>OZ010707.1:10370486-10970486 GCA_963932265.1 Thymelicus lineola
AATACAGTAAGCAGTCAAAGGAATTTACATTACGATTTCTTGCACAAAACCGTCAAGATTAATGATAAAAATTTGAAAAAAAATTGAGCTTAAGCAGCTTTTGTCCCTCTTTCCAATCATATTAATAACTACAATTCAACTTTAGACGACTTATGCTTTTTTCCACTGAGGGTGCATAATATGTATCCACATTATACTTAGACGATTTTGAGTGAGTTTGTAATGACGAAGATAGATTTGAACTTAACATTGAGTTATTTTGTGTTATACTTGGCTAACAAGCAAATGATTAGTTTGACGGTAAGTTTTCAATCATAGGTACTGTCTGTAATGTTGTGATTGAATTAATATTAATAAAAGACGAGCGTCCAGTTCCAGCGTTTATTGAATATTTCCTTTTCAAGATACATTCACTCAAAACTTAAACACACAGCTTAAACACTATGCAATTAAATGCTTATTACTTCAATACTCTCACTGAGAGATGCTTCCAAAAACTAAACGCCTTGCGTTTATATGTAGCAACGCTGTCTATCTACAATTTGCACGTGAATAAAAATAATGAAAAGGATTTCTTCACGTCATACCTTAGGGAACATACCAAAACCACGTAACCCATTTTTTCCAACTTTTTACCCCCCTCCACCCCCCTTCGTGACCATCCGTAGTATATGAGAAGACCCCCCCCCTCCCCCCTACTTTTCACGTGGTAATTGATAAATACGGTTTTCAACACTTTTTTGCAAAAACAGATTTAAAAAATAATATTTGACGACTTTGTGGCGCAATGGTTGCTAAAATATTGACTACGTGACAAAAACCTAAACCCCCCCCCCTCCCCTCTGTGACCAATCGTGGTGTTTTGAAGACCCCCCCTCCCCCCCCTAAATGAGGCACGTGGTTTTGGTATGTTCCCTTACGATTACCACATAATATATGACGGTATTAGTGCTCCTTAGAGTTTGACCGCGTTTTTTGATAATATAAGTAACCTATATGTTACTTCAGATCATGGTCATACCCTAAGTAGGTATATAATATTATTCCAGATGCTTCATGAAAATTCGATATTCTTTTCAGAAGTTTTTGCGTGAAAGAATAACAAACATCAAGACAAGAGTAACCAACAGAGCTAAATAAAGTTGTTGTTCGTACATTTACGTTTTGTACGTCAAAATACGAATAATTCAGCCCCGTTACATACGTTAGCAGCATTGTAGGTAAGTACCTACTACAAAGATCAAAGTATAGTATGTACCTACATATTGCACTATTGTAGTATTTGTAGTTGTATATTAAGAAGATCCCGCCTAAAACATTACGATCACAATCAGCTAGACGTGTCGCGTAATAGATTTCGGTCAAGGTTGACTTAAATTAAAATTAATGAAACCGTCATTTTATAACTTTATCACTCATTGATTGGACCAATAATCACTGATAGACTGTAGGTAGGCCATTATGTGAATTGTTTCCGTGTGTTAAGTTGAAATAATAAAAATTTTACCAAATAAATAACCGACATCAAAGAAAGTCAAAAAAATAATAAAATGAGAACATCATCCAATCAAATAAATACCTATGCATTATTAGGGAAAACTCAAATACTACTCGTCAGATCGCGCTCAGATTTAAATGAGACCACATGACAAGCGCCAGATTTCGAATATGAAAAAATGATTGTCTGTAAAGTCGGTTTACGGACGGTAGTTTAACGTAACAACGTCATGACAAAACATTGATACTTTATCAATGTGCTCGAATATAATATTATCTCTGGAAATTAACTTATAATTAGAAACTTTTATCTTTATCCTACAACGCCATCTAGAACTCCTGAACTAAACTATTTTTTCAGCAAGTTCCTTTCTGACTTAATTGTGTATATAGTTTTGTTCATATATGGCGCTTTCTCCATTGTTCGCTCGCTCGCGTAACGCGACAGATGAGTCATGTTTTTTCATGCGTGCGGCCGCCGGCATCGTTTTAATAGACGATATCACGTCAAAAGAATCATCAAAATCGGTACACTGAGTAAAAAGTTTTGAGGTAATCCTACATATATACATACCCTACATACGTACGCACTTAGACCTAACCCTTTATTACTATTTTTACGACTAATATTTCCGCGGAAAACACTGAGTATTGATCTAAGTTATGTTATTCCGATCGCATATTTGAATGACTATAGAGCTGCAGTCTAACATCTCATGGTCAAGTTCTTTTTTCCATGAATTATGTCAACTTAGTTACAATGTACACAGTTGACAGTGTATTGACCCCTGGGGACATCGAGACATCGTGTTTCAATAGTTTTGATGGCTTAAATTATTTTTTGTGATAGATCTACTTTCGTGATAGAAGATAGGTACCAACAATAATTCATACGTCGCGTTCTGCTCAGCTCGGAGGCTGTCTCCAGAGTGCCCGTTGGTGGCTGGCAAGTCCATAGCTCCTTCGGTTATCCTGCTACCGCGTGTACTCCAAAAATGGCAGTAGACAATTAGCATAGGGCTGTCATATTCAACATCCGAACACACCCAAGCTAGTTCCAAATTGATGTTCCATTTTATGATCTCCGGCATAGGTATATAATAATATGTTTCTCGATATGTGATGAGACTGGCGAATGCTTGAGTACTGGTGATAAATAATGCACCTGTGAGCAATATTATAATTTTGTTTAATAAATTATCATTATCAACTATTTTCTCTTAACTTTTTGATTCATCCTCCATTCGTCATAACTCCATTCAATTCCACAATTTAATATTAAATGATATGATTGGTTTCTCTTTTCTTATTTATGTGAATAAATAAAAAAAGTCAGAAATTACAAACATACAAAATGACATAGTGACAATCCTGACATAATGACATAGTGACAACCACATATTCCACATTAATTTCAGATTCGTAGATAAAATGCGTTAAAATGCGTAAGTCACTCATCGAATGGTAGTAAACGTTATAGCTAGGTTTCTGACCGATGCCCTAGGTCGTTCTACTGACCATTAGGGCTCACCAACAGTTCTAGAGCTCCGAAGGCCGTTACGAGCGGGTCTTGAGGCGAAAGTCGACGCGACTTGCGTAAGAAGTGAGAGGCATTAGTGACGTGGACAGCGGATAAATCGATGATCAAATATGAGGAAAATATTTTTGTCGATATTTAACTTTGAGGGAAATATGTTATATCGATGTTCGACTTTGAGTGAAATATTTTCTCATGCTATGTTCAAGGATCATTTTTTAAATCCTACTACACTGTTATGGTACTGTCGGGATTAAACAGGTAAGCATTATCGTAGTTTCACACGCAAGAAATGTTAGCATAAGTTCTAAATCTCATTAAAATTATGTAACGTACCTAATAAATGCAAAAATTAATTTAAAAAAAATATTCAGACATTTAGGAATTGATTTAGAAAAATCTTTTGAGTTTTGAAAGAGGTACATCTAGAGAATAAATGATTAAGATAAATATTGAATATCCATAGTATTATAATAAAAAACATGAGAGGTGTCAAGGGACACCCGGATGGAACGAAGTTCCTTTCGATTTAAGTATTGTTGAATCACGCTAGTAGCGCCATCTTTGTAAAACTCTCTGAATCACTTCAAAAAAAGTGTCGTCATTCGTAAGAATCAAAAAGTGTCGTATTTTTCCGTCTAGCCCCCTTTCACAACGCGCGATAAGGAACTTCGTTCCAAAAATACTTCCAAACAAAAGAAAAATATCGATATCGATAAAACATGTGCACTGTCCATCACTAGAACACAGTACTATCACCGCATTGTAGTCGTGCAGTCACGAAAATCAAGAGCGTCTTCCTAAAAACATTGCCAGCGCACAGAAATATCACAACAGCTGTTTACAGCTTACATGTGTTGTGAAAACTGTGTTTCGACTGACGTGTTTGTGGTTTTCTGTGTTTACGTGAAAGACGTGTTTCACTCTAGCCGGCAATGATGCAGGTTAGTGCGTTTTGAGGAATACTCACTTGTTAGTTTGGACTCACAGAATTATAATGCAATTAATAATGATAATAATAATAATAAACCTTTATTTCTTTAACAGATTAGGTACTACAATAATAGCAAGTGGCCAGAGCCTCCTTTTAAGCACAAGAGTGCCTGTATTAGGAGCCTCTGCTCTTCCGATGGCTATAAATTATTTATTATTATTATTATTTTTAAACAAAAAAATTTAAGTTTAAACATATCCTAATTATTAAACATATCCTAATTATAAACTATTCTGTGTTGTGTTGTGTGTGTGTGTGTGTGTGCAATTGCAATTGACCATATTCTCTTCTTGCACTTCCTTTAAGACACTTAAATGTACTGAAACTTGCCTATTTTGTAAAATACACCTTCGCTCCTTGGCATGATAAATGTAGCTCTACGATTTTAATTTGATTACATTGTGTAAATGACGTTTAATACATAACAATACAATTATTCAATCGATTGTTGGTAAAACAAAGGTCTCGTTATTGAGATCGCTTTGTATTCAATTGTTAAACAGATCGGTTTGCAAGTAATTGAAACTATATTAAACAAAAATCGTGCTTATTCATTTGTGTTGAAGATGTGGTGTTCCCACGCTTCAGTCGACAAGCTGACAATGACATTGCTGAAATTTATAGGTTGATTGAATGAAAGAAAAATTCTTAGTGTGAAATTGTTTTGTAGGTACATATATCTTTAAAAAAGTTCTAAATTTACATAATAATAAAACGAATGTGATAATAAAAGTGCTTGTGTCGATGCGATCGAGAAAGTTAAGCATTAGATGCTTCCGTGCTTCGGAGGGCACGTACACCCGTCGGTCCCGGTTGTTGTCGTATAAATTAAAAGTCGTTAAGTCATGTCGGAGGCCCTCGCGCGGCAAGAAATCTTCCGACACTTGGGTTGGCCTAGTGGCTAGCGCACCCCAGCAGTGCAGCGTCGTGTAAGCTCTAGGCCTCCTCAAGTGGAGAGACCCGTGCTCAGCAATGGGCCATGGATTGAAGCTAACTAGTCAGTTATAAAACTGTTACTGAACTGATCGATATTGCGTTTGCATAAAATAAATTTAGAAAAGAATTGGACATTCCGCAAATGGGACATTTTGCGCTTAAACCAAATATTAGTGGATAATAAATGTCCAACCTAACAAGCTCTATAAATAGGTAGTAGGTACTAAATGAAGGATATATATTGACGGAATTAAATTAAATTCGAAGTTGGTTTTCAACTTTTAAAATTCAATAGATAAAACTAGTTACTTACAATTGGTTAAATTTTTCTCGATCCGCATCGATTAAACACTGAAATTATACCATTTTCCTCATTTAAATGTCACGAAATGAGCATTGGTATAATTAAATTTCCGATAACGCTCAACTTTGATTAACGTTGTTAATAAAGGGCTTATTTATATACAATATAAATAAGCTATTATTCTTCCTGTGTACAAAATAAAGATAAATAATCTAAAATTTTGACAAAAAAATAACCGACTTCAAATGAAGTACATCCAATAAAAAAAGAATCATCGAAATCGGTTGGCGTGATATTGAGTTATTCGTCCGTTTATCGCGCACATACTTAATGCAAATTTAAGAATTCTATACTTTTGACATGGATGCCATTGTCAGATCTCGCTCAAATTTAAGTGGGACCACACGACAAGTACCAGCTTTCGATTAAAAAAAGAATCATCAAAATCGGTTCACCCAGTTGAAAGTTCCGAGGTAACAAACATAAAAAAAATACAATCGAATTGAGAACCTCCTTTTTTGAAGTCGGTTAAAAATAGGCTTAAAATATTTTTTCCCAGAAACAAACTATACAAAAGTCGTTTGATTTCGTTAGTAATCACTTTTTTGTAACAATACTGCACAATGTGAAGTGAAAAGCAATTTGTCGTTAAAAGCGTTCATTTAACGACGTTATGACGAACAAAAAACGATCAATTGTGTCACTACTCACTAAATGTAAACACTATTAGGACACGAACACAATAGACGCGCCGAACGCAGCTTCATTTGAAGTTGCTGCAAAAAATTCCTTCTATCATTAGTTATCGTTCTGTAGATTGTAGTGTTAAAAGTAGAAACTTTAGAGTTAAAGTAGAAGGGAGAAAGATTAATAAATAGAAGATACAGAGGAGATATGTGTATTATAATATATTTTCTTGGCGGTTACAGGTAAAAATGTAGGTTACAAAGATAAAAGAAAAGACCGAAATTAGTAAATACTACAAGATAATAATAATATAGAAAATTTACTTTTCTATTAGTGCTACACTTTTCATTATACAATTTCATTGAATAACTACATGCCACAAAAAAGTTAGTTGTTTTATTTCAATACTGTGGCACAAGGAACATACATATATAATTATGTAGATAATATAAAATTTAATATTTTATAGTTCCTGAATGATATTCTGATTTTTCAGATGACAATTTTTTTATTAAGCTATGGTATTTCTAAATACTTACAATGAAACAAATGAAATCAACTCACCTTTTTACAATTCCTTGACTCACAATGGACCTTTTCATTACTTATGGGGTAAATACAAGTAAGTCAAATTTTGAATAAGTTTATAGATAAGTGTTATGATGGAAACAGTCTTTTGGCTATCGAAATTTATTAAAGTGATATTGGCCGGTATATTCAATTATAATACATATATCGGTAACGGTCTTTATCCGCCCTTGAGCAATATACATACTCGTAATATAAACTTAATATTTATTTTTAAATATTACGCAACGTTTGAGTAATATCAACAACACAAATTGGTTTATATACAAGGGCAAGGACACATCGTAGATAATTGTTTTAAACGTTTAAAATTTTTCCATAGTGTTATTTTGTAAAATTCTTGAAACAGATTACCTACAAGTTTTTCGTCCAGTAGATACGATCCTAACAAAAACACTATTATACGCAAAAGCAGCACTTACTATTTGTAAGGTAGGTATTCTAACAAATCGATGCACGTAGCTCAGAGACTAGTTGCGAGAAATAAAAACATGTGCGTGTAATCTTTACGCGCGATTGAAGTAAAACTAATCTAAATAATCAGTAAAACTAATGTACATAATTTTTGGTAGGTTGTTAGGTCCATAATTAATTTTTATGTATGTTCCAAAATTCAGTAAATTCATCCCCTTCCCCATAACTATGATCATCACAAACACCACGACCGGACACGAGTATCAGTTATCTGCCATGTAAAGGTTTGTCCCTGCTGGGATTTGTACCCGGGGCCCCTCGCTGCACAGGCTCACGGCTCACTTACTAGGCTACAGGATCCTCACCTTCGGATAACATTGATCTTCTAACCTTGCACCCGAATCGCTGAACCAGTTTCTTGTTTTATTTTAAAACTCTTACGGATTATCAAAACAATATCGTTACCATTCAAAACAAAGTAGTTATTGAGGCAATATAAAATATTATCGACAATAAGGTCACATTTAATATTCCTAGTGAATGTATTTAAGGATCATGTCACAATAAATCTGTATACCCGTTGCATTTAAAATGTTCAGTGATGATAATAAATAAATAAATAACGCTTCACACTCATAGCCCCACACTAGGATTCCCTGTGTCGTGGGTGCCATGGACAACATACAAGACAAGGACATTCACACCCAGACCGAGAACAGAAATTCAAACTCATCATCCAAATTTTCGCCTCGCTGGGAATCGAACCCAGGACCCTTGGCGCGGCGATCCGGCATGGTAACCATTACGCCACGCGAGTCAATATAAGTAATATAAGTTTAATACGAGTAAGGACTGTCCTACATTCAAACTGAGAAATGGCAATCTTGACCTACATTTGGTTGAGTAATTAGTATCCAGTCTTATAATCAGGTTTACTATGACTAAACACACATCACTGATGCGCTAACCTTTAATGAACGTGAATTCGTTGGCCTAAAATCTAGCTATCTAGCTATAGCTATAAAATCTGGCTAGAAGGTATCTTCGTAGAGAGTAGGTATTATTGTCTTCTTTAAAAATGAACGTGGGGCACTTTATATTATTGTCATAACGTATGAGTGGCAATATTTAGAAAAAAAATTATGTTCAATAGATATAAACAAAATAATTCCACTTTCATGTTTAATTAAATAAATATAAATATAGTTCCATTTAGAATTTGTAAAAAAAGAGATTACAGCCGCGGACAGAGGCTATAATTTTCGCGCCATCGGCGCCATCGCGACGCGTCGCGTTGGAATTTTCATTCATGTCAAAGCAAAACATGCGTAAACGAGCGACCTCACGCCCGCGCGCCCGTCATTGACAGACCTAATTATACCACAGTTCCACCTCACTATTCTTCCGTGAGCGCCGGCCAAACTATTGTATGGGCTTTCTGAGGTTATGAGATACAATTGCCATGGAATTTCATGGAAACAATAATAAAAAATGAGATTTAAGCTTACAATAGAAGCTTCATAAAAACTCTATTGGTCTGCTACTGAAATTGCGCTGTGAAAAAAAAGCGCTGGTCTTTCGAGATACTTTTGCTAACAAATTATGTTAGGTGGTGTGTAGGAATACACACACACCATTATCATCATCATCATCATCATCATCACCATCATAACCTATAACTGGTCCCACTGCTAGCCTCGGGTCTCCTGTCACATCTTGAAACTCTCAAGACTCAAGTAGAGAGTTAAAGGCATAGTCCACCAGCACCACATTGGTCGAGTGCGAACATCGAGCACATACCCACTAGAGAGGAAATGTCACGTATTTTGTTTGACAATAATTTCGCCAAAACACTGTGCCGACCGCTGCACTCCGATTGGCCGACTCAAAGTGAAGCTTCACACTCGAGTTGGGCAAGCAAATATTTGTATCGATATCGATAATGCTTAAGTTAACTATGAGCGTTATAATCACAAAAATTATTTATGTCAACAATAGTGTATTTATGTTTTTTTTAAAGCAAATAAATTTTATCAATCAATCAATGCTTTATTTGCAGGATAAGGAAATCAAATACGAATGTAACTACAGGTGTGCTATTGTTAGTTAAAAACAGTCTTCTGTGAAATGTTGGGAGCAAACGCTCTAATTGCTAGGAAACCAATTTTCCCTTTTCGTACAAGCAAACCATTTCATTTCTTTTTAATAAAACCAATAAAACCATTTCTTTTTAATACCCGCTTCCTGAGGAAATCTACAAATAACACTACAAAATCATTAAACAAAAATTAAAACAAAACTTAATAGTATTTTATATAAAAAAATACACTTGCGCGGAAATGGTTCCATCAATGAAAAAAGACTACTTGCTAAAGCTTTCGTATAAATAATTAGATATTAATTCGGACGTCACAGTTTACTCAAATGATAATAAATAACTTAATCATACTTCCAACTCAAAGTTTCGTACAAGCGAAATGCTACACATTAAAATAAATAAATATAATGTAGGTACAACATTTTCTGATCGTATAAGATTGATCAACACAGGTCGATATAAAACTTCAAATTAATATATTTTAATGACTTCTTGTGAGAACATCGATACATTACTACGATAGAATGAGCACAACGGTTAGTATGACAGAATGAGATGACACTATAGGCACTGCATATAAGTGAAAGCGAGACGCATAGCTAAGCGTCAAATGTTTCGTTTCAAGTGACCAGTTTAACTTGGCCCGTCTTAAAATTATTGTAAATTTAAAAATTGCATATTTACTGTGACCTAGCAATGAAATTTGATTCCATCTGTTTTGTAGTTCGATTTCTTGCTGTTTTTCCCACACCACCGTATAGAACAACAAGCCATTTTTAAGTATTTGTATGTATATCGGAATATATTTCGTAATGATACCGAGAAGTTCACAGGTCGACTGTTGGTTTTCTACTGTTTTAGCGGAAGCGAGACTTGATGTTTATTAGTGACAAAACACTGATCAGTTATAAAATTGAATGGACCATATGTGCTCGATGAGTGCGAATTAGCAAACACACGCACACCTTTGAGAACATTAAGAAGAACTCTTAAAATATAAAAATAACACTATGTTACAACCTCATAGCCTAGGATTCCTTGTGTCGTTGGTGCTATGGACAACACACAGACAAGAAAATACACTCCCAGACCGAGAACAGAGATTCCGACTCAAACTGTGTTGCCACTTTACGCCCACCTCTGAATAAAAAGATAAATTACTTTACAATGTTCCATCCATCCATCCATCCATCAGCCCTTGTAGGTCCACTGCTGGACATAGGCCTCCCCTAACTTGCGCCACTCTGACCGGTCCTGAGCCTTCTGAATCCAACGGATGCCCGCTGTCTTCTTCAGGTCGTCAGTCCACCTGGTCGGGGGGCGTCCTATGCTCCATTTTCCGAGACGTGGGCGCCATTCGAGGACCTTTCTTCCCCAACGGTTATCGGTCCTTTTCACTATGTGGCCAGCCCATTGCCACTTCAGCCGGCTAATTCTTTGAGCTATGTCAGTTACCCTTGTTCGTCTACGGATCTCCTCATTTCTGATTCGATCACGCAGAGAAATACCGATCATAGTCCTCTCCATAGCCCGCTGCGCTACTCTGAGCTTGTGGATTAGGCCAATAGTAAAGCACCACGTCTCGGATCCGTATGTCATCACTGGCAACACACACTGCTCGAACACCTTGGACTTCAGGCACTGAGGTAGTGTTTTGGACGACAAGATATGACGCAGTTTCCCGAACGCAGCCCATCCGAGTTGGATTCTACGAGTGACTTCTTTCTCGAAGTTGGACTTACCCATCTGGATCACTTGTCCCAGGTAATTGTATTCGTCTATAACTTCGAGAGCAGCGCCATCAACAACAACCGGTACGGGTGTGAGTGACATGGGTGTTTACAATGTTATTAACTACAAACTAAGATCTTAATCTGCAAATATGTATGTTATTATTTTGAGATATTATTATGTAAAGTGTTTGTGATTATTATAACTAGTCCAGCCATAAGTTCTGTTACAAATGAAAATGCTTTTTTTAAGGAGAACCCCAGTTTCCATAGAAACTCAGGCCTAAGTAGACAAGACTGGAAATTGGCTGTTAATTAGATTATTGCAAAAAGTTCAATTTCTCCAATTTTCACGGCTGCCAGCAATGGCCAACTAAGGAAATCCTAGAATTAATCACCTTAATTATAGGTTATGATTATGTCATACTCGTGTCACAGTGCTATTTAATATGTATGTTACACTTACGTTGGCGGGTGTCTATTATAATATCTACTACTTCAATGGTTTTCACCCAAAACGAATGTCATAAAAAGGTTGTATAATAAAAGCTATTGCATATTTCAAGAGATTTTATTAGTTATCATTATAATATATTAATATTTCGTGTAGTTGTGCAGGAGGCGTTATATTTCGTTAGTACCTTGCCCAATCAAGATACCATAATATACTCATTGTAAGTATGGCCACAGCAACTTCCTGATCTTCTAAAGATGTATAGGGTACGTTATCCAGTGTTCAGGACTTATTCTGAACCTTTGTCAGTCACAAAACAGGCGATTAAGGAGTCCATATTCATATAGTATTAGTTTGCAAGAAATTGTAGGCAGCGAAACTGCGAAACACATTCACCGAAACACAAGTACGAAAGCGAATACAATAGAAAATTAAAATCACTGTGTGCGTGTCGATGAGTTTCAATAGTAGGTAAATAGGACTCCAAATACGCTGAAAATATTTGATAGTAAAAATATACAAAACACGCGTAGAAAGATGAAAGATCGATGAGAAATATGACAACACAGTGGTGTTATTTATAAATACTATGGTTACCAAAATGACATTATTAGGGATTACATCATCTTTGTTGTCAATCGATTAATCGATGTCAAAATATTCGAAATGTAATTTAATAAAATTAGCGTAACGATTAAATGGTAATTATAATATACTTCATAGTTTTGATTTATATGGAATACGAAAGTATGTAAAAAATAAATTAATATTATAATTATAATCAATAAATAATACATAAAATATATTATTATGTTCCATCAATCGATCAATATCAATCGATTCAATCGATTATAAAATCGTATGTAATGAGGTAAATACTGTGAAAACTTTTTTGCATTATTTAGTTCATTTGGCAAGAGCAGCTGAAGCTAAGATTTAAATATGTTTATCTTATAAATAAGACGATTTTTTTGGTATATAGTTTACTCTTGTCTAGTCCGATGTTCTAGCACAGATTACATATGGTTCGAGGCCGAAAATTGGGGTTCTCCTTTATACCTGCATATTTATTAAAGTCTCAGCAAAAAATAAAAAAATATTCTATTTGAAATGGCCACTTTTGGCTTTTATACAGGCCTTTAATCTGTTTGGCCACGAATCTATGGTTTTACGCACTGTTTCCAAGGGAAATTTCGCCACTGCTTGCTCCAAAGATTTTTTAAGAGACTCAATGTCGCCGTGTCGTTTAGAGCAGGCCATGTCCTCTAAAACTGACCATAATTTGAAGTCTAAAGGGTTGAGGTCTGGGCTAGATGAGGGCCAGTCTTCAGCTCTTATAAAGTCCGGAACATTGGTTTCAAGCCAGGCTTGGGTAGTTCGTGCCTTCTGACCAGGTGCAGAGTCCTGTTGGAAAGTCCACGGTATATTTTTAAAAAGAGTATTGCTAAGAGGTTTCACAACATGATCCAAGACTGTATCTTGATACACTTTGGCTGAAATTTTCACTCCTTTTTCACAAAAATGCAGTTTTGTGACTCCTTGATAAGACACGCCCCACCAAACCATCACTGACGCAGGATGATGACCACGTTGTACCTTCCCGACCACTTGAGCAGTTTCTTTAGAACTGTGAGCGTACACTTTATCATTTTGCTTATTGTAGTGTTCTACAATCGTGAAAAATTTTTCATCGGTAAAGAGGATATTTCTGTGCCTTTCACCTGCGTATCGCGACAGAAGGCGTTTTGATCGATCCACTCTCTTTAATTGTAAAGATTGATTTAGGGCATGTCCTGTATATCGACGATAAGCACCGAGCTTCAGGTCTTGTTTTATAATACGCGACAGAGTCCTAGCGGGAATCTTCATTTCTCGCGATACGATTTTTTGCTTCCTAATGGGGTTTCGACGAATTCTGGCTTTAACAGCATTAACAGCCTTTGTAGTTCTAACAGCACGTTCCACAGACGAAGTGTTGTTGTATCTGTTGATTGTACGATATACGAACATACGGCTGATACCAAGCTTTTGAAGTGTCTGGAATATGACCGACGGCTCCATACCCACTTTGTGCAAGGCGATCACTGCAATCCTATTTTCTTTAACACCCCATTCCATATTGTAATTTGATAATGAACACGAAAAAGTATGTGAAATGGCGCGAAATCGAAAGAAGTTTTTAAAACAATATAGGTACGTGTTCCAAATTCAAAATAATTAAAAAGCTGAAAAAAATAAAAGTTTTTATGTAACAGTATTTATGGCCAGACTAGGTATAGTATTGTGAGCCTCATAATATACCAGAAATAAGCGACTATCGTTCTCTTCATATTATGAGAGATTCTTCAAGAACTTAGTTAATTTGCTTTTGCATTCGCAATATGAGAGTTATAATATGACTACCATGGACAAGACAAAGAGACAAGACCAACATCCCGACGAAAACAGAAATTTTAAACTTATCATTCTACTTTGTTCAAACCCAGGACCCTTCGAACGTAACTGTAATATTAGTACAGTCAATAAAGTAGTTGTAGAGTGCGTGAGCGGGAACCTAAGCGATTTCTTCAGAAAGTTATTCAGGGTGCTTAGGGAGATAACATACTAAAAGTCCCCGCGTCTAGGGGGTGAGCCGGAGGGAGGGGGGGGTTACAAAGGTCTCAATTTTAGGTTTTTCGCCAATATCTCAGAAACGGTGCGTTGTAGCGAAAAATGTTCTAAGATGAAATGAAAGCTTATAAAATTCTCTATAACTTTAATTCTGTACACTTTTTCCATATCTCCAACCGTTTTTGAACTACACGCTCCAGAAATGTCGAAATTAAAGAAATCCAGCGTGATAACCATTACCTGATGCGAAAATTATCTTAAAATTTATAGTAACCTAAGCTGGGAGTACCTACACGTAGTAAAAGCAGTAACAATGAGAAATCGCGTTTTTTATAATAGTGGATAACTGAGCAGAGGCGGGAAAACAATCATGATATTGATGAAGATTTCTTTTCGCTCAATATCTCTAATGCTCGCTGTAGGAAACGCAACCTTATTGGCTAAAACTCCTATTGATATTGTATACTTGCCTTCGGGATTATGTTATTATAGGTTTTCACAATTTTATTTCGTCTGGCAGTGGCACGGTAGCCTAGCCGGTAACGCAGGGGGGCAGCCACAAAATATTCTTTTCAGATATACATACACTGTTTGTAGTAACACATTTGGTTATCCAACATGAGTACTAATAAGATGTATTCTGTATGACGAGAATGTCGTTGAAGGAAGTAACGATGTCTCTGAGAGAAAGGGAAGGGAATACAGGGTCGTACTAAAGCTAGTAAGGAAAAGAAAGACGGCAAATATCAAAGTTTCCTTGACTTGACATCCCTTTTGATTTACATCAGCTGTCGTAAAAATGACACCCGAACTGATTCCATTAAAAAAGACGTCAGGCAGGCATCTTTATCTAATGAAGAGGCAGGGCAGTCGCAGCTCAGACCTTCTGCTCCACCATTTGCCTTCAAGAATAATTGTTTTTTATGTGCATGTTGCCTTAATGAAGATATAAAAAAGCCTTTTAACAAAAACTAACAAAAAAAACGAGTATCTCATCGTGGGAAAGTAATCCATGTAAGCAAATATTTCTTCCATAGCCTCTACGACATGGGTATCTCTAGAGATCTCAGTTTTGTAGAGTTTTGGGTAACTGACAGGCTTCACAAGTGAGTAATAGTGTCTTCGTGATATTTTGCTCCTTCAGCAACAATATCGGTGATGCAGGAAAAAATATCAAGAACTTCGTTACCCCAGGCATCATTTCTCGAAGAACATACCTGCTTGATACAATATTTAGCATCTAGAGTCTCAACTGAATGTACAACCCGCCTTTTGTTCAAGGGCTTTTTTATATCTTCATTAAGGCAATATGTACATAAAAAACAATTATTCTTGAAGGCAAATGGTGGAGCAGAAGGTATGAGCTGCAACTGCCCTGCCTCTTCATTAGATAAATATGCCTTCCTAACGTCTTTTTTAATGGTATCAGTTCGGGAGTCATTTTTATGACAGCTGATGTGAAACACGCTGTTATCATGCTGAATAACTTAAATTGCTACATTTCTGGAGCGTATAGTTCAAAAACGGTCGGAGATATGGAAAAAGTGTACAGAATTAAAGTTATAGAGAATTTTATAAGCTTTAATTTCATCTCAGAACATTTTTCGCTACAACGCACTGTTTTTGAGATATTGGCGAAAAACCTAAAATTGAGACCTTTGTAACCCCCCCCTCCCTCCGGCTCACCCCCTAGACGCGGGGACTTTTAGTATGTTATCTCCCTAAGCACCCTGAATAACTTTCTGAAGAAATCGCTTAGGTTCCCGCTCACGCACTCTATACCCTCTTTTGAGTCATTCCTTGACTGAACTATATGGTCACCCTGCGTCATATGCCACAAATCGAAGAGAAGAGCTATTACAGTCATTTTCTATAACCAGTCTCTTGCCGATATCAGATCTTTACCTAGTTAGCCTTAATGGTATTTTAGTACTGAAACAAAAATGAAAATAAGTTCAATAAAAATTATATACAAGTAACGGAAAGTTATTTAAAAGCAAGCTTTTATTTAAATTATAAGTTAACTAAATAAACTAGACAATTATACAAACTATTTAGGATAATTATATAAAAACGATTATCATAGTCTAGTAGCTATGTATAATACAATCAAATCAAATGAACATGGTTTGTTGTGCTATGTATCATAAACAAACAGCTGAGATAACGAGTGGAGATTGCCCTGCCCCCTGGTGGCTCTCTTATCAAACGTAGACGAAGACAGGGGATAAAGGAGTATAATGACCAGAAGGAAGTTTATTTTAATGAAGTATAAAAATTAAAATTATATCGCAAAACATAATTGTATTAGAATTTAATTAATAACAATAATATTTATTGAAGTGAAGCTGTTGCCACGTTGTGGAGACGAAAAAACTTTTTTATAAAACGTTTTCCGTCATGACTGCAAATACACAGTTAAAATTCAAAATTCAAAATAACTTATTCATATAGGTATGCACGTCATTTTGTGGTTTTCGGAAAGGTACTTTGTCATGGAGGAGAAGAAAAGCCGTAAAGAAACTTCTCAGCACACAAACGTTCCATAAAATTCCTTAAAAACAAAAATACATGGGTATATTTATTACAAAAAAATATCAGTAATTTGAGCGGAACTGGTAGCAGAGCTGGTCATTTCCATGCGTCTTTGTCATTTAAGTTCTCATCTACAGTACTTAAATGACACAGTAGTTAAAGTCGAATCACTAGTGCACTGGACCAATTTGACAGATGTCACTTTGTGAAATAATATTGCCGTAGTATTGCCGTATTGCGTCGATCTGGCATGGTAACTATTAACCTACAAGGGTCGGTTACATAAAACCCCCCTAACGTGTCAATATTATTTAACTTCAACGGAATCTTTCAATATATAATAGTTATATTCTTCTATTTATAACTTTATAAAAATAGTCTATTTAATCTTTGACATTGGCAATGATTTTATCAAAACGTAAGCTTGTACAAACATTTCTCTGTGCTATCTCACAGGGGGTATTCGAGTCATAATAGCGTTTATGTATTTAACCTCTGTAGATTAAAATACGACTCACCTGAGTACATAATAATGATGATATTATTAGAGTTGCCCTCACATAAAAGCCCCCTTAGCATTGATCGATATGAGTATTAACTATTATAGTATTGCCTTAAGAACACCGTGACCTACTTTCTAGCTGATATGATAGTATGGTGAGTATCATCATGGTAGCGTCATTACACGTCAATCACTTTAGGATTTTTAACCGACTTCAAAAAAAGGAGGAGGTTCTCAATTCGACTCCATTTTTTTAATGTTTGTTACCTCAGAACTTTCGACTGGGTGAACCGATTTTGATGATTCTTTTTTTAATCGAAAGCTGGTGCTTGTCGTGTGGTCCCACTAAAATTTGAGCGAGATTTGACAATGGCATCCATGTCAAAAGCATATAAGTCTTAAATTTTCATTAAGTATGTGCGCGATTTCGATGATTCTTTTTTTTTATTTTAATTACATTTATTTCATTTGAAGTCGGTTCTTTTTATTTATTTATTTTATTTATTTTGTACACACATCAATATATAGGAAATAAGATTTAAAGAAAAATTGAATTTTTTTGTTAAAATTTTAGATTCTACATAAGGGAACATACCAAAACCACGTAACCCATTTTTTCCAACTTTTTACCCCCCTCCCCCCCCTTCGTGACCATCCGTAGTATATGAGATGACCCCCCCCCTCCCCCCTAGTTTTCACGTGATAATTGATAAATACGATTTTCAATACTTTTTTGCAAAAACAGAGTTAAAAAATAATAATTTTGCTCATATTTGACGACTTTGTGGCGCAATGGTTGCTAAAATATTGACTACGTGACAAAAACCTAAACCCCCCCCCCCTCCCCTCTGTGACCAATCGTGGTGTTTTGAAGACCCCCCTCCCCCCCCTAAATGAGGCACGTGGTTTTGGTATGTTCCCTAACATACCAGTTATCATTAATGTCTTTTGGTAATTCCATTGGTTCAATCATTTTATTTAGCTTTCCCTGTTTGAATGGGTCAATTCTTGCAAATTTAATTAGACCAATTTCCACTTATCTTAGGGTATTGATATTGTAATACATATTATTTACTTTAGTTCTGATGACGATTCATTTTTACTGTTGAATTTTGGCAGCAGAGCGCGTTTCTAAGTCTCTAGGTCACATATAATCGTATATCCAATGTAATGTACAGGATTTAGACAAAATAACAACCATCTCTGAAAACAACTGAATAGTTAGGTACTTACTAGAACCCAGCAACCGAATATTATTCAATACATTTAGCTGTAAGCGTGACTTCGCAGTTATTTTTTACTATCACAATTAACATTATTTGTGCAATTTGTCTCACGATATAAAACTTAAATTAAAAATTTAAAAAACTCCTGACTAAAAAAACCAAAATAAGCGGGTAGATAGTTTATGCTAAGGAAACGTCAGCTAAGAACTGATTTTTCAAAATTCATCCCCTAAGTGGTAAAAATAGGGATTATAAGTCAATTACATACAAATCAACTTCGCCAGTTTTGGAGTTATAAATATGAAATTTTTTATGTAAGTTTATAGTTAAAAACAAAAGTTAATTTTAACACGTTCTTTTTGGAAAATCATCCCTTAAAGGGTTAATTTAGGCGATGGAACTTAGTGCGCAACTTCGTCATTTTTGAAGTTAAAAACATGAAAATTTAGATATTACCTCAAAATTAGAAACGAAATTTAAAAGTTGTTGAAAAAATATATGTAAAATTTTATTAACACTTTGTTATTAATACCGTAGAAAATGGAGCCTGCTTATTTAGGGCTTTATTTTAGTTCATTAATGAAACCCAGAAATAGTATATTGATTTATACATTTGCAGGTTGTAAGGTCCATCCATCCAGCGGCCATTGGAGGTCTACTGCTGGGCATAGGAAGGACATAGCTAAGGGTCAGGTATAGCAGTATATTTTTTTGAATTAAATAAATGTTAAGTGAAAGTAAAAAAATAAACTGATAGAGAAGATAATTTCGCGTGAATATTCAAAAAAAGTCTTTAACAAATAAAACCAGTAAATTTTATGCCTATTTAGATTACTCATAAGTATCAAACAACCAAAAAACTATTTATAGAAAATTTTCATTGACAGAGGAAAACAATAATTGCATTCAAAAAGGTTTTTTTTTTAGTTTAGGAATAGTTGAAGTAATTGCTTCATTTGTACTAAGAATTGGAATCTGGTAGAGTTAAATTTTGATCAATTAAAACCAATTCTAAATGTTTCGGAGCACTCGTGCGTGGTTCAAAAATGGTTCCGCCATTAACTCAGGTATTTGTTCCCTTGGACACGAACAGCGAAAAGCGAGTGACACTTAACCCTACCCTGTGGAGAGCAGGGGTCTCCTCATAATTTTGCAAATTTGTACTTTGCATACTTGTAACTTTACCTAAGTTACATCTTAGGATAGCAAATTTTGAAGAACAATAGGCTCATAGACTCGACGTAACGGGACTCGACGTAAAGAGACTCGACGTAAAGGGAACCAACCATCTTAGGTACATTAAATGCTTCATTCCATCCATTCTTCAGTCCTTGGAAGTCAACTGCTGGACATAGGCTTCCCCTTACTCGTGCCACACACTCCTGAGCCTTCTGAATACAGCAGATGCCCGCTTCTACAGGTCGTCAGTCCATTAGTCCTTCTTCTGAGACGTGGGCGCCATTTGAGAACCTTTCTTCCCCAACATTTATCGATCGTTCTATGTGGCCAGCTTATTGCCACTCCCAATTGCGTATTCGCGGGGCTATCCTCACCTACCTCCCCTCGTTTGCCTACGGATTTTAATAATTTCTGACATCATCACGTAGAGAAATACCGAGTATAGCCATCTCCATAGCTGCGCGACTTTAAGCTTTTGCATTAGGCCTAAGCACCACGTCTTGAAGATGAGACAGACGCTCTAGCTAGAGTCTAGACCTCTTCGTTGTGAGGAGATACCTGTATACAGTGGGCCACAGTAATATCGGCGTATTTTCAGTCAAACAACTACCTAACCGACCTTCAATTTTGGTCACCTAAATCGACTTATCACTGCCAGTCTATTTCACGAATACAATGAAAAGCTACAAGTTGCTTATTTTGTTTATTTTTGAAATTAACCCGACGGTTTCCTGGTACTAAATCGCTTCATTTTTTTGTTACAAAGGAATATTACAGGCTGTTCAATAAAGCTGCACTCGGCAGTAGGATATAGACCTTAAGGGTACGTCTTAGTTGTTATTTTCAGTTAACGGGGATTCGAAGCTTCTGATATAAATGCTTAGTAAAGATGACTATTTGCTGGCGTCGGCGTCGGTTATTGACTTACATCAACAACAAATAATCTGAATTGGACTTCAAACAGGACACCCAGTACGGATAATTAACATAATACACGGGTCTCTCCTCTTTCAAGTTCAAGGTCTCAGGCCCCAACTCAGAGTCACTAATGGTTACTTAAATCGCTCCTTAGTACAGAACTTATAAGGTGATTCTTTATTAAGGAGCGATTAAAGTAACCATTAGTGACTGAGTTGGGGCGTTAGAGCATACCCCACCTCGCTGCTGACCTCTCCACCAAACCGCAAGCGTCGGAAGTTTTTATGCCACCCGAAGGCCTCCGAAATGGCTTAAGGACTGTCATGTTTATTCTATACGATAACAACCGGGACTGTTGGTTTTACGTGCCCTCCGAAGTACGGAAGCGCTCATGAAATTTTGCCACTAGCGGTCACCCATCCAACTACTGACCGCGCCCGCTGTTGCTATTTTTATATAGTTTGCTAGATATTTAATTTTAGCAGTATCTACATGTTTTTAAACTTAATAAACCTGTATCAGATTTTAAACCAAATTACCCACAGACATGTATCTGTGAAATTACCCGTTTTATGACTAGGTTACCACGCTAACCTTGAAATAAATATAAATAGCCAGTAATAATATTATTATATATAATACTATCAGTTCTTTCACAAGCCCCTAGGCGGTAGGCTATTTTAAGTTTTAATGTATTGTAAGTACACCTACGCGGAAATTTCCACAGCGTACAAAACATAATGGAAGCCACTAATATGTTTTATTTTAATATCTATTGATGTTTTTTTCAGTTAAAATCAATTATATTGCTTCCTTATATCGTAATATTTTAATGGACTTTTTTGCGTCAATTCTCTTTAAACCTATTTGATTGACTTTGAGTTTACCTAATAGAATTGAATTGTATCAATTAATTAATACATTATGTTGGTTCGTGCGTTTCATGTCCTGCATACTAAGACTTTACTAATAATATGACTTTTTTATTAAGTTTTTAAGTGACAACAATAATGATGGTAGTGGTCTGCGGTTTTGTGCCGGTTGAGTCCAGACAAAGCTGGGGTGATATCTAAACATTTATACTCTATTTTAATATTATACTAGCTGTTGCCCGCAGCTTCGCACTTATCATAAATAATATTGCGTCTACAAATTGAGATCAAAATGCACACGGTGTGCAAATTTGATTAAAATCGGTTAAGTAGTTTAGGAGTCTATCGCGGACAAACAACGTGACACTTAATTTATATATAAGAGAGGTAAAGTTAGAGTTTGTGACGTTGTAGAGGGTAATATCTGGATCTACTAAACCGATTTTAAAAGTTCTTTCTTTACCAACAGAAAGCAACATTATTTGTGTCATAGGTTATCGGATTTTTGGAAATTCGTCCCCTAAAGGGTAAAAATAGGGGTTAGTCAGTTTTACAGTTATAAATATGAAATTTTTACGATTTTCTCTAAATTCATCCCCTAAGGGGTTGTGAATGTTTAAGGAACTTCGTCATTTTTGAACTCAGTAATGTGAAAATTAATATGTAAGCTTATATTATATAGGCTTATATGTACCAAAATTAACTTAAAGTGTGAGAGAGAAAGAGGGAGCGGGAGAGAGAGGAAGGTTATTGGGGATTGTAAGACGATACGAAGTTCGCCGGGGAAGCTAGTCTAAACATACAAACTAGAGCTCAGCCGGGATAATAAGTATCCACTAAAACTTCAGATCATGGTCTGTGATGTGTATGCTAAATTCTTTGAAAATATCAAAACTACTAACAAACATAGTCACAAACTTTCTAATATTAGTAGAATAAAACCCTATAAGAAGTATGAAACCACTTTAACCAATGATATTATAAGTAACAAAGAGGTAGATGTGTCACTGGCGCGCCGAAGATGAAGATCGTAAAAACGGGCAATTGACCTCTGTTTGCTCGTAGTCGCTCTGTCAATTCAAGACGATACGCACGCTTTTGTTGTAAGAAGTGCTTGAGATTTGACATACAACGTTAAAATGCCTTGAAACAAAAGATAAACGTGTGTGTGTTGTAGCTCTTTTCGGAACAGATTTTTTGGTTGATTTGTAAGGGTAATGAGTTCATGACGTATCTATATTTTTTTAAACATCATTGACTTTAACACCACAATTACTGGTAACTACATTGTATGGTAACTACATCTCTCTAATGAATAATCATTAGAGCCGGCGCGGCGTTAGGGGGGGGGGGGGGGGGCAAGGTTGGGCGACGGCCTAGGGGGGCCATATTTGTTAGGAGGGGTGCCACATTTGGGGTGAAGCGCAAAAAAAAAGGAAAACAAAATTCCCTATTGGTTCAGCAAAAATCTTTCGAGCAAAAAAAGCTTGATTTTGATTTTGTTATGTGGGCGCCACGATATTCTTGCCTGGGGCGTCAGTGGCTCTAACGCTGGCACTGATAAAATCTAGTTGCAATTTCTTACGTGCTGGTAAACGCTTATTGCTTAGACTACCAGTGTTTTGTATAATTATAATATACAAAACACTGGTAGTAGTTAAATTTGTATATGCAGACGTTAAGAAATTTTTAGATTCATTTAACAGATAAAAAGAACACAAATTTTAATAAATATGTGTGTGTGTGTGTGTGTTTGTGTGTGTGTGTGTGTGTGTGTGTGTGTGTGTGTGTGTGTGTGTGTGTGTGTGTGTGTGTGTGTGTGTGTGTGTGTGTGTGAACACGTTTATCGCATCAAATTAACATACTTAACCATTGCTGCAAATTAATCATTGCTGAGTAATTGTAACAATGAACTGTCTATCTGCCCATATCGCTCGCCCTACATTGTCTGTCTGTCTGTGTCCAATGTCTGTATATCTATAGACAGATGCAATTATGGTTCGGATAGCTTATCAGCTGTCCATGTAAATTGTAGTGTGCAATGCACTTTAATAAGTCAGGCTTTCATATCTTTTCTCCGATTTCTGATAACCTTTTGTTTCCTAAACGACTGGGTATTTAGTTATTTTTAAGCTTTTGTTATTACTTGTGTTGGCCATGTTATCATTATACATACCTAATTAGGTACTTAGCAAGTATTTATATCTCCTGTTGAAACACATTACAATTGCACTATTTTTGTAGTGAATAGGCATTAAGTCCGCCCATTGTGATCTAGTTTATAGGTTTACAATAAAGAGTAAATAAATAAATAAATAAATAAAATAGGGATGTTGACTAAAGGATTCAATTTTATTTTATAGATAGAACCATAATGTTCACGAAAAAATATCATAAAAATAATAATCCTCAGTTTAAAAAAAAATTATAAATAAAAATCATTATCACATTTTCCACCAAAAACGTCACGTGACGTCAATATCCGATATTCAATACTATCTGTCTACTGAAGTTTGTTGAACTTCCATATAAAATAGGAACAATTACGTTATTATTCTCAAAATGGCATTTTAGGTCACGTCACAGTGAGTACAATTTTTAACTTTAGGTCTTTAAATGTTACCACTAATACTTTAGACATTTTATATTAATTTATAATTAGTGTCAACATCCCTATTGGTGCGCGAATTGGACCTTGCGTCAACTGTCACTTGGAAGTGAGACCACCTAACGTTGAAATCTCTCTGTTTCTCCTACATCTTGATCAATATACTTAGTCATAATAAGTTTGACTAGCGAAGAAACTGATTTGTGATAATTCGCAACAGAATTAAATGACGAATCTTGAGTTTATTTTTCACTTAATTACCGTCTGGTATTGTAGACTGATTATTTTTGCAAGCTTCGCCATCTGGTTTTATGAGTTGAATTAGTCTTAGTAAATGGTAGATCATTGTTCTAATTTCCGTGAATTTGTTTTAAGTTGCAAGGAACGGTTCGACCTGGCAATTGGTACTGAAGTCGGATTTCCGCTATCGTGGCATTTGCGGAAACTAAGTTACTGAATATCTGAACTAAATGTCCGGAGTGAAGACAATGTGCCTGGCCATACTCTTGAATGTCCGGACTTCGGGCTGAAACAAAATGCTTGTTTTGTCTTGGTTATAATTAAATTTATTTGTAGACTGTTTAACTCAGCTATACTCAACCTACGGTCGGAAGGCCATTTGCGGCTAATATTGTTGACAATATTGTCTTCTTTATCTCATCACCCCCTAACCCTCGAAAAACACTTCCAATTTGTCAACACTGACACCACACACACACACACAACCGACACACATTAGAACAATAACAATAATATTATAATACCAATCACTCCTACACTTGCACCTCTTGGCAGTTATACCCTACCCTACTTGGAGTTTCTATTATTTTATCGATGGGAGTAAAGAAAGAAGTCACAATTCCTTAGCCAAACACAATCTATGTAAATAGGGCACCAATTAGTTTTGATGATACAAAGCAAATGAGCTGTAATGAGGGTAAAACAAACACATTACCCTTCTTACTCGGCTTACTGACTCTGTTATTCTTGTTAAGATAACTAGGTTTATCTGTCTGGGAGTAAAGTTTGTCTGTAGTATATACCTAAGATAAATGTAAATAATAAACATTAAATATGTATAGAATCACATACTATGACTAAAGGAAACGATAATCGTAATCACACATGAATGGAATTTATTCACATGTGTGAATGTATGATGGACTACTTTAGAGGTCAGTTTGTGTGTGGAACCCTTACGAGAGGAATACGTACGCCGGCTTGGAATACTAAACCCTATCCCACCCCGGATGGATGACGTAAGCGGCTAAATCAGGCCCGCTGATAGTAGAGTCCCTCGGAGGGATTCTTTCTTTCTTTCTATTATAAGAAGAATCATCAAAATCAATACACCAATACAGTAAAAAGTTATGAGGAAACACACATTTAAAAAAATACAGTCGATTTGAGAACCCCCTCTTTGTTTGAAGTCGGTTAAAAATAATGTAAAATGGCTAACGTTAATTTGATTTTGGTATATTATTTTTGTTTCAATATGTATGAATAAGATTAAAAAGTCTTATAAAATGGCTAAACGGTGTCTCCTCTTGAGGAGGCATGTCTAGTAATATTTGCAGTTATATATCGATACATACATGTTGTCGATAAAATTTATTAAGATTCTTAATTTTCTGGTAAGGGTACCCCTTCATAATTTAAAACCTAAGTGAGCCTTTGCTTCATCTGTTAGATAGGCCCTAAGTCTATTATTGGAAATCTATGGTGGTTTGTATTACCCACTTCGAGAACATTATGTAGAATTCTCAAGAAAGGAAGTTTCTTCACTAGTTCTTTGGGAACAATTTTCCTTTGCCGAAGCTTACCTTAGTATTCCCCACGGAATCCCAATATACAAGTAGCGAGCTGATTTGATTTCGGTCCTCTACGACTAGAATAAAGTACAGCCTCATTAAGTAATTTATTCACATTATAGGTTTTTATCAATGACGACCCGTGTGGCGCAATGGTTACCATGCCGGATCGCCGCGCCAAGGGTCCTGGGTTCGATTCCCAGCGAGGCGGTTTGAATGATGAGTTTGAATTTCTGTTCTCGGTCTGGGTGTGAATGTCCTTGTCTTGTGTGATGTCCATGTCACCCACGACACAGGGAATCCTAGTGTGGGGCTTATGAGTGTGAAGCGTTATCAATACACTTATGAATGAACGATTTTTCTACTACCACAATTTTTCGGACTTGCTATAGCAACGAGTAAAGAAACTACTTAGTGCTACATATCCAGTAGTAGATATCCAAAGTTTTTCGACCCGTATACCCAGTAGGTAATAATATGTTTGTCGAATAAAAATTGTATTAGCTCAGTATCTACATTGGTCAAGTCGTAGAATATTCGATTGGAAGATATTTGACACTTGGCATGACTAATTAAAATCATCTGAGAAGTAAAATTATACAACGTTTGATAAGAGATCACGTGTATAAAACACTCAACATCTATTTTTACAATGACATAAATAAAAAAATCTGCAATATTTACAGACTTACATGAATGTCAAAATTTTAATTTTTAAAGTAAATATTTTTCATGGACTTTCCATGGATGACTCAAACTACCTAATTATGAACGTTATCAAAGTCACCCCACAGTTTCAGCATAGCATCTTTAGATAAATAGATATTATCAAGATGGCATGATGGTTGGCGATAAACAAAAACCAACGAGATAAACAAAATAAAACTAACTTCAAATGAGGTACATTTTTTCAAATAAAAAAATAATCATCGAAATCAGTTGGCGTGTTATTAAGTTATTCGTCCATTTGTTGCGCACATACTTAATGCAAAGACTTATATAGTTTTCTCATGGATGCCATTGTCAGATCTCGCTCAAATTTAAGTGGGACCACATGACAAGCACCATTTCGATTAAAAAAGAATCATCAAAATCGGTTTACCCAGTCGAAAGTTTTGAGGTAACAAACATAAAAAAATACAGTCGACTTGAGAACCTCCTCCTTTTTTTGAAGTCAGTTAAAAATATTGTTATTTACCAGGTAGGCTAATATGCTCAATAATATTTTTTTAATTATCTTCCACGTACATACATTGATTTATCATATTATTTGTGTAACTATTTATAAATGTTATTTTCAAGGTACAGACCTAAAGGTTAGATATTGCATTTCTGGTTTTCATGTCTCAATAAAATGGTTTGTATCAAACGTAAACAATTACATATAATATTAATAAGTATGTATGTACATGTAAATATCTTTATTAATAATCTGTCTAACCTACATTTATGTTTAATACAATAATGATGGTTTTTATTCAAGTCCATGTGATACTTTGAGTCCGTTTAGGATCAATGAATAGGGCAGATTGAGGAATATGTTTATTGATACATCGCGTTTATTAAAAGTAAGTGATGTACAAAAGACATTGTAGTTTTAGGTCTAATTTACGGCACTCAGCGTTTACACATGTGGCCGCTTCACATCTGCCAAGAATTTCATGATTTTGCGTATAAATAAATTTGATTATGTGAAAAACAAATTCCTTTTCTATTTTATCAACACAACGAGTTTATTGACATTTCTGCCAAACAAAGGATTCCTGGTTAGATTCCCGGCCGAGCAGGCATTAAAATTTATGTGACAGATATATTATTATCTGTCATATTTTAGGGGTTGTAAGTGTGTGGGCGTTTTAATTTTTTCGGCGTTATGTCGACTTAGATAACAGTGTAATCTAAAACAAGTTATCGACTAACAAACTTGTGATACTAAATCGAATGTTAAAAATAAACACATTAGCATTCCAATATAAATTTAGTAGCCTTCATAAATAAACAACTACACAAATAACATTAAGCCTCACATCTAATTTAAACACATCATTATATTATCATGTCAGACTACTTCAAACAGTTATTTAATACTAAACAAATACGATAACAATAAACAAATAACTATCGACAAATAACAGCGCGTCACTACGGCCGCAAATCGCGAAGATTGCGTAGAGTACTACACTACAAATTACATGAGGCAAATCAGTTAGACGCTCACAACAGACAGCATCGAACGTTTTCAGTGCTATTACAAAATAAACAGGAAAAAAAGTTTGAAGTGTATTTAAAAAATATATACTTTCAAAGTTCCAAATAGTGTTGTGTTGTGTTTGTCGATAATAAAAGGTAATTAATTATTTATTCATAATTTAACTGGGTCACCTTTGTTTTTCGTTATTTTCATAATTTGTAAGGATTGGTTTCCGTGCGTTTTAATATTTAATTTTATTTACATGCAACTCAATCATTGTGGCTAGTTTATTGAATAATATTAAATCATATCAATACTAACACAATTGCATTTACACAATACACATTTTAATTATAAATAAATTTCATCAAATATTAAAAATTATTACGTCATTTTAAATTTTGAATTTCAACCCCAAAACTGTTAAAAAAGAAAGAAGGCTCAACCAATCGAGTCTAATTTAAAAAGCAGATACTATTTCCGACACCCATTCAAGTTTAAATCGGATATTCTAGATGACCTAGGCTATACAAAATACTAACCAATTATCAGTAAAAACAAAGTTTTAGTTTTTACAACGTTTTTTAATAATATAGAAACAACTAATTCTACTACCGGCTCATTGTACCGACAACTGTTTAAAAATCAATTATTTTTACGGGATTCACTGAGTCTTTGGCAACTTTTCAAATAATGAAGCTAATTTGGACGTCACTATTAATAATTTATAATTTGTTTGTTTACAACACAAATTATTTAACAATGTGATGCACAAGTAGGGTTAAGGCCAAGTTCACGACTGAATAAGCTCGGGTTGGTGACTTTTGCCAACTTTTCAGAAAATTTTTAGGGATACATTTTTAAAAAAATAATTAATAATTGAATAGGTAATTATGTTAACAAAATATTTATTTCAATAAAAAACTAAAAGCGTAATGACAGCAAGTGGTTATTGCCGCCAAATTGCTTCACCAACGCGTCAAAAATACGTCGCAAATGCTTTGTAATAAGAAACTGACTAGTCTTCTAGCAAATTGACCAAACACGTTAAAATGAAGTTTAGTTCTAGAATATAGTCTCTATATAGTCCAGCTATCTCAAGAAGAAACCGACTGCCTTTTTCGTTGTAGAAAACAGTATTCAATTGAAGAGTCCATTACAGAGAAAGAATAATTAATTATGTATGTTTAGTTTTCTCTCTGTTTCCCTTCATCAAAGCAAGTGATCGGACTAAACTGCCTTTCATTGCATTTTAAACAATATTATTAATAACTAGCAACCCGACTTTACTTCAGGAAATATTAGTTACGCTTACAAAAATAATAGAATGCACCTGAAACAATTATTTAGAAGTAATATTTATCGGCCCTCTGTTTTCGTGATTAGCCAACATTATCATTACATTCCTACTCGAAAATATTTTTGTTCCTTAGTTAAGATTTTTTTGTAATATAACTTCAACTTCTACACTGACTCCTCTCCCTCCTTCTAAATCTCTTATTCATATTTATTGTTAGGATGGATGCTGTTGCTGATGCTTGTAATAACTTATGAGTTATGACTTCGCCTTAACTTGTGTGTTTGATTTCCCGAGGAAACTTTTATAAACTTGTAATTCGACGGAAATTCGCGTCTTCTGCGGTACTAGGTAGGTGCATGACGAAGCAAAGTGCGTCGTCTGCATTACATTTTTACGACATAGACATCACCAACAACCACCATCCGAAACAAACATTTATCCATCACATAAATATCGCCTGACAAGGAATCGAACCTGGGACGTATAGTCGTATACTTTACAGACAGTATTCACACCATACCACCAACAAAGCTCAAATGTAGCTTTCCTTCATCGGTGAAGGATGATTATATTCTAAAAATAAAAAACATGAGAGGTGTCAAGGGACACCCGGATGGAAAGAAGTTCCTTTCGATATTTCCTATTTTACTTATGTTAGCGCCAAAGAATCTCAACAGCGTGATTCAGAAAGTTGTACAGCGCCATCTAGTTTCAACTAGTTACAACTTTCTGAATCACGCTGTTGAGATTCTTTGGCGTTAACATAAGTAAAAAAACATAGCGTGATTTGTACAGCGCCATCTCTGTAAAACTCCGTGAATCACTTCAAAAACAGTGTCGTCATTCGTAAAATCAAAAAGTGTCGAAATTTTCCGTCTAGGCCTAGCCCCCTTTCACAACGCGCGAAAAAAAAATATGCTCCATCCAGGATTGGAACTTGAGTCACCGCGCCGGCGCGAAAGAACAACATCAACACCACTGCACTACTTGCTATACTTTCACTAACAAGGATAATTACTAAAGTCGATAATGAATATTTTATCTTATGCATTACTTGCAACAGTTGCAACCCTATGACTCATGTTGTGATACAATCGCTTATGATTGTTGAATATACGTTTAGTCATTGACATTGAACTGTGATAGTCGAATGTCCCTTGACATAGACGGCGCTAGTTTAATGATAAACCTCTTTTTTACGTACTAGCTGACCTGGCAAACGTTGTTTTGCCATATAAATAAATAAAAAAATATTTAGGGGTGGACTACCCCTAACATTTAGGGGGATGAAAAATAGATGTTGGCCGATTCTCATAGATGCCGGATAAGCACAAAAAAATTCATCAAAATCGGTCAAGCCGTTTCGGAGGAGTATGGCAACGAAAACTGTGACACGAGAATTTTATATATTAGATAATATTTTAATAAAACTATATATAATAAATTCAAATTAAAAGAAAATTCAAATAGGCCACTTTGTGGCACTTTTGACACGTCATAAATACAATTTAATCAATTAAATGCAATAAAATAATTACAATAAAATATAAAATACAATTATAAATTATATAGGCACAATTACCTAGATCTAAACAGTATTTAACACTTTGGAATATAAATGCAATATAATACTAAGACATAGTTCGTGTTTCAATTATAATATACAAGTAAAATATTCCCCGCAGTTGAGGTTCGGAGTATCCTCCACCACTTTGCGTGCAAATATTGGAACAGTTCCACCCAACCTCCATCAGAGGGTCTGATTGGAATAGTAAGTGTCCGTAGCATCCCTAGGGGGTCCAAGCAGGGGTCCAAGTGGAATGCACCAAAATCTTTGATAAACAATATTGCTATTTCCGACATCAGTCTGCGAGGCCTAGGCTGCCTAGGCCGCGTAGGGGCGCGAGTTTAAACAATGCGTAAACAGGGGCGGAGGTTATTAAATTGCGTCGACATTAGTGACACTTTTAAAAAGGAAAATGTGTTTACGTACGATTACGTAGCGTAGGGCGTGTAGAAATTGTATTCGGCTTTGTGTACGGTACGCCGTATACCCTTCGAAGCACCTAAGCTCCTAAAATCATGTGACTTGTTTTCTAAGTTAACCCGGTCGATCATATAAATTTGACACAACTCTTTTAGCTTTGATATGGAGGTTTACTTTGCTTCATTATTTAGTTAAACTTACGAAAGGTATTAGCTGAAAAAATATATCCCAAAAATTAAAAAAAAATTAAAATTCAATTTCTTTTAATCATATACACAGGTATTACTGATACACTAATGAACGTATTTTTTTAAATCTAGAACCATTTCGGAATGATGCTTTGTCATGGAGGGAAAGAAATAGTGAATGACACTCAGTCTAAATCCTGATAATAAAATAAATTCAATATGATTTCCTATAACTTAAAACTCTGACGACTGAAATGACGCAGCATCTCAAACTATACTGCTTTATTATTAACTTTACGATTAGCAATAAGTTATAATATTATTATTGTAAATCTGTGCTTAGTTCTTGTGATAACAATTAACATGATTGCGTGAATAATATAGGGGTCTGTATTGACATGACGTACGATCTCCGAGAGCATTACCTAAATAATAAGGTCATCTTAGCGATATGACTTTAACGATTTCGTTAGTATTGCAATTATACAAGTTATTGCATGAGATCATTTTTATATAGGACCAGAAACCCAATATCGTATTATAATCATAGGCCTTCGTTAATTTTCTTTGAATAAGGATGGAATTATTCGCTTTTGGTCGGTTTCATGTTGTAACATATTCGCGTTTGATCAGATTAGTGCTAGATCATATTTGTGATAGGTAAGTCATCTTTGTGTTAGTTCATAGTTTAGTTCAGATTTGTGTATAGTCAGATTTGCGTTTGGTCAGATCGCGTTTATTCATATTTGGGTTAGATCAGATTAGCGTTATGCCACATTCCGACTACTTATAACATGGCAACAGATCAAGTTTGATCGCTGTGTTGCTTACTAGGAAACCTAACCCTCGCCCACACTTGATGATGATCACACATATCTGTCATATCATTTAGGATTTCCCATACACTGCAATAACCTTTCCATATAAGGGGTATCTTATATGGATATAAGATATAAGATACCCCTAGACAAAACTTAACTACTTTTATGAAATATACATTATAAACACAACAATGATCAACGGTACTTACCTTGACATATATACTATATCTAGACTTTGTTCTAGACTCCTTATCGAAGTATGTTATCTCACGAACTTCAATATCAGATCAATTGCGAGAATAATCCATAGATCTATGAGCAAAAACAGATGGAGCATAAAATTATAGAATAAAAATTTAAAATATCTGTCTCACTCTCTCACAGGGAATTACAGCGAGGGAGGATAAAATATTCTTAGGTTTCTTACAAAATAAAAGTCGAAGTTTAAAGAGGGATAGAGATAGATATAGTATTAGGTAACAGAAGGACATAAACGAGTCAATTTAAACGTTTCTTATTGTTAGTGAATGTTATGTTAAAAATATATAAATTATTGATTATTTAATAATTGATTATTAGATTGATTAGTTACTGAATTTCAGCCATTAACATTATCATAATAATCTCAAGTTAATTACTGAAGAATTACGAATATGATGAGATAAAGACTTACGGCGAATTCAGTTAAATAATTATCATGTTATATGAAGAACGAAGTTAACGATTGAATCATTAATAAATATGTAATCCAACAAAAAATAAAATACAAAATTATAAATCGCAATCGCAAGTTTGTGAACTTATTAAGTCAAGTTGGATGCAGTTGTTACTAATAATTTAAAGTAAGCTCGATGTAATATAGCGACTTTTATATCGGTTGACATAAAAAGATAATAATTAACAAAAAAATGAGAGGTGTCAAGGGACACCCAGATGGAACGAAGTTCCTTTCGATTTAAGTATTGTTTTTTGAAGTGATTCAGAAAGTTTTACAGCGCCATCTCTGTAAAACTCTCTGAATCACTTCAAAAGGTATCGTGGCAACTTTTCGTAAGAAAATTTTCCATCTAGCCCCCTTTCATAACGCGCGATAAGGAACTTCGGTCCAATTCCATCTAGAAATTATGAAAGACATGTCGAAACGACTGGTCCAGACTTCTGGAGATCCGAAAGCTGGCAGCTATTCTGCCCAAATGCTGCCAGCGTTCTGGGCACAATGCCGAATTTGGGGATTTTGGATGACATAATAATATATCTCTTGTAAATACTCTTATTTTTATAGTTATTTGTTTAAGATCTTTTTCTGTATTATGTTACTTTGAGTTTTTTTTTTAAATTTTCAATGAATTAATCTTAAAACATGAGGAATATCGGTCACTATATTATAGTTCGAGCCTCTATCTATTCATACACCTTCATCTATCGATGTCTCAATAGCTGCTGTGTGTGGAATGTAAATCTTGTTTATCATTGAAAAGCAAAGTAACAGGGTCCTTTATGTCACGTCACGTGGTTTCCACACCGCTGTGGTAGTGTTTATAAATTATTTTTACCACGGACAACCGAATTACGTGTACCTAATTCGTGGAAAATTTTTGGGTTATTTTTTTATGGAAATAGCCAGCAAATGACAATTCACCGGATGGTGACTATCGTCACCTATAAATATCAGCAACACCAAAGGCGTCACTAATGCGTTGCAGGCCAAGAAAGAGAGAAGAAAAAGAAAGAAAGAACTAGCTCTCACGCTCCCAGCCGAAACACGACGAGTCGTTTGGCGGCTCTCATGCTCAAGGGTGGTAGCTATCTAGGCGAACCCCATGGAGAAATAATAATAGTAATAATGGTATTAATTAACAATTTAAATCAATATTACCAATATATCATCCTTCCGAATGGCCCTACCACCAGTAGGCCATATTGAGTCGTCTCTTACGCCATCCGGCGTGGATTGGGGTTAGTATTCTAAGCTGCCCCTACGGCTAAAAATTGAAAATTTAGAGCTCTTTCGCACCTACTACCCGGCGCATTTTCACTTATACATTTTCACGCAAAATGAATAACTGAATGGTTTTTCATGAAAAGCATACATCTGGAATAGGACCCAGGTACATTCCAATAAATTTTCAAGAATAGTATACGAATAAGTCTTATCTAGATAGAGAGTAAACACCACAGAAACAGGCAAAAATAAAAGCAAGTGATTCAAATAACATTTTTTGATCGTTGCTACAAAAATTAAATACGAAATTGAATCTCCATTTTGCGACAGAAGTTGCAGCATAAAAATTGCAGCAAACTTGCAGCCAAGCCGTTCGTCCCTTGCACAAAAAGATAATTGCAAATGAAAACTAAATTAACTATAGGCATAATAACTAAACACATCAAGTTGACTGACAGATTGAGGTTGTGAAATCATGAGATAACTACTACTAATACAAAAAACTATAATTTAGCCACACACAGTTTAAAAATAACTTAATTTCAAATCCCATGACATTTTGTTGCGGTACAAAGTTCGCCGGGACAGCTAGTTTGAATATATGCATAATAAAATCGATTAAGTGGGAATCGAAATCAAATCGAGAGATATATCGCGTTTCATTTAATACGTAGTTAAGTACTTACGTCTTACTTATGCTAGATTTTTTTCATAAATTCGATGAATAATTATAACATATTATAATAGGTATAATAGGTACCATTTATTATTATAACATATAATCTAACAAAATCTTATACATTATTATAAATTATTAAAATCCTAGAAGCAGTCCACCCAATCTTTAACATTTTGGAACGAAGTTCCTTATCGCGCGTTGTGAAAGGGGGCTAGACGGAAAATTACGACACTTTTTGATTCTTACGAATGACGACACTTTTTTTGAAGTGATTCACAGAGTTTTACAGAGATGGCGCTGTACAACAAAACAATACTTAAATCGAAAGGAACTTCGTTCCATCCGGGTGTCTCTTGACACCTCTCATGTTTTTTTTTTAATTTTTAACCTTTCCCAACATTACGGATGTTAATGAATAATGTTGCGAATGAATTTGATGTAATAAATTGTACCAAATAAAAAGTAAATATTTTAAGTCTTTCATTCATACTTTGTTATATTAGTATTTAATTTATTGTAAATTCGGAAAAATATTACGTGAAAGACAGATATACAGGTGAAATTAGATTTCTGTCCTTCCATTAGGTACCTAGGTAGACTAAAACGTAAATTATCCATATTATGTTTCATTAAAACAGCTGATATTATTAAAAACTGTGTCACAGCTGTTACAATAATTATGACTCCAACATATTGAGATAACATTAAAACACACATACGTATCGTTATAATCTATATCTTCTATACAAATTAGAATCGAGAATTCAAAGTTCGTTCGTAATAATTTGTTAAACCCCTCTTTTTTTCTCTTTTTACAACATTGTATGTACAATATAATTGTTTAAACCTAACATAGCTAGCTGTAACGAAAAGATAAACGGAATTGAGAAAAAAACTTAACTTTGCCGTTGAAAAGCCGAAAAACAAATTACCCAAGTCGTCCCAAATCAAATTACCAAGTTCTGCAAATAGGTTTAAAATCATTTTCTTTGGGATACTTACAAATTCACAGTTTTCAGATTTTTTTAACCTACTTATTACATTTCTTTTAGCCGAATGTCTTTTCATTGCGTTGACGACACATACCTTCTATTGATTTTTTCACAGCTCCTAAGGATTGCAGACCTGAGAGTTGGATATTAATTTTGATTTGTTACCTTCACGCTAAGAAAAAAGGTATTGACAGACAGACAAACGGACAATGAAGTGAGTGATCTTAAGGGAATCGTGTTTTTTCTTTTGAAGTAAAGAACCCTAAAGTATCGAAACGTTATATCGTGTATTGACCTTTCATTGTAATGCGGTTCTAATGAGCAATTATGCTGCTGTAAGAGTATGTTCTGAAAGTTAACTAAAGTACCTGCAATTTTTTTATAGCGAAGTGAGGGCAATTGTATTACATAATACGAGTAGGTATGTAGTTTAAAATTTTTACCATATGAATAATTAGTAAAAAAACATTGTTTAAAATTGAAAAATACTTTTTTTTTGTGACAAAACTTAAAAAGGGGGTCAAGTTAACCCGAAGGGCTATGCGCTATTCTTTGAGGTTAAGAACAGGGAAATCCTGAATAATCGATACAGGAGGTGACGCTGCCTGTGCATCGGAGAGTTCATTAGACCATACGGTCTCATCTGAATGATTGCCAAAGTAGACCAGCTTGGCGACTGGCTTACCTCAAAGCGGCTGACCCCCGATGTAATAGCGAAAACGTTTTGTATATGTGCAGCGGGATTAAAAAACTTCGATAGCATGATTCAGGCTACGCGCTCTGATTGGTCGATGTCTGAGAGGAATAATAAGTCGATGTTGATGAGTTACATGGCCGCGGCTGGGGTTAAAAATTATTTGAAATGGTTCAATTTATTAATTTTTTACGTGAAGTTTTTATTTTTAAATGGTGAAGAAATGACTTTTAAAGAAATTAGTTTCAGTATAAAGTAGTTAAATCTTATTTTAGGGTTATATATTTTTTTCCTTCTAGGAATGTAGATTTTGTGACACTAACGAGACTACAAACATTAAGAAATTTGAATTTTTGGGCTATAACAACCATAATTACAACTTGACTTCCACTATCAGAATTCATATAGGACTACGCGTAAGAAACCCTTGTACCCTTTTCAGTACTTTTTCTTAGTATTGATTAAGAACTTTATAGTTGCTTCTGTCAGTCCGTCCTTGCGTCCGCGGTTTAGCTCAGAGACTCTTGGCATGACAAAGTGGTAGAATAAAATCTTATGTATTGGTAGGTAGGTACTACTTCACGTATCTAAAGTTTGTTTTCCGCCTACCCTCTAGTCAGATAGCAACACTTAAACGTCAGAAGAACAGGCTTTCAGCAATTCATCCCTTGTGATTGATGGGGGATGGAAGTTGTACGGAGTGGGTGAAATCATTATCATTCCAAAATGAAGGGTCTAAGGATAGTGAGTGTTCTAACGAAGTTAGTCGCGGATAACAGCAAATCTAATAAATTAAATCCAGATAGATGCGATATTCTCGTAGTTAAAATTACTTATTAAGGTAAGGATTAATTTTATTGTGTTAACGACCCGTGACGCAATGGTTATGGCCGGACCGCCAATCGAACTGGCCTAGGTTCGATTCCCAGCAAGAGAGAGTACAACAAATACAAACTATAACGGCTAAGAACGGCTGTACCGATTTTAATTATCTCTGATTTTTGTTAAACCAACCCAAAACTATAAAAGTTTAGATATAAACGTCTCACTACATTCATTGATTGTTGGGCGATACGAAGTTCGCCGGGTCAGCTAGTGAGTAAATTACTAATGTGCAGTTATTGCATATTGTTGGTTTGTGTGTTGTAGATATAAAGAGCTATTTGTGTGTGTTCCTTAATAGCTAAAGGAAAATTCCTATAATTTTTCTGACTGAATTATAAACCTATTTAGTGTTGTATTTATCCAACATCGAAGACAAGTTGTTTTTGTCACCAATAAGTACAAAGATTCTATCAATGACGCATCGTAAAGCCTTTCAATGCAAATCATAATTACCTAGGATGCACGTCAATGGGTTAAAATTATGCTTTATATATAGAGCTAAACATCGCATAGACATGACATTACACTCCGAGAACTTTTCATTTACAAAATCTAACGCTGTAATGTTATAAATTAAACGATAAAAATAATCAAACTTCTAAATTTTACGAAGAAACAAGCAAAGAACTACCCTTCAAAAACATAATCTAAATCGCCATATTATGTATACCTACAGTGTTTTAAGAGTTTCCTCTATACCTCATAGATCCCATTATCAGAAAACTACAAATTTATGGGACCAATCCTGAAGAATACCCTTTCGAATTGAAAAAGAATCATCCAAATAGGTTGACAAATGGCGGAGTTCTGAAATAACAAACAAAAAAAAATACCATCGAATTGAGAACCTTTGCCTTTTTTGAAGTCGGTTAAAAATGATATTGATCATGTTTTAATTGTTTCCCTTCTTTATTCAATGTGTAGGTTAATAAAGAACGAAGAATTGGTAACAAGATTCACACTGCATTGACGTATTGTTTCTAAAGTTAGCTTAGTTAGCCAGCCGTGTTAGCTAGCTAGTTGCAGTAAACTTAACTGTGTAAGGCTATCTGGCTATACAGCTATCTAATGCAACTGGATGCCTCATCAAGTCCGCTGCAAACTTGACAAGTAAACTTGATCATGTATGGCCCGCTTAAGGCATTTCTATTTGATATGCAGTCTGTGGACTCGGTCACAATTAATTATTCAACTTCGTTCATTGCTAACTGGTTATTGATAATGCATTTATCTGATGATCATTATATAATTGTTGAACTTGTGGCTTTAAACACCAGTAGGTACTTTGTTTCCGTATTTTGATTAGATTAATATTTTAAATGTTTAAATTGGTCACTGATTACTTACATTATATTTAATGAATTTGACACTCATTACCCTTACGCCATAACAGAATTAACGGTCTGATTTTTTGTATGAAGTTGCCTACCCTCAGTAATCGATAGATCCTTTGTAAGTACATCAATATCATAATGAAATAACTATCATGTTTTTCTGTATAAAGAAATAATAGTAGACAGCTGCTATATCTATCTATCTATAGCTAGTATTTATATTCTTCTAAAATTAGTTTTTCATTGACCGTTTTACCTGTTTCGGTAGCAGGGAGTCGGAGAATCAATCATAATGAGGGGTTCTTGTTGTGGTCAGCAATGCGTCAGTGATGCCTTTATTAACTTATTTACTGTGCTGTAATGTCACGAAAATATATCGTGATTGACTATGAAATTATGTTAAAAGATACCAATATCGTCTAAATTATATCTTTTTTGTATAATCCGTACCGTTGACAAAATTTCTGATTTTAGTATTGTATTTAATTTTCAGAAACGAGATGGCTGAGAGCAGAGAAGAAAATGCAGGAGATAGTGAATCACAAACTGTTAAAGATGAGGAAGAAATAGATGCTGCTGTTAACACAGACTCTGTACAAAACAAAGATTGCGCTAAAGAAATAGAACCTGATAAAGTTACAAATGATCCTCCAGCTGCAGATGAAATAAGTAAAGATATGAATAATACGGATAAAAATGAAGGTAAAGCAATGTTAAAGATAACAGAAAATGTAAGACAAAGAGAAAATGAAAGATCGAATTACGTACATAACATAACGAATTCCGGTCTTTCTCTGAACGGGAAAGATAATATAAAGGAGACACCACTTTTATTAGATTCAAAGACTGTAGTTAGATTCTCGCCAGTTTGGAAACAGGTGAGAATTTTGATTGTGTTTAATCTATACTTCTATACTAATATTATAAAGAGGAAAGATTTGATTGTTTGCATTGAATAGGCTCCGAAACTACCGAACCGATTTGAAAAATTATTTCACTATTGTGAAGATATGCTATCCCCGGCACATAGGCAATTTTTTTTTTTCTATTTTTTCCGAAGCGAAGTGAAGGCGAATTCCTAGTTTTAAATAAAAAAAGAAAATATTGTAGGCTCTGATGTGGATATTTTAAAGTAATAACTTGCAAATTTTTCATCTGAACAGATGATAACAAAGAAAGGCATAGGTTTATGAAAGTTCCTAAGTAGTATGAAGATATTTTTAAATTGCAAGATGCTAAATAATGTTAGGTTAATGCAAGAAATTGAAAAGAAATTAGACATCAAAATATTATTTATTTGTCATTTCTGCTAGGTAATTTCACATAACTATTTTTTACTTTCAGACCTTAACAGCCACTGCGGCAATCGTTCTGACTTTCACATCAGGTCTCACTTCAGGATACTCTGCCATACTACTTCCGCAGCTGAAAGGGAGCAACATACCCTCAGATGAGAGTACAGCATCCTGGATAGGTTGGTATTTATATGCTGTTTATATACTGCCTAGAATGGCATATTTAGCCAACGCACTAATGATGTCTTTGGTGTTATTGATGTCCATGTGCGACGGTGACCGGCTTGTATGCTTGTTAGTCGATTATTTGAACAATAAATAATTAGATGAGATAACAGCAACTATACGGGCATAAACGGTAAATGCGACTAAAAGGTAACTTTGGACACTTGGGTTAACGAAAAATATTTTATAATATATGGTTGCGCCGACAAGTTTAGTTTTTTCTTTCTTCGATTTAAGTGGACTGTATGACTTAAAAGGTGTAATGGAAAATCAGGAAAGGAGGGGGGATTAGCGGGGAACATGCAGCACTAACCTGGCCAGCGCGACGTAGTCTCCGGGTACCCAGCAGACAGCCGGCGACTTGCAGCAGCAGAATCTACGTGTCCTCCAACTCACTGATTTTTCACTGCACTCGCGAACAGCACAACCATTTAATCTTGCGGGAACGTAATTTGGGACGTAATGTCCAGCGGGAACTTATTTAATAAGCGGGAATCGACAGACGAACGCAATGGTAGCGGTTCGTTGCGGCGGTAAAGCGGTGCGTTAAATATACGCGCGGCGTATGCGTTGTCACCGCGGGCGGAAATGCAACTATGATGCGGATAATATACGCGCGGTGCGTGCGTCGTCACCACGGGCGGAAGTGCAACTATGATGCGGATAGTATACGCGCGGTGCGTGCGTTGTCACCGCGGGCGGAAGTGCAACTGTCTTCGCGATTCGTTTTTTTTGTGCTTGCATGTTGAAGGTAGGAAAGGAGGTAGGAAGGGTGGATTAAGGAAGCGTACCACAGATTACTTATTATAACAGATACAGATTATTAAGATTGTTTTTAATGCTATCTTATTGGCGTAACCATCCACCCGCCCTTAATGGGTCACCATTAAAAACCTACCATAAGCAAGCTAATGAAAATAAGACTAGGAGCGCACAATGCGCGCGAAATTTTTAAGAAGGAATTCCTAAGAATCATAGCGAAGCGGTATTGAAACGAATTTAAATAATATAAAATTAATAAACTATTTTTACTGAATAATACTAGAGCGGTATATGTATGTAGAATTAATACTAGAGCGATGCGGTTTATATTAAATTATTTTAAACTAGGAAAGCGAGTATAATATTGAGTTTTATTGTTTTGGAAGCGGACACAGACGAACAACCGGGCGAAGGTAGGTTCCCTTGGCGGTCCTTACTGTACACACGCGCACGATGCCGTCCTTAGACGGATGTGTTTTTTCTACAATCGCCAACGGCCAGGATAGGGGCGGCGCGTTATCGTTCATCACAACCACGACGGTTCCGGGAGTGATAGGTACGGAAGGAGTATTCCATTTCTGCCTAACCTGTAATCCGTGCAGGTATTCTGCTCTCCAACGGTTCCAAAATGATTGAACTAACTTGTCTAACAGTGCATGCCTATGAAGCAAACTGACCGGGTCAGATGTGACTTCCGGCGCGGGTAATGATAACAAAGGCGCGGTATGTAAGAAATGACTAGGTGTCAGAGCCGTGGGCTCGGCGGGATCGGAACTTAACACCGTGAGAGGTCTTGAATTAAGAAGGCATTCAATCTGCGTGAGGACAGTACACAATTCCTCATAGGATAATAGTTGTTGACCGATTACTCTAAATAAGATGGTTTTTACCACCTTGACTATACTTTCCCAGGCACCTCCGGTATGAGGGGAGTTAGGACAGATGAACCTCCAAGTTATGCGGCTTTCAGCATACTCTTCCTCAAGTTTCTTGCGGTAGTCATTATTCAGAAACTTGTAAAGACTGCGAAGATAAGTATCGGCGCCCTTATAGTTGGTGCCATTGTCTGAGTACATTATCAGACAAGGACCACGCCGAGATAGAAATCTCTTTAAGGCGGCTAAGAAGCTAGGAGTGCTGAGATCAGTGGCGACTTCTATGTGCACCGCGCGAGTCGTAAGGCATGTAAATATACATAAATAGGCCTTCTCACTGCGAACGCCACGACGACGTACAGGAGTATAGGCGATAGGACCGGCGTAGTCACAGCCCGTGTGCGTGAATGCCTTTACGGCTTGGCGCGTACGACAATCGGGTAAGTCGGCCATCAGTGGGTAAGTCGGTCGCGGTTTTAATCGAAAACAAGTATTGCATAGATGAACCCTCTGTCTTACAATACGGCGTGCGGACAGGATCCAGAATTTTTGGCGAAGCAAGGACATTAATAATTCTGGTCCGGCGTGTAAATATTTAATGTGGTAATAATCAATGATCAAGTTTACTACATGACCGTTACGCGGTAAAATGACTGGATGCTTATGTGTATAGTCCAGTGACGAATTGACTAAGCGACCCCCGACGCGGATCAGGCCGTTGTCAATGAAAGGCCTCAAACGATTGAAAGCCTGCGAGCAAGGTTTATTATTAAGAATATTAGAATATTCCTCTGCAAAGTACTGGCTCTGCAGGGCGCGAAGTATTTTATTTTCAGCAAAGTTAAGATCATCAGCAGTCACTGTAGTAGTGTTGCTGCGCGGTAATATCCTTACAAATTTATACACGTATGTAACAATACGAAGAAGTTTACTCCATGAGGAGACGCGGAGAGCGAGTTCATATAAAGCGCAATGCTTTATAGGCGAGCACACAGTGTGCGTTAGAACCTTTTGTTCGGGAATGTCTGCAATAGACTCACCATCGAGGGGCTTGAGGGGCCACTGCGACGGATCTAATGAGGCCCACTGCGGTCCGTGGAGCCACAGAGGGTGCGAAATTAATTTTTGTGGCGTAATGCCGCGCGAGAGAACGTCAGCAGGGTTGTCAGTACCCGTGACGTGATAAAAGTCGTCAGGAGAAATGTTCTCGGCTATCTGAACGACGCGGTTAGCTACAAATATTTGCCACCTATGCGGCGAGCTTTTAATCCAATATAAAGCGACTTTAGAGTCAGTGAAAGCATAAGGCTTAACGGTGAAGTGACGACTATAATTATTAAGAACCGTGCGGAGTAATTTGGACATGAGCAGTGCTGCACAGAGCTCAAGCCGTGCGATCGTAAGTGGCTTCATGGGCGCGACCTTTGATTTCGCGCATACCAACTGCACGCTATTGCCTGATGCGGTGCTCACGTGAGCATACACAACAGCACCGTATGCCATCTCACTCGCGTCCGAGAATGCTAAAAGATAAACTTTACAATCCCCGGTCACACCTATGTGTCGCGGTACACGTAAATTATTAAGCGAAGGCAATTCAGCACAGAACTTCTGCCACATATTAATAATATGCGGCGGCGGAATATCGTCAAAATCAAGCTTAAGCTCCCACAGGCGTTTAATTAACAATTTCGCGTATACTATAGTAGGGGCAGCGAAACCCATGACGTCCCATAGACGGGCGACGGTCGAAAGAATGGAGCGCTTAGTGCACTTCACCTCGGCGGGGGCGGATATTTTAAAATAAAATGCGTCATCATCCGTGGACCAATGCAAACCTAATATTTTATGTTGCACAGTTTTATCGAATTCAACCTCGGATGAAATTTTGTGCGAATCTGGTAATTTATTTAAAACGGTAAATTTATTACTATTCCATTTAACAAGATCCCACTGTGCACCCTTGAACAAATCAATTAATTGACGAGCGGCGGAGACTGCTTCAGGTTCGCTGGGAACGGAGAAGGCAAGATCGTCCATGTAAAGCGAAGTAGACGCAATGTCACTCGCGAGCGGATATTTCGCGCCGTCATCATCGATGAGCTGCTTAACCGTGCGCAATGCATGGTAGGGGCTGCTTTTTAACCCGAAACAAACTCGATTAAACCGGTATAAAAGCAAAGGATCTTGTGGACTAAAGCGATAAAGAAAACATTGATAACGACGATCGACTTCGCGTACAATAATTTGTAAAAACTGCTGGCGACAATCCGCGGTCATTGCGACATAAGTCGCCTTGTAGATTCGGTCCCGAATGTAAAAGATCGTTTAGTGAGCGCCGGCTGCCGGCAGAGGGCGCGCTGGCGTCGAGGACCACGCGCAGCTTAGTCGATGTCTTATCCTCCCGCACGACTCCATGATGCGGTATGACGTATATAGGAGCGGGGTCATGAGAGTCGCGCGGGGGCGCGAGAGAGACATAATCTTTAGTAATGTAGTCTCTGATGACGTCATCATATGCCGACCTGAGTTCAGAGGAAGATTCTAATTTTCGTTCGAGGCACATGAAACGTCTGCGAGCGGTTTCGAAGGAATCACCCAGCGTATACACATCCTCCTTAAATGGAAGGGCAACGATATATCTCCCACTGGTGGGATCGCGAGTTGTAGTCGATTTATAAAATGTTTCACATTCAATCTCCTCAGGGGATTGAATGGGCGAAGCGGAAGGAAGCTCTTCGAGCTCCCAGAAGCGTCTGACCAATGAGTCAATGGCGGGCTCTTGAACATGACAGCATGTCAAGCCTTGACGTGTATTAAGTATAGGTTGCGTAGGTACGGAACCCATTATAACAAATCCTAACACAGTGCGTATTGCAGGCGGTAGTGACGAGTCGCTTGAATGGTGAACTACGTCAGGAAGTAGTAAGTGGGGGAAGAGAGAAGCACCTATCAACACATCAATTTTATTAGGTACTCCAAAACTCTCATCCGCGAGCGGTACATCTGACACATGTGATAAGACGGAAGTGTCTACCACAGCAGTCGGCAACGAGTCGGTGACTTGATCAACGACGAGCGGTGAAATATTGAAATAAATATTGTCATCAAATCGAGAAAAGAATTTTAAATTGACCGAGTTAGTGTCAAGTACTTTTTCAGATCCACCGAAACCTTTAATAATGGTGCGTTCGGTATTATGTATCTTCATACCTAACCGATCACAACACTCCTGCGTGATAAAGTGGCTTTGAGATGCGGAATCTAATAAAGCGCGAATAACATGCCTATTACCCTTATGATCATATGCGACAACTTGAGCGGTCGATAATAAAATAGTATTTGAAATATTATTATGTGCGAGTGAAGAGTGCGCGGACAAGCGAGGCGGTTTACTCATAGCGATAGATGTATAGGAAGCCGTAGTGCACATAGCAACATCGGAGCGCGCGGGCGCGGCCGGCCGCGGCGTCATCAGAGCGGAGGAGCGCGCTGTGGTTGTCGCGTCTCCCGGTGACGTTGAGGGCGCCGTAGCGGTGGTCGCTTCACGTTTGAAATGCAATAACGTGTGATGATTTAATCCGCACACACGGCAATTTGATTTCGATGAACAATTCGAAATGCGATGTTTTAAACTTAGACAATTTACACACGCATTGTTATCCTTCACACATTTAAAGCGGTCATGCGGAGATAATTTATTAAAGTCGGAACACTTAAATAAATGCTGATGCGTAATATTAGTACAAAGACACTTGGGAACGTAATTACTAGATGTACTTAAGTACGTTTGGTACTTAGGCGGTTGCGGGGCATTATTATTATTTACGCGGCGGTTATAAGAAATATTAGAATTATTGGAATTTTGACGACCACTATTATTGGTCGAACGCGTAATTGAACTACACTGAAAACGTTCCAAAGCATTTGCGCGGTTTTTTATAAATTCGACTAAGTTATCAAAAGTAGGCATTTGTGAGTTACTATAATTTAATTCAAAGGCGCGTGCGGTATCCGAGTCGATTTTCTTTAAAGCGATATGAAGTAAAACTGAATCAAGTAGGTTATCTAGATTTAAGTTCTGTAAAGCGCGTACTACGTTTGTAAACTTATCAGTAAATAGATCAAAGTTAGTCGCGGAAGCAAATTGTAAAGGTTTGAAATCAAACAATTGATTTAAATACGACGAGACGAGCATGCGTTTATCATCATACTTATTTATTAGCGTCTGCAATATTAAATCATAATTATCGGCGCACGGATCAATACCCGAAACCTGCGATAAGGCTTTACCCGTTAATTTACCTAACAAGTAATATAATTTCTCTGAGTCGGTCAAATGCGTATTTTGATGTACGACAGTATTAAAACTGGCATAAAATAATGACCAGTCGCGTATTTCTCCCGAGAAGGAAGGAATTTCGATAGCCGGTAATTTTGGCTTCGATTTATTAAAAGAACAATCATCGCGTGAATTACGTAACGTCGACTGGGACGTGAACTGCGCTTGCGTTCGTTTGATTCTACTACATAAAGATTCAAATGCAATTAAACTACTGTAATCGGGTTTAGCCGTTCGGTCTAATGACAACAAATGAGCATTATACTCATTCAAAACCTGTTTGAAATCATCGCGTAAAGAGTCAATCTGCGAGGACTCGCCAAGGAATATCTCCATACTTGCGGTGTTCGAATGCGAATTTAACGATAAGTCATAAATTCTTTGAACTATTTCGAAGATGGCTTCTCGCTGAGCTTGTAATATCATTAATTGAGGATTAGTAGTGACTTCTTCGTCTTCGCTATGTTCTGATAAAACCTTCTTGGGCGGCATTTTGAAAAGATAAAATAAGAAGACAACAAGAAGGGCGTTAAAATACGACCAAGTTGAGCGGAGCGGTAATGCGACAAATAATGTGTGTCAATGTTACGCGGGCGTGTAATACGCGATGCGTCTGACTTTACTCGGTTGGATTATATGGAACAAAATGGAATGTTCGCTATCTATGCGAAGGTAGTAAAGAAAAGGAAAAGAAAAAGTAGGAAATCGCTTATTAGGACCTATTTAGGTTTTCTAATAAGGGCGGTATGTAATAATTGAATAATAATGGAACCAAAGTGGTTCAATTATGCGATTCGAAGACCAGAAAGGTGGTTATTATCCGGCTCGAAGTGACCAGAAAGATGGTTGCGCCGACAAGTTTAGTTTTTTCTTTCTTCGATTTAAGTGGACTGTATGACTTAAAAGGTGTAATGGAAAATCAGGAAAGGAGGGGGGATTAGCGGGGAACATGCAGCACTAACCTGGCCAGCGCGACGTAGTCTCCGGGTACCCAGCAGACAGCCGGCGACTTGCAGCAGCAGAATCTACGTGTCCTCCAACTCACTGATTTTTCACTGCACTCGCGAACAGCACAACCATTTAATCTTGCGGGAACGTAATTTGGGACGTAATGTCCAGCGGGAACTTATTTAATAAGCGGGAATCGACAGACGAACGCAATGGTAGCGGTTCGTTGCGGCGGTAAAGCGGTGCGTTAAATATACGCGCGGCGTATGCGTTGTCACCGCGGGCGGAAATGCAACTATGATGCGGATAATATACGCGCGGTGCGTGCGTCGTCACCACGGGCGGAAGTGCAACTATGATGCGGATAGTATACGCGCGGTGCGTGCGTTGTCACCGCGGGCGGAAGTGCAACTGTCTTCGCGATTCGTTTTTTTTGTGCTTGCATGTTGAAGGTAGGAAAGGAGGTAGGAAGGGTGGATTAAGGAAGCGTACCACAGATTACTTATTATAACAGATACAGATTATTAAGATTGTTTTTAATGCTATCTTATTGGCGTAACCAATATATGTACTAAGTATACTGCATTGTAATGCACTTCACGATCACAGTGTGATAATCCTACTAAGTCAAAGTCAAAGATAATTTATTGTGGATCACAGGTACGATAATAGTTGATAGATAGATACAATGCAGATTGCAGTCCTACCTGTGATATGTCATACACTCAGATTAAAGAAATAAAAGGCAATATAAAAAGTCAAAATAAAATTAAAATTTCAGGATATTAGCATTTTCAGGTCTCAATTACGAACAGAGACTTGTGGCAAATTGAATCGTCCAGTCACACAAACTTACAATACAATTATCATTAAATTAACATATTAATAAAAATAACATATTAAGAAAAAGGAGCATAGGACGCCCTCCGACCAGTTGGACTGACGACCTGAAGAAGACGGCGGGCATCCGCTGGATTCAGAAGGCTTAGGACCGGTCAGGGTGGCGCAATTTAGGGGAGCCCTATGTCCAGCAGTGGATCTCCAAGGGTTGATGGATGGATGGTTGGAACATATCTAATACCTTTAAACGAGCAATTTTTGTATATATATATATATATATATATATATATATATATATAATTGGAATCTCGGAATCGGCTCCAACGATTTTCATGAAATTTAGTATATAGGGGGTTTCGGGGGCGATAAATCGATCTACCTAGGATTCATTTTTAGAAAATGTCGTTTTATCGGTGTTTTCCGGCAATGATAAACTTCTACAATATACTCTTCCTGACATCTATTGGCAAGTAGCAATACTAAATCTACTTCAGTAAATGGCGTTGTTAAGCAACACTAAACCGAGCAAAGCTCGGTCATCCGGATATTTAATAATAAATTACAATATCACCTAACGAATATAATTCATTCTTGATATTATTATTTCAGCGGCAATGGCAGCCCTTCCCATGGCACCAGGGTGTCTCATCGGTGGTTGGATGATGGAGAAGTTCGGAAGACGGAACTCTCATTACATGACCTGCGGCCCGTTCCTCCTCGGCTGGATACTCATAGCTTGTGCCGACAACCTTGCTCTCATTCTGCTGGGTCGCTTCTTCACGGGGCTCTGTGTTGGTATACTTGGACCACTAAGCCCTGTCTACATCGGTGAAACGACAGAGCCAAAATACAGGGGAATCTTCCTCGCGGGAGTCTCCTTAGCCATCGCTGTGGGTATTCTGGTAGCTCACATAATCGGAACTTACCTCACTTGGCAATGGACTGCGGTGATATGCTGCTTCTTCCCAGTATTATCGGTTCTCTTATTGAGCTTCGTTCCAGAAAGTCCAACTTGGCTCATAGCCAAGGGACAGATAGAGGAAGGCGCTAAAGCCTTTGCGTGGCTTAGAGGGTATAGTGAAGAAGCTAAAGCCGAACTTAAGGGAATAATTGATAAGCGCAAAGCAGCAGACAACGAACCCATACCGAACTGGAAGGAGAGGCTGGTGAATCTAAAGAGTCCTGAGCTTATTAAACCGTTGGTGATAATGATCATATTCTTCGTAACGTGCCAGTTCTCGGGCGTTAACGCTGTTGCATTTTATTCCATACAAATAGTGGAGAAAGCGGTCGGGTCGGACATGGACCACTACATGGCGATGATGGTGATCGATCTGGTAAGAGTGGTGATGTCGATTGTGGCCTGCGTCATCTGCAAGAAATACGGGCGAAGACCGATGTGTATGATCAGCGGGGTTTGGACAGGTATGTCCATGATCGGCCTTGCCTTGTTCCTGTACTTCACTGAGGGGAAACCTACCAACATGTCCTGGATTCCTCTAACTTGCCTCACGATGTACATATGCGCGATTTCAATCGGTCTAGTTCCTCTACCCTGGATGATGTGCGGTGAGGTCTTCCCAACCAAAACCCGTGGGTTGGGATCCGGTATCAGTTCAGCCACGACGTTCGCAGCCTTTTTCATCGTGGTGAAGACTGCTCCGGGTCTCATGACAAATTTTGGAGAAGTAACCACATTCCTCATTTACGGTATCGTAGCATTGGTAGGCACTGCCATATTATACTTTATTCTACCAGAAACTAAAGGCAAGAGTTTACAAGAAATAGAAGACAAATTTAAGAAGAGTAAAATAAGTATAGCCTAATTTTATTATTGTAAGTGTTACTTTAGGATAATTATTGAATACCTATTATTATATTGAAACTAAACACTCGCTTAAAGCGTATACATATTGTTTATCTGTGATATTATAGAGGATAAAATATATTTTTAAAATATAAAATTATTGTTTCTATTTTGATCAAAATCTTCCGTGTTTCTTGTATAGAAAATAAAACTACAAAAATAATATAATAATTATATTTGAATGATAATAAGTTACCTTAGGCATTAAATAAAATGGCACAAATATTAGTAACTACGATATCAAAACATAAATGCATCTGGGTACTAATTGGAAAAGTATTTTAACATAAAAAGCTTAAAATTGTAAAATATTTCATAATAAGTAACATTTATTACAATAAGTACCTACTTACCTATTTCCATTTAGTAAATGATAAATGTATATACAAGTAGGATGAAAACTTTCTAAGTATTAAATGAAGTATTTAAGAACATAAAATTTCGTATTTATTAACTGCATTAGTTTTTTTACATGTATTCCAGTTGATGCAGCTGTTATAATTAATTAATTACGTGATAATTTCGACACCAAGCAGATAGTATTATCACCAAATAATTGGCTTTAAAAAGGAAGTTCAATGACAGCTGTTTAATTAAAATATAGTTAGTTTGTCTTGTTATTAATATAATTAAAAAACGTTCGTTTAGGAATCTTCAATCTTCTATTAATTTCTGGTCATTTATTTTGGACGGTTCCTAAGGCAGTGGTTCTTAACCTCTGATCCGTGGACCACTGGTGGTTCCTGGAAGCGAACGAAGTCCGCAAAGCCTTTCTAAATTATTACATACGAAGTGACTGTACCTAAGTAGTTAATATAAAATATTAGAATTGAAGAACGAGAGATAGTTGCTGATCCATGTTAGGACAGAAATTTTGTCACATGGGGACCATGCTTTATCTTCTCTAAAAGGCTACTTAAGAACCATTGCCTTAAGACTTGGGCGATGTTTTGATTCTACTTGGCGCGTGGCTTGACTAGTCTTGATGCTGGTGGCGCGAATTTAGCGAACCCTTGCTGATCGAACACTGGGAGAAGATCACGGACTCGAGCAGACACTGTTCCACCGGTAACCCTGTGGAAAATATGAATATACTGAATTACCAACGTTTTACTAGGCATTTAGATAATTTTAAGCCTTTTACTGAAGTGTTTCTACATTTTAAGTATGAATTTATCATTATTTTTCTACATGTTTAATGTATCTTTACAACGGTCACTCTTTTCGGAGTACTAGGTATGTATGTATGTATACTATGCATTCCATATCAATTTAATGATATCAGCTGTTTCTTCTTATCTAAAAATTTTGATGGGTAGAAATAAATTTGTAGTTTTCTTCTGATTCCTAATAGGTACTGTCTTCCTACTATACAAGAATAGTAACAAACCATGTCATATTTGAAGATGTTGATTTATCGTTAATATCGAGATTCAGTCAAATAACATATTATGCTAGCTAATTTAAGAAAATAATATCGTATTAGGTAACCAATATATTTTAAAGCTACCTGCTGGGCTTAATCAGCTTAGCTGCCTGAGCGGGCGTGGCCAGTTCAGTCGGGAAGTAAGTGGCCCCGTAGAAATCCAAACCATTTTGGAGAAGAATATTAGCCTCCTCGATGTTCGCGAGAGTGACGCGAAGAACACTGGAAGCTTCCTTGGGAACCATGCTGCTGACCAGCTCCCCATCGATGGAAGTGATTGCTCGAGGTGGGGTCTTCTCAAGAGGTTTCGGAGTAGAAGTGCCTGTAAGAAAAAGCAATACTTTTTTCAGTGCTGTATACAATAGAATGAAAGAAGTCATCCACGTTTTATTACATTTGTGACTTCTATGCCTTTCGTTTGAGACTTTTGCTTAGGTAATAACGTAATTTTAAGTGAATTCACATCACCAACTGATGTATTCGTAATGCTAACAATACAAACAAAACAGAAGGTGAAAAAGCAAATAGAAAAGAGGAAAGGAAGCCCACATACCAGTGTTACCTTCTCTAGGGGACCCAGCGAAGTGCAGACGGGCCACTTCGACGACGGAGGTGAACTTGTAGAGGGCGTGGCGAACGTCGTCCTCTGGAACCTCGTCGGGGATGTCGTATACGTAGATCGTGAACGTCTTCTGCGGCCGGCAGGGTATGGCTATCTGGATGATGACGAAACAGATGTAACGAAAAACATTATTGGACTTAAAAGGACTAAACATCTAAAGGGTAACAAATATCAAAGTTACTGAATATACCTTTACCGATTGTAAAAGGTGTTTTGTTGATTTATTCAGTGAAACTGAAAAATATAATAACTTAAACGATATAAGATCTCCAGATGATTGGAATAGTACTTTATTTACTTTAGCAATAGGACTTTTTAATTTTAAAGCTCTTTAGTAAGTTTATAATAAAAATATAAATTATTGAAAAATATTGTATTCTAATTAGGTATATGCACAAAATATAATTGGTAACCTAATTAATTACAAAATAGACGTAAAGCAAAACATTATTGGTTCTTCATCTAAATAAATATTAAATGATATAAAAGATCTCCGAATATTGTGACAAATTAACAAAGTAGTACTTATTACACTTGAAGCTCGTTAGTAATTAAGAAAAATTGCAAGCCTTTGAATAATAATGCACCAAATATCATTAGAATTAGCACAACGATTAAGTCACATAAATTGCAAGCTTAAGAAGGAGAAGAAAACACAATTACTTTCGATAAAGTTAACCACACGATAGGATACAATACAAATAGTTAAGGTATATGTAAATAAAACATAGGTTTATTGTAATTTTATAATATTATGAATAAAATAGATAAATAACAATAAAATAAGCATATCAAGAAGGGCCAAGAGGCATAACCAAAGTCATTCATGAAAAATAGTAAAACCGCTGGATTTTGAAATTTAAAAAGGCTAATTAAGCACAATCATTAAACATTCTCATAATTTCCTTCCACTTACTTTCCTGTAGAACCTGGAACCAGTCACCTTGTGGAAGCCTTTCTTGAAGACCATCTGGTAGTCGTCAACGCTGGAGAACTTGAAGAGGATGCCAGTAGCAGTCTTGGTGAGGGAGAAGCATCCCTTGAACTCCATCTTCTCACAGATGGCAGAAGCCTTCTCCATGCTAAGACCGTGAGATGGCGTGAGAAGGAAGGCGCCCTTGGTGAGGAAATGCTCAGAGTCCGAGATGTCGGACTCACTCTCTCCGCCCTTCATGAGAGTGTGAATCTGCTCCTTCCACATGTACGAATCTGACATCTGGAGGTCGTAAACTTTTGTAAGAATTTGGCACACGAATTTCAAAAGTTTTGAATTTGTTCGCTTTATCATATTATTATACATAGCTTTAATGGAGGCCAAACATGATCAAGTATACTTATCAAGTTTGCAGCGGACTTGACGTGGCATCCAGTAAATCTTGTTCGTGTATGGTCACGGACCACGGTATAGCTATCTGCCTCTTTTTATACATACAATAACATTGTATCTGGCCATATTATTATGTATAGCTATCTCATGCAAACTAGGCTGGATGCCACATCAAGTCAAACTGCAAACTTGATCGCACATGGTCTCCGTCATAATATGATAAAACGTTATAATATCTAACTTCCGTAATGGAAGGTCCGTTTATAGATGCATAGTTAAAGAAATCACCTGAATATAAGCAGTGAATTATCATTTTATCATAGTAAAGATATTTTGCATCAGTTAACAATAATATCCTACATTAGATAATATCCCAGATTTCTACTCGCCACACAAGAATTACGTATTAAATATAAATTAAGTATGTGTGTATTTCTATGTGTGAGTAATCAATATATTGTGCATTGTATTGGCCTAATTGCCTAAAACTATAGATATTTACTAATCAACGTTCTGTTCATATTAAGTTATAGTCCCTTAACCGTTCCTAACACTTAATGTTTCCTACGTATTTACAACGTTTCTTAAAAATAGGGCATATTCTTTACGAAGCTAATACCTACTTAATGTCCTACAGAAAGTATCTCATAAGAATACAATAGAGAGTGATCGTGGCTCGCATCACTGGCCACGCCACGGCTCACGGCAGAACATATCAATCGTTGACTATAATTATGGCATTGTTTCAGCGGCATCCGTTTTAAAAAATGGGAGTGACTATCGAGAGATTCTATTAATGTACAATAGCTTAGCTATACCTACATTTACCTATTTAGATATTCAGTCTTAGTTGAATGAGAATGTGTTACTTTTTGGAGTTAAAGCATTGAATCCAATGCACTATGAGCAGATATGATTTGGAGCCTAATCATATAATAGCAACGAATTGCTGATACCTTTGTTGCCAGGATGTCAATTGATAACAATCAATCTGCTATTTGGTCTGAAAAACCGTAGAAAAAATTTAAAGACCTATTCATTCCATTCAACTTACGATGTACTCGTAATTTCTATTAGGAAATCTATAAAATTTCCATAAATGCTTTTTATTACTTTTAGAAGGTAAATAAGTACTTCTTGCCGTATTAGGGCGGATTAGAATACTAACCCCAATCCCACCTGGATGACTGTCGTAAGAGGCGACTAAATCCGGCCCGCTGATGGTAGGGCCCCTCGGAGATTTTTTGATTTTAATTGCTATTAATTTCATTGATTTTAATTGCTAATTAATACCATTATTACTACTTATTATTATTTCTCCATGGGGTTCACATGGATAGCCCATGAGCATGAGTCAGCCGCCAAACGACTCGTCGTGTTCCGGCTGGGGGCTTGAGAGCCAGTTCTTTCTTTCTTTTTCTTCTCTCTTTCTTGGCTGGCAACGCATCAGTGATGTGCCTTTGGTGCTACTGATGTCCATGAGCGACGATAGCCACTTACCATCAGGACTGACGATCCATCACTGGTTTGCCGACTATTTCCATAAAAAAAAACTTTTGAAGAAACACTTTACTTATATACCTACGTAATAATTAGTAATAGGTAGTAATTGGTGTTGATTAATATCACTAGTAAATTAAGCCTACATTCCTAATAAGGTTTCACCGCAGAACTACCAATTAGCAAAATTAATCACGAAGATCTATACACAAACTGTGCCGTGGGTGGACAGGCAGTTTCATCCAAATTGGCCGACTCCGTTCCCACAGGGCCATAAACCCATGTATGGCAACAAATTGGAAATAACAATTGTTTGATTCTGTAATTGCTGTTCGAAGGTTAAGGCGGAAATTGGTCTTATTTAAACTACGAGTAGTTTGGACAAATTACCTACTGTTCTTAACCATTTATTTGAACCAATGTTTGGGTTCTATTTAATTGCAGTATAGACTATGAACACGTTGATAAAATGACAGCTTCACAGAACTTTCATAGTAACTTGTAACTCTTCTCGAGGGAAAATATTTATTTTCCGTGAGGAAAACTGATTTTGTCCATCTATTCATTTAATTTAATTTGAATACATTTTACTCTCATAATATCAATTTGTAAAATAACCTTAACAATTGACGTAGGATAGGAATATTTGTAACTTTAAAATGTAACAGATGCTATTAAGGTTAAGCTCTAGCTACAACTTTTCTTACTTTTTCATATTTATTTGACTGTTTTATCGTTGACTTTTAAGATAACGGGACAAATAGCCCATGACAATATCTTTCAAAATTGTTAAGAGAATTTCTGAAATTGAATAAATCGAATATCACATTGTTTGCATCCAAACTTGCAAAAACTTTTTCTGATAGCTCACTAGAAGCTCTATAAGTTGACTTCGCTCAAATTTAAACATAAACTCAAATCATTGGTGATGGTAGGTGAAAGTGATGTGCCAAGCAGAGAAAAATCTAAACGCCAAGCAACATCCAAGAATTGCACTAGATTGTACGAACCTACGAACCCAAGTAACAATAGAATCTCGAACGATTTGGAGACTTGGCCTTTTTCTTTGACCACCAAGGTTAGGTTACGTGCCAATTGATAAAATTTATGGGATCTAAAAGAGCCAAAAGCCATTGAAGTATAATGTCATAGAACAGACATCTGGAACAAAATGTGTGTCCCGCCGGGAGGTTCGATTTTCAAAATTGAGCCCCCGTTCTCCTTTCAAAATCGAACGAATCCATTGAAGATTAAAGCCACGTGGCGCCAATGCATTGGGACATACATGGTGTTCGCGGTGTTGGTAGTAATAAATAATAGTAGTAATAATACTTCAATGTCAAAAGAATTCGTTTTTTGGAATGGACAGTTGCTCTCACTGGCCCCTTACAGCTTCACATGCGAGAGATGGGATATGCTTGCTTGAACCACTTTGTAACGAACAAAATAACCAGTGATCTGGTTCCTTTTAGGCCTCATACTGCGGCATATACACAATTGTAGTATAGACTCATTTGTGGTTTAATTCTTCTTATTATTATCTAACGAATTTCTTTATTTTTGGAGAATAATAAGTCGAGCCGCAGATTTTTTTGGCCACGGAAACCAACCTCTGATTTTATAACTAAGCCATGGTAAAATGAGAAGGCTTCTAATAAACTAATTCGCGTTCTTTTTAATGCCACCTGCATATTCCAAAGAAAGTGTCAAATAATGAACAACAATTATTTTTACTTGTCCCCCCGATTTATTCATCACCATTTAATTTACTAACTCAGCCACGGATTTTACAACTAACCAACATTTTACGTTTTACAGCTTCAACATGTGTTCCTCAAAAAAGATAGTTCAAGCTATAACTAAAAAACATCATATCTTATAATTTAGCATCTGAAATAATACATCGTATTCTTTTATCATGAAAATAGGGACTGCATGATCTGTTTGACAACAGTCATTTATGGCGAAGCCCTCGCCATGTAAAAACAACTAAACTGAAATCAAAAGAAGGGTAGGTTAGGTTATGGTTGACTGATTTTATTTACGAAAAAATAGGAACCCCGCAAAGCGGGGTTCCGTCGACATATATGGCGTAGCCCCTCGCCATGAAAAAACAACTGAACTCAAATCGAAAGAAGGATAGGTTAGGTTAAGGTTGTCTGATTTTATTCACGAGAAAAATAGGAACCCCGCGAAACGGTAATACATTCAAAATATTTTTTTACTTTCATAAGTGGGTTGATGAACTTGAATGATATATAATTAAATTGAAGTTGAATGATCACTTTTTATTGATTTTTTATTAATGAAATCCCATATATCGATTTCCCTAGAATCGAACCCAGCACCCTTGGCTCGGCGATCTGGTAACCATTGTGCTATACATTGTCGTCAAAAATAAAAAAATATGTAAATTAAAATACTTGTAGCAAACTTAAAAACTTACCGATCCTCTGTTCTTCTCCGTCTTGGTTCGTTCACTCACGTTGGATTCGTCCTCCGTCCTGTGATCCGCGTGTTCGATATCAGAGACTCCTTCAGCTAAGGACATATTGCGACTGGTGAGCGCGATCGGTTAGCGCGGGTTTTGGACGGCCACTGACCAGCCAGCCGTGGCGCCGCGCCCAGAACAGCGGAGGCGTAGAGGGGCTTCAGTCGTTTTAATTTTAATACTAAGTACCCACTTTGTCTCTGAACGATTTGTTGCACGTATAGTGTGTTTCATGTAAGTGACAGAACCGCACTATAGTCTAGTCGTCTTAGACTGGATACGAAGTGGTATAAGCCTGCAATTTTTTTAATGAAAAATATCTGATAAACGAGACTGACGATTCACCTGATGGTAAGTGGGTATCGTCACCCCCATGGGTGACCCAGCGACCCCAAAGGCATCACTGATGGGTTGCCGGCTAAGAATGAGAGCAGAAAAAGAAAGAAAGAACTGGCCCTCAAGTCCCCAGCTGAAAAGCGGCGAAAAACAGAAGACAATCCATTTTTCAGTAAGCTTAATATCACTCGATAACCAATAAATACTGACTTCTTAATCTAATATAATAAAAATCAAATGTCACGCTATTTGTGGACTCCGAAACGGCTTGACTGATTTTTATTAATTTTTTCATGTATATTTGGTATATGAGAATAGGTCGTTAAGTTTCATACCGCTAGTTGATTAAGGTGTACCTATCCAGATTTTTTTGGCAGAACAACGTTTACCGAGTCAGCTAGTTTACTATGAAATGAAATGTATTATTATGCCTAGTTCTAATAAGGAATGGATTTTTGCTTTCGACTCCATAGTTTTTTATTTTTTATTACAGGAACTCCTTACCTAACGATCGTTTGAGAAATTATCTATCCATAACATTTGTAACAACTATAAGTAGATACAAACAATAAAAATTCGCTCACAATACTGCCAAAATTTTAATCCCCAGACTATGCTACATGAACTATATCAATTTAAACCTAAACCTAGTTTAAAATCCATGGAATCAGCCGTGACACTTTATCATGTAGAAATCAACAGATTATGTGAGATTTGAGGGGATCCTATTAATTATTATTCTATAGTTAGACTAGACCTTGCCAACCTATCATGCAAATGGTGCACCCTCTAAACAACTGACAAAATGGCTCCTGGTCAAGATTCATCGCGTATTTTTTTAATTCGTCTAGAGAATTACAATGCCTGCATATAATCGGCAGATCATTAATTTATACTACAAAAAGGAAAGGGCCTAGAATCGAGCCCTGCGGTACACCCTGATGATTTGATATCATTTAAAAATATGATATAATAAAAACGCTACTCACTCATAGCCCCATACTGGTAATTTCTGTGTCGTGAGTGCCATGGACAACACACAAAGACAAGGACAACCAGATTGAGAACAGACATACAAATTCATCATTCTTTCCGCCTCGCTGGGAATTGAACGCTTGGTACGGTGATCCGGCATGGAGATGAATTACCGATTTAACGAATATTAGACTTGACCAATGGTTAATAGTATCAGGCGTTACTTTGCGGAAATCCATTGTTATTAAGTTAGTATTAGTACTTTGCAACAATCCGACAACAAAGTCCAGCTTTCCGACTGACCATCGTAGAGTCAACTTACCCTGAGGATGCTCCGTTTTGGGGCGAAACACGTGTTGGTGCTGGTATGTATCTTGGTATATAGGTACTTTTAATTATTGTAGTCCAGGTTTCCGTTGTAAGGAGGGAGGTGCCGCGCATGTCTTAAAGTATATACCTTCATACATGTTAACCACAGATTGTTGCAAAGTAGACTAATACTAACTTAATAACAATGTCATTCAACCCGTAATACGCCAGACGGGTCGTGATAGAAACAATGTCGATAGCATTACCAAATATTGGCTTAAGTGTTATCAATAATATTATTTAACCACGTGGTTCTTCCTTATCAAACATTTTCATGACATAAGTCTTACGATATTTCAGGCACAGTCTCGCTGTACTAATGTCTCAATGTAGTGTAGTGCATCAAAACCAGTTAATTATCTTGGTATTTACTACGCAAATAAAATGGAAACATTGAGATAATGACTTGAAGATAAGACACTATAATGTGAATTTTATTAAAGTGAATAATCTCTACGCGCTAGGTACTGCCGAAATCCTCATAAAAAGAATAACGGTGAAAACAGAAGTCTGAGATTTTTTCAGTTAAAGTCACATGGAAAAGTGCAGGAAGCTTAATTTTACATAATATAATATGTGTTGCAGCCATTGAAGTATTATTACTAGCATATATGTAGAACCGACACCGCGAACATGGTGTTTGTCCCAATGAATTGGAGCCAATGGGTTTCAATTTTCAATGAATTCAGTCGATTTCGAAAGGAGAATGGGAGGAGGTCAATTTTGAAAATATAACCTCCCGGAGCGATACACACTTTGTTCGAGATGTCTGATCTATGACATTATATTATACTTCAATGGTTGCAGCTACAATATATTACAAAAAGTTAAAATGTAATAATGTCAATGTGAAATTATCGTCAATTTTCTACTGAAGATCTCTATTTCAAATAACTGCTTCGACAATGTGTACTGATGCCCGGATAACTCCCTTCATGAAGCAGGTATGAATGGTGTGTAATGTAATTTTAGTAATATTTCATTAAAGACAGTTCACGCTTAGTTTATTGGCCTTTCTTAGCTGATAATGTCCCTCTGTCGTGCAAGAAAAACACCTCCAAAACATAATGTACGTCACCTGCAGAGAAAAGTAACCCATCGGTCTATTAGAACTGTTTAAACAGATGGGTTACTTTTCTCAGCAGGTGACCGTACATAGTTTTTTAAACTTTCGTGATGTGGAAAGAAATATTCTTATTCTTATGTTTTCCAGTGCTTCGTTACGTTTGGAGTGGACCTCACCATAGTTTGCTATGGGAGCACCCTGGGCTTCCCCGCCATCCTATTACCTCAACTTAGAGAGCCAGCGTCTCCTATCACCTTAACCAAGGAAGCTGAGTCATGGACTGGTAAGGATTATTTGGAAGCTAACTTTTTTGAGTAGATACAGCTGAAAGACATTTTCCATAAAATGGACTAAATTCTAAAGTATTCATATTTGCATTTAATTCCTGTAAATGTGATACCTATTAAACAGTGCAACCTCTATATAACGAACCTGAAGGGGATTAGAATAAAATCGTTATATCAAGTAATTTGTTATAATGAGGTTTGCTATATAGAGGTTAGGTTAGTCTGCGCTTCGTTTTAACGAGGTAAAAAAAAATAATCAGCCATTGCAAACTATCATCAAACAATAATGAGACACGAATTATTGTGATGTGTGATTAATTGATAGGATACGTTATGTAAAGGTTATTAGTTGCTAAAAATCGTTAACTAGAGGTAAATAATACTTTCTTATTGTATTCTGCAATGATTGAAAATTCGCTATAAAAAGGTTTTTGATAAATTTGTTCGTAATGTAAAAGTATATTTGGCTCTTACGGGCAGTTCTAAGGGATTTGTATTTGGAAAAATTCTCTGAATCAAGGAAATCATTATACTTATTTAAAAAGCATAAGTCATCTCACGTTGAATTTTAGTTATTAATATGATTGGAAAGAGGGACAAAAGCTGCATATGCTCAGATTTTTTCAAATTTTTCTCATTAATCTTGACGGTGTTGTGCAAGAAATCGTAATGTAAATTCCTTTGACTACTTACTGATATTTTAACAGTTTTTTTGCTCTCCTGTAAAATTACAATTTTCATCTTATGCCTTTTTTCCACTGAAGGTGCGATTTAGGCTCGTTACATTGAGGTTGCACCGTATTTATGATGTTGACTTTTTCATACAAGTGTGGTTTGCCTCAGACAATTTGTGACTATAATTGACACAATATTATCGCCGATCTCTTCTTTGCCCAAGGTTGGCTGATAGAGAATAATGCTCACCTTTTATACCATCCCTTTTAGGTATATTAAGATTAAAAATATATCAATATATAATAAGATTAAAATATTACTTAAATATTGTTGTGATTTGAATTTCGATAGATTGTTTTGAAGTATTAGGGAAACGTATTGGACAGTTTTATCTTTAAAGCACTTTGATGAGACCGTATCTCGTGATTGTGTATCTGATAAAATAATCTTTTCAGTGTCTTACGCCTTATATTTCTAAATTGCAGCGTCAATATTTGCCCTGGGTATGCTCTGCGGATACTTCCTCATAGCGCCTATCATGGATCGCCTTGGGCGGAAGAAGGCTCACTGCTTCGTCTCAGTTATATTCATCGTAGGATGGGCCACGGCTGCCATGGCTGCTGACGTTACGGTGAAAACATATATTTTACCGCCTTAAGAATTTGTTGTTGAGTGCATAAAATTATTTCATCCAGTAATTTATTTTTCCAGGTACTGGTCATATGCAGAATTCTCCAAGGCATCGCAGCAGGACTAATAACACCTCTTTCGTTAGTCTTATTGGCGGAATGCTCGAGTCCAAAAAACAGAGGAGCCTTCCTCGCAACGATAACCCTTTCTCAATCATTAGGAGTTCTACTAGTCCACTCTCTAGGATCTGTGCTCAGCTGGCAGATGACATCACTAATTTGTATGTTCCTTCCATTCGCCAGTCTTATTATGACGATATACACCCCAGAATCTCCGAGTTGGTATTTATCTAAGGGCAAATATGACAAGTTTGTAGAAGTGTTCCGATGGTTTAGAGGCAATGTGGGAGAAGAGGAACTAACGTCTATGTTACGATCGAAATTAAAGACAAAGAAAGCAGAAGCTGAAGAAAATGATAATACGAGCGGTAATTGCTGTGGGAATTTAAAAGACGAGGTGACAAAGAAGGAATTTTACAAACCACTTATCATCATGATACACAGCAGTAATATCGTGCAATTTGCCGGCGGCCCTATCCTCATTACATATACGACAATTATTATCAGTATATTGTTGGGACCGGGTGCAAATTTTTATTTGTGGACAGTTTTTATGGACATTATCAGATTGCTTTCGAACATGATAGCAATATTTGTATTCCACAAATTTAAGAGGCGATTCATGATATTTTCTTCAGGCGGTCTCTGCGTGCTTTCACATGTAGTTATAGCGTGTTATCTTTATGGAACTTCTTCAGGCTGGCTACAGAAGTCGTCATGGATACCTATTCTTTTTCTCAGTCTCCAACTTATCTCAAATGCTGTGGGTATCGTGCCACTTAGGTCCGTCATAGGTGGAGAAGTGTTTCCTTTGAGATATCGGGGCATCGGAGGGAGCATTAGTTCTGCATTTGGAAGTACTGTCATGTTTATACTTTTAAAGACGTTTCCATCTTTGCTCGACAAGGTTCAGCTTCATGGTACATATGTGATATATGGTTCCATTTTATTGTACCACATACTGATTTTGTGTATCATGCTGCCAGAGACTAAAGGGCGAACATTGCTACAAATTGAAGAAGATTTTAAAGGAAAACAACCATATGAAAATCCAGAAGATATTGTAATCACTGAATTAAATCTCAAATGATGGAATGACTTTCTCTTTCGTACGGAAAAATCAAACATAAATCGAGTAGTTAGGTGACTTATTGTTACCTAATAGTAAGCTGTGAGAATACTAAAAATATACAATATTTATAATTACTAAGAAAGGCTTTGTTATTGATCAGGATTATACATTATACTTATTATTGTAATGTGGTCGGCTGTACTTAAGTAAAATAAAAATAATTTTACATTGAACAGAAAAATACCAGTAAATAGATTATTTTTCATTACAAATCCACTAAATTTCTGTTTTACTACAAATCCACATGATGGTAGAATGAACTAACGTAGCTAATTCATTTTTTATGCCCTGAGCAGGCAAACGCGCAGACAGGTCACTTGATGGTAAAGGGTCATCGTCCCCCATGGAGATAAGCAACGCCATACCAATCGAAATAATTAAGGCACACATTTTACAATAATTCATGCAAGAGGCATGCAACATGCGGCAATCACGGCTTCTGTCACGGCTCCGGCACTGTGAGGTTCCTGTGGTCCACGCGAGCGTTTTTTTACTTACAATAAGTTAATGCTTGACCACAATCCCACTTGATGGTAAGTGTAGATGTGGTCCAGGATGGTGAGCGCATTAACTTACTAAAAGCCTGTTCACTCTTTTCTTTTATCATCGCACATGCTTTCAACGCTCACCACCACAGCCTCAGCAGCTACGGCGAGCGTTAAAACCACCTGCTCCTCAGCTCACGGGCCACCTCGCCCTTCCGCGCCAACGCGGGCCTACATGACATTCTAGGGGCAGGGCCGACAAGACTACGTGGACTCCGAACATGCAGTGACTCTTTTCTGTCACTAACGTTAAAGTTACCATGAACTGTGAACTGCCGAACTGATTATCGAACCGCCATGCGCGCCAATTCCATCATTTTTACCACCCATTCAATTATTGCACAGCCTGAGTGATTTTTCACAACTGATTATCTTTTACTGCTTCAGAGTAACTTCTCAAATATTTAAGAAACAGACGTAAAGATATATTCCCAATAATTAATAATGATCGGTCGAAATTTTATACAAACCCTACCACCACCAGGTGGGCTATATTCTGAGCCCAATTCTTTAAACAATCTACTTTTCAAAATAGTCAGGTAATAAAAACTTTAATATCATAAGTACCGTGGAAAAATTGCCATCCAAAAGGCCCCAACCTACCTGTTTCTATTCAGCAGAGTGCCTCACGAACTAACTTGGACATCGATTATACTATGGCAACACTTATAAAATACTGAAAAAATCGCTCGGGAAAGTACCTAGATAATATTATGATTTTTGCCCGTGTTAGATTGAATGTGTAGTGGTTACGGAAAAGGCAAGAAATATAAAATTGGAAGTCATGTTAAAAAGCGAGAATCGACAAATATTTGCAACCTGAGCTTTTATTAATAAAGGTAAACCAAAAAAAAGCACAATGACTAGTTATATTTCATGATGATGTAACTTTTTCATATTATTATGGAGGTATGTACATGATACACATATTTGCGGCAATTAATTTATTGAAACCCTTAGTTCGCAATGTGCTTTAGTCGTTGAAGAAGAACTAACGGGAAAGAAACTCCAAACAGCACAAGATTACCGCAGTAATATTATATCATTCCACATTTCATATCTGTATCAATATTACACATTTAAAATGGAACAAACACTACGACAATATTGAATTGAAAGCTGGCTTCCAGTATAGCTTTACAACATTATGGCACTACAATCGTTTTAATTAGAATGATACTAAACAATAATTTAAAGAGACTAGCAGAGTAACATTATAAAAGTATTTCAAAGTACTTAACTTCTGCAGAAGGGCAGCTCACACACGAGACAATTTCAAACACTCGCTTTTATCAACCCAACTATCTACCCCCACACCATAATTACGAGTCTCACCGACAAACAATTTTACTTCCTGTTACAAATAACGACCTATTTTAAAAATTAGCAAGTAGTTAACATTTAACGTTGCTATAAATTTTTCAAATACCTTGTTTTAATTTTACGTATATCGTATATTACCAAATCGTACAATAATGTTACGTCTACCTTACTACCATATTTCAAGTGTTTCCTGTTACGATAAATACAAATAATACAAGTTGTCAAAATATAACAACATTAGGTATCATTAATGGATACATTTCCTTTTTATAAAAATCTAAGTTTCATATTTTCTATTTATTGAGCAATTTTGACATATACCTACATTATAAATATACAATATCTCTCACTCGCATATGAAATGCCGGACTTGTTAATATAGATTTGCTACTAGTAAATACTGTGTCATACTTTGGTCATACTCATATCTGATAACAATGCAATATAAGCGATCGGGTATTATCACAATGAGCCGTCCAATGCACCCAGACACCTGCAAGTCGGGCTGCTTAACAATGCATTGATAAAATAGTTTAAAAATATTCTTAAATAAATGTTAAAACTGTGTCCAAAGGGTTAAGAGTTACAGCTTACAACAGCTTAGCACAGCGAAATCGTGAAAATTATATGTGATGGAATAACTAAGAGCATCGGTTTAACGCAATGTGATTGAGTGAAGACTATTAAAATGTGTAAAAGTGTGAATATATTATCTCCTTTTATGAAACAGGTAGGTACGTGTTACAATTGCCATTTGTTCTTGAAAATATGTATAAGTTGCAAAAAGATTAAATATTATAAATTGTGAGAAGCTACAGTTAGCCTTTGGAAGTATACCATTATACTTAAACTGAGAAACACAGATTAAATTGTACAGAATTCTGCGCCCTCCGATACAAAAGTATCCTGGTGGTATACCTTACCGTATATTTCAGCAGGTCCAGCTGCAAGGATCGCATCAGAGTCTAGGATCGATGGGTCCCCTACAGCATACATTATTCAAGCTACTTTACGTGAACCTTTATGCTTTAGAAGGTTCAGAGGATCTATCACCTAACAATTTTAATGTTACTGTAAAGTTTTGTTTCATTAAATAGCTTTGTTAAAAGCATAGAAGACTCTCATACTTAGTTCCCGGAAATATTATCTGTGGTTGACTTTTTATTATTGATAGCGTTTATACTAATATGAATATTGGTAAAAGTTTCTCACACTCATTCCCCTGGATACTCCACAGTTCTCTGTATTGCGAATGGCATAAACAATTAGGTAAGTACTTCGCAGGGCAATAGTCACACACATAGAGTGGCAATAGTAGATACAGGGATGTGGCATAGCAACGATTTTTTTCAAAATTAGTTTCGGAGGTTTTAAGAACATTATAAAGTAGCTTCTTTATCATGATCAATGGACTGCATGTCTTTTCAAAAAATGTAATAGGTGTTAAATTAATATCCATTACGTATCTTTACAAACTGAGGATAATATCTTCAAGCGTAGGTACTTAGTGTTTGTCAATCCTGCAGTGCTTCGTCACAGCAGCAGTGGATCTGACGACAATCTGCTACGGAAGCACCCTGGGGTTCCCTGCGGTCCTCATTCCTCAGCTGAGAGATCCCATCTCCACCATCAAGCTAACCAAAGAATCTGAATCATGGATCGGTGAGTGACTATCGTTAGAAGTGATTGAATAATGTGTTCAAGTTTTACAAAGATAGTTATGTCTTTTAAAATATGATTTTAAACTGTTAGGCTCTAACATAAAATAAATTGTGATGCGTTTTGTTTTTCATTGAAGATAAGGCTTAGAATCGGCTTCGAAAGCCATGTCAATCTCAAATTCACGTTGATGGGCCAAAAGCAAGACCGTAGACTAGTCAGGTAAAACACAAACTACTGAAAATTTTAAAAATTACGTTACAAAAAAGTACAAACATTAACTTCTTTTGCAGGATACTTATTTGACATGTTTTGTCTTTACCTTACTGTCTGTTTTTATCTGGCTGTTTTGAAAATTGATTCGGGCCACACAGGAACCGCACGGCCGCCGCGGTTTTAACCGCATGTCAATTACCTACAAATTTTTAAATCGTGGTTAAATTAAGTCGTGGAAAAAACTGCCAGTGCGACCATTGCATTGCGTTGGATTCAATATGACAGAATTTACGCGGTTAAAAACAAATAATACCTACCTATTAGTACCTAATATAAGATAATATCTTACATTGGCATGACTTAAAGCTATCACAACATCGCATTGATGGTTTGTGAAAGATTTATATCGATTATTTTGTTATTATTATTTTGCAGTTATTTACCTACAATTACCTTAAATTATTGTTTTCTTGACAGTCTAACAATCTATATTTACCACAGAACATCTACTAATTAGATGTTCTGTGATATTTACATAGCAATGGGCTGTCTGTAAATCGTATATAAACAACTCGAAACTGTTGCCATGTAAGCTTACTTAATGACACACAACAATACACACAACGCATAATCTAAAGAAGTGAATGCTTAATAAACATTTATTTAAAATTAATTTCATATCTTCCAGCGTCAGTATGCGCCCTGGGTATGCTCTGCGGCTATTTCCTCACGCCGCCCATCATGGGTCGTCTGGGGCGGAAGAAGGCTCATTGCTTCGTCTCAGTGCTGTTCATCATAGGATGGCTCACCATCATCTACGCCAATCATGCTCACGTGAGGAACCTTCTAAAATTACACATTTTACGAGTTTATCCTTGCCTGCCTTGTTGAACTCTACAAGCAAGACACCAAAAATTTCAAATTCGATTTTAATATTTTAATAATTCTACATTCGCTACATTTTACATTCGCTTCTACACGAGGAGGTACCGTTAAGGTCAGGATTATACTACTTTAGTATAGATGATGGTGACCTCTAACTAACGGCAATATTCCTCAGAATGTACTACGAGAAGACTAGGTTGGTTAGGAATGAAGGCTGAATGATTTTCTACCCCAACCTTATCGTGATGTTGCTTATAATAACTCATGGCTTAAATTATTACACAAATTAATAATCGTAAATTCCAGCATAGATATTAATTTCGTTTCTGGTTTCCAGGCATTGTTCATAGGCAGGATTCTCCATGGCATCGCGGCGGGCATCGTGGCGACCCTTGCCACGGTCCTCGTGGGAGAGTGCACCAGCCCCAAGAATAGAGGAGCGTTCCTCACAACGATCACTCTCTCTCAATCAACTGGGATCCTCCTAGTCCACTTTCTAGGATCAATGCTTAGCTGGCAAACTACTGCCCTCATTTGCCTAATGTTCCCATTCAAAAGTATTATAATGTCCATATATATCCCAGAATCTCCGAGTTGGTTCTTAGCTATGGGTCGCTACGATAATTTTAAGAAAACTTTCCGATGGTTTCGAGGTGATGATGATGAGGAGGAACTGACTTCCATGCTCGAAGCCAAATCAAAAGCGGAGGAAATTCAAATGCCGAGAACAAGAAGGAGCAGAAACTGTTTTGGGAGTGTAAAAGAAGTGATTGTGAAGAAGGAATTCTACAAGCCTATCATAATCATGATACACAGCAATAATCTGCTGCAGTTCGCTGGAGGTACCCTCTTGATCACTTACGCGACTATCATTATCGGTTTCATGATGGGACCCAACTCTAACGTTTATGGATGGACCGTGTTCATGGATCTTTCACGAATATGTGCAAATGTAATCGCAGTATTTGTGATTCATAAATTTAAAAGGCGAACTATGATGCTCATTTCGGGCCTGTTTTGCATATTCTGCAATGGTGTCATAGCTGCCTATCTTTTCGGTAAATCGGAAGGCTGGTTCCAGCTGCCGTCGTGGATACCTGTCCTATTCCTCAGCATGGAACTGTTCGCGAACGGCGTGGGAATTGTTCCGATTCGAAACGTTATGGCAGGAGAGCTATTTCCTCTTAAATATCGGAGTATAGGAGGAAGCATCAGTTTCGCGACTGGAAGCATTATCATGTTTACTGTTCTGAAAACGTTCCCTGCTCTAGTTGAAAAAATATACATTTATGGGGCGTATACCGTGTATACAGCTGTTCTAGTGTACAGCTTAACGGTTATATTAGTTATGCTGCCAGAGACGAAAGGACGAACCCTACAACAAATTGAAGACGATTTTAAAGGGAAACAACGGAATGAGACTGAAATTACAGCCAAAATGATTGACCCTCAAATATATCCTTTAAACTGTGATTAAACTATAGTTTAAGCTACTATTGTATAGATACCTATGTATATACCATGTAAAGATACCTAATATCTTTGTTTCATAATTACTTAGTTTACATTAAGTTAGGGTACAATTACGATTATAAATATTTGTACCTAACACTTTTACCAACAATTTCATAGTTTCAATTTCATGTTTCTATAAAATCAGCATCCGCATCAGCAATAAACCTGATATGTACTTTTATGATTTATGTACATGTAGGTACATAATGTACATTTTAAATTAAGTAATATAAAACAAAAAAGTTAAGTATAAATTATTATATCTAACGGTGGGTATTAATACAAAAATGTAACTGAAGTGTTGTGGGTTGCCGGGCAGGTCGCTAATAATTAGATACGTATGCAGCAAGTCATTGATAATTATATGAACAGTGTAGTGTAGGAGGAGATAATACAAATGAAAATACTACGGTATCTGTATTCGTCGTTATCCGCGCCTCAGTGTAGCAAGACAAGTGAAGATAATATGCTGTCGGCCTGATTGTGGTGAGATGAGCTGATGTGCCTGTGCGTGTGTTGTAGTAAAAGTAGTGTCAAAGTCTCCGACTCGTCTGTGACTGATGGTTATTCCGAACAAGGTCATTCCTCTCCTGAGACAAGTAAGTTATTATTTTTTATAGATCTTTATAGTAGTAGGTAAATAATGTAAAAAGTAATAGAATATTTTATTGATTAATAAAATTTATTATACATATATGTAATTATTTTAAAATATTTTCCATTTATTTAGTACCTATAATTATTTTCATATTTTTATTTTATAGAAAACATTTCGCATATATTTTGTAAATTACAATGGAAAATGTCTTCGCATACGAAGGATTCTACCTGTATTGTAGTTAAAATTTACAAGCAACCATTTAATGGCAGCTTACGCAGTAGGTACCAACTAAATGAAGGCAGTCCACCACGCCGCACCGCGCCGGCTGAATGAGGATTAAAAACTTCGAGATACTAAGAATAAATGAATTTATACTATGAAGAGCATAAATTCAAACCCGGGACCTCCGTACACGAGGTTCAAAGTTCATGCGGTCACTTTTCATGAACAACTTTATTAATAAAAACAGTTATAATTACTATAGATATTTTAATAAGTTGGCAAAATTTATGTTTATGACTACGATAAAAGGTCAGCGCACGTTTCATAGCTTAGCTCGATCTGCTAGCCCTGTGTGGTAACACGAGAAAAACAAACGCATTACATTGTTATAATCACAAGCTTCCTTTCAATAATAAGTAGTTTGAACATTCTTCTGTGGAAGTTATAGGAACTTCGATAAATGGACTATTAAACAAACACAAAAATAATTTTTCAATTCGAACCAGTAGTTCCTGAGATTAGCGCGTTCAACCTAACAAACTCTTTAGCTTTTATAATACTTACATATTAGTATAGATTATTTTATTACGTTAGGTTTTACTTAGGGACATACTTAAATACTACTAGCAGGTACCTAGTATTGAGGCAAGGTCCTTCGCATTAACAAAACGAATTGTAATTGAATTGAAATGATATTGTAGTGTTTCGTGACGGCTGCTGTGAGCATCAACATAGTGGGCAATGGATGTGGCTACGGGTTCCCGGGCGTGCTGCTGCCGCAGATACAGCAGCCAACCTCCAACATACAGCTCAGCTCCACGGAGCAGTCGTGGATAGGTGAGGAACGATCATTATTCATTACCAAATCCTGAAGCGAAGCATGATAGGATTGCTAGTTAAACACCTCAGCCATCACCGACGCGTTTGTGGCCAAGAAACATTTATTTATTTACTTCAAAGTTACACTAACATTTCATTTCAGGTAAAGCTTAATGCGTTAGCATAATTAACATGAGAAGAAAAAATTTAAAAACTAGTTCTCAAGTCCCCAAGAGGTCCAAAAACACGAGGTCAACGAGTGGACTGACGACCTGAAGAAGACAGCGGGCATCCGCTGGATTCAGAAGGCAAGGCTCAGGGCCGGTAAGAGTGGCGTAAGTTAGCGGAGGCCTATGTCCAGCAGTGGACCTCCAAGGGCTGATGGATGGATGGATGGATGAAATAATATTAATGATTTTGTTATGATATTAATACATTCCATACCTACATTATATAGGTGTTAAATATATTGTTCGCTGTTAGTTTTATCGTAGTTACCCAATATAAACCGATAACATAAATCCTACTTGTAATTGATAAGAAACGAAAGTGCCCAAGGCCATCTACCAACATCTAAGTACATATATTCAAACGTTTTAAAATTTTAATCTAAGCGTCCCCGCACACGGGCTTCACGCCACAGCCACAAACGCGCAACAAAAAGCTAGAAGCGGTGGCTGCTTATGTACCGGTGCGGTGCCGCGGTGGCGCGCGCGTCAGCCACCGACCACCGTTGCACGTTGTGGTCGGTTTCTAGCTTCTCGTTGCGCGTTTGTGGCGACGTTTTTGAAGCCCGTCTGCGGGGACGCTAAGGGTTACCTAATGATTTTTATTTAATTACTAATAGGGTAGGAAATTCGTTATATTTTAGTCACTGAAGAATAGAATAATTACCTACAAGACAAATAAAGCGGTGAACTTCACAAAATAGCATACCTAGAGACGGTCCTGGATTTGTCAATAGGCCGTATAGGCCGCGGCCTATGGGCGGCAGCGTCCTAGGGGCGGCAGATTTCCGAAATTCTTGTTTTTTTACGCACTTTCTTAGTGACTAATTCAGTGCATTCCTTACTATGAATGGAAAATTATTACTTTAGAAAGGTACATGGGGCGGCGAAAATTTATTGGCCTACACTCATAAAAAATATAAATCCGGCACTACCTAGAGATAATTTGTAAACAATTTAAAGTGTTTGACGCTAGAAGTTATGCTTCCCGTGCAGCAAGTTAGTAAAAGCATTGTAACTTTTGAACAAGCCTCGGTATACTCGAGTACTACCACTTTAGATCCTTAATTACAATGGGGTACTAACATGGCGACCCGCGAAGTGTCCTGAATGAAATCCCGGGACGGGGCATTCATCTATGTGACAGTTTAGTCTCGGACTCTAGGGTCATGGGCGTTGTTAACCCGCGATCACTCGCGCGGGGTGCTGTCAGCACCCCAGTGATTTAGGAACGTTAAAAACTATGGTTTTTTCTTTACTTATGAACCTACGCGTCTGAGTAGCTTCAAGTGGCGTCTAAATGCAGCGATAAGAGGTGTGAGGGGTGGTGCAATGTCAAAATTTGTTACGTGAGGACGTCTTAAAATTTGCGTGGGGTGCTCACGGCACCCCGCGAGTGCTCGCGCTATACTTTTTACAAGGTTCACTATATCAACAAGGTACGTTTTTTCGGATAATTTTTATATTTCAAGCATCTAGTTGATTAGATATTTACCCCAGCATAAATAATAGTGAAAATTCGTGTCAGTTAACTTACTTAGGGTTAAAAAAATACAGTAAATATGAATATTATACAATCAATATTTTGTGCTTATATTTCATTGTTTTTATTTGTATTTCTTACCAGATGAGTTGGGAATCTGAACAGACAAGATTGTCGTCTATGTTAGAAGAAGTTTTGTCAGGAAATGAAGACAATGTTACAGTCGAAAGCGATGCTAGCATCGAAGATCATGTACGAGATGATCAGCACTATTCAATTCCAGAACAGGATGTTCATCATTACAAGAATCTGAGGAAGAAGAGCCTTTGAGGTTTTTTTTCATATTTTGGATACTTCTGGTATCAATGGTTTTATTATTCATAACTAGAACGTTGCGCAATCAGAAGCGTAGATGAAAATGAGTGAATTTCGTAATCTATGAGTTAGAATAGGTTCAAGCTCACATTGAAAAAAGATCCACTCAATCATCATTACCTAAAGCACTCAAAAGGTGCTTGGCCAAGCTCTGAAGTGGTGTCCCCGACAAAAAAACAGCTATGCATAGCTTTACCTCGGTCAAAAAACATAAAGGCCATAAGCCACTGAAATTTTTGTAAGCAATTAATGTACCAAAAACACATTAAGTTTATTTGCACTTTTTCGTATGAAAAATAAGAAACATTTATTTTGGTTTGTTATTTGAACTTTATATTTTTGATTACCAATAAAAGAAATTTTGTTAAAAATTGTAAAGTTATTTTTATTTAGGTTTTTTGAGGAATGGTCTCAATAATGTGCTTTAAAAAGTTGATTTTCATAATGTTTTATATAACTGAATAAACAATTTATATTCAAGGTTGCGTATTTTATTTATATGCTTAATGTAATGCAATATCATATGATATTTGTCGAATTACACTTACAGCAATCACATTTTTGAAAATCTACTTTGTTTATGTGGGGTGTCCACAGCACCCCGCGAGTGCTCGCGGGGCAAAAATCCGCGCGAGTGATCGCGGGTTAATGATATCTTATTTATTTAGGCCTGACTGATAAACTGACGCAATAAAGAATTATGAATTATGATGTTTATTGATTTCATATCTACTAAGGACATAATCCTCTAATATGATTATTGTTACTCTTATTCTAGCTTCCGTGATCAGCATCACAGTGCTAGCCGGAAATGTCGCGATGCCTCCCATCATGGGCCGCCTTGGGAGGAAAATTGGCCATTTTGCAGTCCTCGTACCGATCATTGTGTCCTGGCTCACGATATTCTACTCATACAGTTTTGAGGTAATGCAGTTCATCCTACAAGACGACAGTCATAGGAAAAGTAACTTCCTACCATTATTTTTATTGTTGTCCAGTCAGTCCTGGATTTGTCAATAGGCCGTATAGGCCGCGGCCTAGGGGCGGCAGCGTCCTAGGGGCAGCAGATTTCAGAAGATGATATATTATAGATGATTTTGCTATTAAAGAGTGGAAAAAAATTATATATCTTGTTTTTTACGCACTATCTTAGTGACTAATTCAGTGCCTTCCTTACTATGAATGGAAAATTATTATTTTAGAAAGGTAAATGGGGCGGCAGAAATAAATTGACCTACACTCATAAAAAATATAAATCCGGCACTGTGTCCAGTTCTCGCCCAAAGCCAGGCAGATAATTTTATTATGTGACAATAAAATATGTTCTCTCTACCCTTCACAATTTCTTCATCGCCCCCTCACAGGGTGTGACCAAATCTTAAGTATTATCTAATTGGACCCTAATTCTATTTCAGGCATTACTCATGGGAAGAATGTTGCAGGGGCTATCATTCGGCCTTTTGTTACCACTTCGTTCCGTTCTCATCGGAGAATACACTAGTCCGGAGTATCGAGGAGCGTTCCTGACAGTCATTTCCTTCGCTCAGGGCTTCGGGATATTCTTTGTCCACCTCGTCGGCTCCCTGCTGCCCTGGCGCCACGCAGCCTTAATAAGCCTGGTCTTTCCGTTCACCAGCCTCGCGATGACCTTCTATCTCCCCGAATCGCCGAGCTGGTTAGCGGATAAGGGGAAGTATGAAAAGTGCAGAGAAACCTTCATCTGGTTGAGAGGAGAAGATCAGAACCAGGAGCTAGATGAGTTGATTCAAGCCCGAATAGACTTCAAGGAATCTTACATCTCCCGGGGAGATACGAATATATTCAAACATCTGCTAGTTACGATTAAAAGGAAGGAGTTCTACAAGCCGATCGTGCTGATGATACATATATCCATATTAGTGTACGTAGCAGGAAGCACGCAGTTTGCGGCCTACCCCACCAAGATAATAGAGGAAGTGATGGGTCCCAACGTGGACGTTAATTTCTGGATGGTGGCATTGGACTCCCAGCGAATAATTTCGAATGGGATAGCCATCTACATAATTCATAAGGTCCGCCGAAGATCGATGTTGTTCAGTACGGGAGCGCTTTGCGTCGGGAGCCATCTCGCGATAGTGGGCTACACGTACGCGAGGAAGCAGGGCTGTCTCCCATACGACGCGGTGTGGATTCCCGCCTTGTTACTAAACCTTCAGATGTTCTCCGTTGCCACGGGAATGATTCCCCTGCCGCACGTCATCGCTGGAGAAATATTCCCTCTGGAATTCCGGAGTGTTAGTGGCAGCATCAGTTGCGCCCTGGTGTCGCTATACATTTTCGCGGTGGTGAAGTCCTTGCCGACCCTATTGGATAGCATCGGGATCTATGGCACATACGCCGTGTATGCAGGCTTGTTGTGGTATGGTCTGCTCGTGATCTGGTTCATGTTGCCGGAGACTAAGGGCAAGACGCTGCAGCAGATTGAAGATGAATATAAGGGGATCAAGAGAACTTCCCTTGTAGACGAGGCACGGGAAAAATTGCACCCTGAAGGTGACAAGCAATAAGAAAGCTTTTTCAAATGATTGTCTTGGTACCCCTGAATGATGTACCTACCTGTAATTGGTACTGAGGGCGCATTTCATTTGTATTTTGTGCTCGTATTCCGTTACGGTTCATGGATGTAACCGTTTCATTAGTCGATTAGGTTCTGTGTGCAAGATACTAGAGAATTCAGTTCCGTATGGCATATAAGTCACTTACCATCAGGTGACCCGTCTACTCATAACTTAAAAAAACAAGTACGCGCCCGCATGCTGATGAATTTCATTGGTCGAGGGGACAAGTCACAATTGTAATGACTGAGTTAACGTCCAATGAAATTGCCCCTTTATGTCTATTGACATCTCACTTCCAGACTTTCTCAGCACTTGCCTATTTATAAGCTGTTTATGTGTATAAGCTGGAAACAAGGTAAAATTAATTTGTAATGTAAGTAAAGTATTTATTCTGTTGTTGTTAAGTTATTTAAGTTCTGCTAAAGGAAAGGAAAATGTGATATTGCGTTGCGTCGTTCTGTGTTGTGTAGGTAGATAATAATAATATGTTAATGAACTTGTAATTACTTAATCAGCTGTTTTAACTCAGCACCAAGTAATTAAATTGTGGCAGATTTCAGACGAATTCTTCAAAATTGTAAGCAAACGCAGCCGAATCAAAGAAATAAATAATAGAACACAACAATATTTTTCTATATTATAATTCTCTATATTATTTGGTACACAATAGACGTCAGTCTGTCCAACGATACGCGGTGAAATGGGCCATTGATATAAAGATTCGGCAGATAATTTGTCAGGTAAACAGTCCAATGGGGGTTCCCGTGCGCCCGGCTCGCCTGTATGGTTGCACAAACGACTCGCACTTATCTAACATCTGTACAACATTGTTTCGCACTCTGCAATACAATCAATATAACGTAATATGATTTAACTGATATAATCTGTAGACAGCAGCTGGTACCGACGTCGCTTCGGGAGAATCACACATATGTTTGTGGCACCCGACGACCTAAAATGATGATGTAGTTTTTAACTATTTTAAACCCTACCCAAAGGTAAATTGTTGGCATGTTTCGCTTGATCAAGTTTTTGAAAAATACACATTACGAAGATTATTATATTACTCGAAGGATAGATGTGATGTAATTTCTGATGATAAAGCATTTTAGCCTTTTTAGTTTCAGTTTCAGTAGTGATAGCAAGTTTGCTATTCGCACAATAATATTTCAGTTAGTATTTTAGATTATACTACATTAGTGTGTTCATATCAATTTAATTAATTTTAGTTTCAACACTATATCAATTATAGAAATGAAAATATATTAGTAACTGCATCATCATCCTAAGCAGCCAAGTCCAATCTCGGAAGAATGGTATATCAATACACATTACATGCTATAATACAATACATTGCCAAGGGGTGAAGTTAACTTGTGTGTATTGCCCTGTAAATTCAAAAAAACACACAAATATTGTTATGCACTCATTTGCAACGTGAGGAAACAACTCAATCACACAAAAAATGCTTAGTCATTACATTTGATTTAACACATTCGCTTTTCTGAATGACACACATCGGTACAGCGGGAAGGTATAGCAGAGATCAGTTGGACATCAGCAGAGTAAGCCCTTAACTTAAAATTTTAACAGCCATCTTGTAAATAAATAACGCGGTTATTATGCCGATAACAATAACTAGCATTTATTGATCGGATTTGTTTGTAGTCCCAGTAGAGAATATACAACCGATTGAATGAATGAGTGAATGAAAAATGAATGACAAATTCAGATGGTATTATCAAATAATTCAATATCTACTCGAGATAACCAGTCAATCCTCTATCATAATGCTGCTAAGTATTGTGTTCGCACATACCATACAATTTCCGACAGTCTTACAAGGAATACATATAAATATCCGATATAAATTTGTACATTGTATTGGTACCAATGACTGTGCTAAGTAGAAATTTTAAAAAACTTCACAGACTTTCGGCTTTGTCAACAGCATTATTAAATTCTTATTAAATAACAACGATCCAAAGGAAATTTTAAACATTGCACTAACTTAAAATAATGAATAAAGGCTGTGCGGACGCAGCGCCCGCGTCAAACGTAAGTGCCTTAGTAATAGAGTTCATGTTGGCTTACAAAAGAACATGAATACAAAGATATGAATATAAAAAATATAATACATTCTTACATCAGTATGTTACAGTACAAACAAATAAGTAGCTTAAAACAGTGATGATTCAACGTAAAATGTACCTTAAACACTACACATTCAAGGGTTACTATTGACTGCTGCAGTTCTTTCAATTGATACAATATTTTTTATTAGTTAATAGCCATAAATAATATATGGAAGCCTGATATACTCCTGTCATGTTGTTCTATTGCTATAACTTAATAAAAAAAAACTTGACAAAAATTCAAATTTACAGAAAGCCAGCTTAAAGTACCTATATACAATCGGATGATATAGTGAAGTTAGTACCTAAATATTTAATGGTATAAAATAGGCAATTTACATAACTAAACAAAGTTAAAACAAGTCCAAATATTTAAGTCGGGACACCCTCAAGCGCTATCTACAATAGTAACAGGGGTTGTTATTATATCGGATGACATTCAATTGTCTGTGATGTTTTATGGCGACTCACTAAACTCCCACAGTCCATCCAGTGGAATACGAAATCTAGACATGGTGGCTTAGTTCTGTTATGAGATTACATTATAGCAAGTGATTCTCATTACTTTTACCAGTAGACAGTATAAAACAAAGTTTATGCCCGTCGGTCTGTGCAATCATCTCATTATTACTGTACTTCTGCACAGTTGAAAATATGCAATTTTATCAATACTTAGATTTAGGTACCTTGTGTAAAATGTGGTGTAACTGGCCACATCAAATAACTGGCAACTAGTATATTTACTTTCACAAAATAAGAATTTCTTTTATATTTTTTCCAGATGTTAGCAATTTCTGTTTATTAAAAATATTTTCTATTAGGTACCTTTCGAAATCAGAGGTGAAAAGGGGTGGTCAGTTGTTGCTGCTAAAACCGTGTATATTTCTTTTTATTAAATATGTAATTATTTGCATAAAATTTTTATATATTGGTACCTACCTATATCAATCACAAATACGTAAACAAGAGAATATTAGAACATTCCTTTAGTATACATATATATTGCCCATAAAAACAAGTACCTTGAAACAAGACACTTGTTCTCGAAGTAAAGGGTGGATTATTATTATTAGTTAAACAAAAAAATTAAGTGTCACCTTAAAAATTATACACATTTTTACACAAATAGTCCGAAGATAACCTAAAATTATCGATCGAGATGCAGTCATTAGACGGATAAGTGACCAGTAATGGTGTGCTCAAAATATTATGAGTGTGCCTCAGAAAAAATATTTTGATGATGAATTACTTAAATTGATTACTTGTAATTATTTCCATTTTTAGTAAAGAAAAACCGAATCTCTTTTTCCTTCTTTCGAGGTTATCGCTAAGTCACATAAACTAAACTGCATCGTGCGCGGGATCACGGCTGTTGTTGTTAAAAATTCATACAAATAGCAGTATCACTCAAAATAGCCACCAAATAAGTGGTAAAATAAAAGGACCATGTGAATTTAAGAAGTCATGTGATTTTATCAAGTTCATGTGAAATTTTTCAGCTTCAAATCCATCAAAACAGATTATGGCAAGTGAATCAACAATAACATATTTGACACTGATTACACACACATTCGTCTCAAACACACTAACTACAATACTTACGCTATCAGTATTTTTGCAAAAACTCTCAAATACATTTAAAAAATTTCCTCTAATTTTTTTCCGTCTAATAAAAAAATATTCACAAAACTCTCTCTGACGCGATCATTCCTGTAGCCGGGTTTAGCCCCAGCTCCTGGTCTAACGAGCTTGCTAAACAACTTCACAACTTTGAAATATCAATACCATTTAGTGTAAATGGACTTGATGTAGCGTTCCCAGTACCATTCTTCATTTGTTTGCATCGCTGTGTGTTTGAAATATATTTCATACCAGAGTGAACGTGAGTTTGTTACAGAAGACCAGATTAATAATAAACACCAATTGACTAAAATCCATCGAGTCTTGAGTACCAAATATGCTGTGTCATAAATACAAATTAAATGTTGTTTTTTCTTTACAGGTTTGGATTCTAATTATATAATAAAAATAATTTCCAAATAATTATTTTCACTTAGACTTTTAAAACATACTTGAAAAACACTTAAACTTGAAGTAGTGCTCAATTTTTAACAGTTTCTTAAAGGACATTCAAAAGACACAGGCGATGCAAATATAAATATCCTTGCCCAAAAATTGTAAAGACAGACATTAATACAATATTACTACTATCAATAAATGTTCACAACATCGATAAACAACATTGATTCAGGGTCGAGGGTTCTATTAGACATGTCACAAACACTAGAAACAGCTTGGATAGCTCACAAATATAACTACTGTTTAAACATCTGAAACACTGCAAGAAGTTATCACATAGATATAATGAAGGTCATGCGTTAGGATTCTCAAGCAGTGCTGTAAGAAATGACATCGACATAACTCTCTATTTATTTTATTCATTGATTATCTATACAGAATATAGCCTCCGGCATTGCCAAGTGTAATAATCTATGATAACGTAAACACTTAGATTGCAATATATTAAATATTCTGAAATTCAAAATAGTGATCTGTCAACAACACCAATATTTCTCTAACTAATATTGTAACGTCATAATAGGCTAAACAAGGCTTAGACAGCCATATTATCATGTCCAGAATCAACGAGTTATGTTGCTATAGTGACGCGAAACCCGTAAGAGATTTCACGGTAACATTTGCAATTGTCATACTCCAGATGGCACTTTAGCAAAGGCAATGATTACGTGATGAAACAAATATATTCTGCAAATATTATTTCCCACCTATGTACATGTATTATTAACATGTAAAATCCTTCAAATAGATCTCAATTATTGTGATCATATAAACAAATATATGAGCCCAAATATCAGGTAATTAATAATATACTGGGCTTTTATTATCAGTATTATCACCTAAAAACTGGACACAAAATTTTAAAGCCCATCTTTCATCACTATCATTATATAATAGAAAATTGTGAAAATTTGTCTGACTGCGACGTCAGACTGAAACAAGTAGTTTTTATTTAAATAATGCATATCGCATTCAAACGTGCAAATGAATTCTACAAAAATATAAGACTGATGAAACTTTATTTTGTTCTCATTGTAAAAAAAACTTCCCTCTAAAAAACTTTTGTTTCATTGGTATTAAAAAAAATATTTTTACAAGAATTAAAAGTATTTTTGATCAAAAATTAACAGTATTAAATGTCATAACATTTCTATCATTATATGATGATTGCTATGACATCTATAGTTTTACAATTTTATAGTAACTGGGCAAGAAATAGTCAAATCCATGAGATATGGTGAGTTCTTTGAAATATTATCTTTTCAGAACATCAAAATGTCATTTCTTTCTTATCATAAGATAAATATCCGTACAGTTATTTAACATACAAGCATGTTATCTGCATCCATTGTTATTACATCATCACAAGATCAACAAAATAACTCATAAATTCAACTTAATCAACAACGCAACAATTTATTCATCAATTATTTGTTCTTTCTATTAAGACATTACGTTAACGCCTATTCTCATCCAAAAAGAAATATACCTTTTGATACCTGTATTGTTACTCTGTCGTTACAAACGTTGCCTGCTCGTTGACAACACGTCCTCGCACACAAAACACGACTACATGATCACAGAGCGTGAATGGTTCACTGAACACCATTGTTAGTAACACTAAGGAACACCAATCTCACAATGTGGCACCAATAATGCCAGCTTACAATACCTAGATTAGGTAACAACCAAGACGTCAGAACTTCAAATGTGAAGCCAAACTATTGCTTGTTCCACTCTGGATCACAAATTACATGTTCAGCTATCTCGTAACCCAACATTTTAGAGTATTAATTGTCATTAGTCAATTCGCTAATTTACACAAAAAGTAAATATTTGTTCAAAAATTTCGTATAATCAATCATATTTTAACATAGTGTCCATGTGCCCATAGTTGTGAATTCATAGCTTCTATCAAATACTTGTCAATTCATCAACCACCCTTTAAAGTCCGCATACAATTTCAAACTAGAATTTAACTAAAACTTCTTGATGATAATTTCGTCACAGTAAAAAACTCACCCTTGACCGTCTAGATTCTAAATTTTCTTCACTCCGTCCTTTACACCACGTAAAAAACCTCTATAAACGTCCAATAACTTCACTGATTCACATCACAAACACTGTACACCACTATTCTCTTCAACATAGTCAGTCTTGCATGCCCCTCAGTGGCCCGAAGCCCTAGGCCTGCGGTCGGCGCAGGAGCCGCACACGTAGTCATCGTCCTCCCGCAGCGCGCCCCGGTTGAGGCCCACGCAGTGCATGTGGAACCACTGATCGCAGCCACCGTCGCATTGCACCCAGTCAACTTCCTTGCCTGTGACACAATTATTTCTATAAACAAGGTGGGCCAATAAAACTGGGTTATATGAAGTTACTTGTAATGCATTTTTGTTTCTTACAAATACCTAGGTAATAAAGTAAAATTATAAACAAAAGTATATTTATATTCAAAATTATTTATTCATGTAGGTATCATAGGCACGTAATTTTTTCAGTCACGTCCTGTCCTTCGACTCAACCAACTGACTGTTACACCATTCGTCAAAAAAGGTGTAAACAGAGTTCTCTTTCAGGGCCGGCGTTGCATTGGCGGTTACTCTGGTATTGCTTATGTTTAGACGACGATGACCATTTACCATAGGTGGCTTGATCTGTTTTATCGTCAGCCCTAAAAAAATGGTCCTTCGAGCCGGACCCGTGGCTGATCCGTGACTCACCGGTGGGCCGCAGACAGTTGGCGGCGGCGCAGTCCTCGTCGTCCTCCGCTGACGAGGGGCTCGAGGAGCTGCTGCCGGCGCGCGCCGCCGTGTTCTGCGCTCGGGTTTGACCTACAATACGTACGATATAGGGTTTAAAATACAATAAACGTCAAGTAGGAGAAGAAAGAAGCAACGTTTATTCAGGCACTCGTAGTATTATTATTACGCAAGTAACAATTTGAAGTAAAGGTACATCTATAATATGTGTACACATATATTAATATGTGAAGGGAAACATGGATGAACATTTACGAAAAATCATAGACCTGAATGACGTTGACCTTGACTCGTAGCCACACTTACCGTTTCGGTGTATAACTTCGACCAGATAGAGCGCAGATTCATCTACTGTTACGTTACCTTTTCGAAGCTTGACATCTAGTTGTTTATATAAAGTTCTTGAGTAAAAGATACCAGTGAAGTATATCCCCAATATATCCACAAAGCACTCACCGAGCCGGGACTGCCGCGGGTGTTTCCCCCGCGCGGAGCCCGCCAGCCCGCGCTTGCGGCGCTCCTGGCGCGCCATGTAGTGCTTGCGCATCATCAGCCCGGAGCCCGAGGACACTCCCTGCACACACACAATACGTGTCATACAATACAATCACATATCTATAACATAAAAAAATTAACATAGAAAATAAGCGACTTCAAAGAAATAGTCATCGCATAAGGAACACTAAAATGATCACTATAATAAACATTTATATAGAAATTGACACAATGTTTTTCATATTATAATTTTTAAAATTATTCATAAACGACAGAGTTCTAAGATAAACTACTATAAAAAATATAACAGAATTGAGAATTTCTTTTTTTTTAAGTCGGGTAAAAATTGTGCATATAGAGATCAAAATTTATACATAATCCTAAAATAAATGTTCTTCATAAAATGACATACCTGTTTCCTATTCAAATAGTTTGTCGTGTTGGACGCTCCACGTTTCATTGTAGTCTTTGTTGTTGTTGGTCCTGGAAGCAATTTATAATTTAGTTAATTTGCTTATTTTACTTTTTTAGAACGTAGAAAATTATCCTATTTGCGTGTGCTTATTCAAATAGGTTAAGTTAGGTTGCAAGTTCCCCCCCCCCCCCCCCGGGGGTTGCCCGCCTTGTCGTGGCGGGGGGGCTTAGTAACCGTGGACTGGTCACCCACGGTGAAGCCAAGAGGCAACCAGGGCCGGCCTGTTTGGGCTGCCGGCTGGCCCGAGGAGGGCGCTCCCAGCGGGCTGAATAAGTCCGCTGCGTACGCGCGCGGAGGTGGGACCGCAGAAGAAGAGGAGTGCCGGTATTACGGTGCGCCGTTCTCCCTATCTTCTGCGGCCGTGGAGGGATCGCAGGGGGAGAGGTGTGTTGGTATTACGGTGCGCCACTCTCCCTACCCCCTGCGAGCTGGCGGGGCCGTTCCGCCGAAACGGCATTGGTGGGGCCGCAGAGGAAGAGGCATGTCGGTATTACGGTGCGCCGCTTGCCCTATCCTCTGCGGCCGGGGTGTGGTCGGTGGAGGAACCACAGACCTGATCGGGGGAGTTTGCTGCAGTACTGGTGGAGGCCGAGGAGGAAGGCGCACCTTACCATCTGGTGCGCCCATCGTGGAGGGCCTTCGGGCTTTCGCGATGGAGCCGCCTGTGGGCGGCTGCCGCTGGCGGGGTCGCGGATGTGTGCGAAAGCGTTCCCGTAACCCCGTCACAAGGCGGCGAGGCGGAAGATGGGGGGGTTTTTAGTGGGTATACCGTGGGTCTCATTAGCCTATACGGGAGTCCCACATAACCACTCGGGTACCCCCCGCGCCCGGGTGGTATGCGTAACGCATTTTCCCCCCCCCGGAAAAAAAAAAGGTTGCAAGTTGAAGTCATGAAAAATTGACTTTAATAACAGATAACAGGAAGTACCCGTTGCATTTACAATGTTAGATGTCCGCGTTGATATAAGTTGTTAATAACTGTTTATAATCTCAAAAGAAAATTTAAAAAAAACACCCGACAGTTTTATTTACACTATACATAGCTAAGAACACCCTCGATTAAGTCACCTTTCAAACAAAAAAAAACTAGATCAAAATCGGTTCATCCCAAATGAGCTATGATACCACAGACAGACATACAGATACACAGACCACCCCTCTTTTCTTTTCGGGGGTTAAAAATCATATGTTGTTAACAAACGCCCACTGACCATGATGCGGCCGCGTTCGTTTCAGCTGATGATGGGGGCGGGGCGCCCGTTGTTGTCGCTTCCGGCGCCCCGCGTCGAGCACGCGCCCCGCACGGCGCCCCTCCGCCGCACGCGCCGCCACCACCGCGCCCCACACCATCGACTGCTCCTCTAGGCGGACCTGGTGGACGGTTAATGATGAAGCATGATTTACGATATATAGCACATATTATTATGTACATTATTTAGAAAAGAGTAAATAATAAAAGAAATTTCAGAGTTAGCCATCTGAAGTGGAAATAGGCAGGTCACATCGCTAGAAGGACAGATAGCTGATGGGGTCACAAAGTCCTCAAAAAGTGCACAGGTCGCCCTCCAGACCAAGTGGCTGACGACCTAAAGAAGACAGCGGGTATAGTATATTTCATTACGATAGCGGAAAGCCTGTCATTGCAAAGAGTTGCAGTGACGGTTCCGCACGTGTACTGAACAACTATTTTTAATACAGTTGCGAAAAAATGAAGCAATTTAATAGAATAATAAAAACACAATATTTTTGGAAAATGGCGCCAACCATAAAATAATATAAGCAGAGATTTTTTTTTGTTTTCTGCACCCATTCTGGGTAGCCAAAGGGAACTATGCACATACAGCCAAGTCTTCAGTACATTTTTTTTATTGATATGAAATGAATATGAAATTTAATGAAATGAAATGAAACCTAACGTAACTCATAGAATCAAATCTGATATTGAAACAAATTGGTAGCTTCTTTTTAGAAATATTTGCATGAATCATAAAAACTTCTATGATTTTTTTTCTTTTTAATAGACATTATTTTGATATTTGGGAAAGAGGACGCACGAGTTCGGAAAAGGTAAAGAAAAAACACGAGTACGTAATAGCCCACATCCCGAACGCAATACGTCCCTGCAATACGCCACTTTTTGAGCAACTGTATTAAAAACTTTTTTCGAATGCATAATTGCTGTTAGCCCTAGTGGCCTTTACAGCTACACGCGGACAATCAATCAATTTCATCGGACAGCGGGCTCAAGTATCCCCCGGTGAACATGCAAGTGTCACGGTGACGACATGTATAATAGTACAATGAGTTCGGCTCACCTCGAGCAGATCCCCCTCCAGCATGAGGTCCTCGAGCCGCTGCAGCAGGCCGGCGGGCACGCGCGCGCCCGGCGACCGCGGCACGGCGCTGTACGCGTGCTCCACGCTCGCCGACGACCTGCACGCACACACGCACACGGGTAACGTACAGTCAGCACAACAGGTGTGCGGGTCATAATACAAAAATGTTCCGTAATGTTTAAATGTATTTGTAGTGGTTCGATTGGTGCCAATAATAAACTAATCACTTTCACCACATGTCCTACTCGCTCGGCGTCCGGACAGAGAGTGCTCGGCAAATAGTGGTGGGCGATTATGAGATATACTATTGGAATCATTCGATTATGAAGATGTCTCGAGATATCTCGATTATAACCGTTAGTAATTACTAATCTGTATCTCTACTAATTCGCTATACACTACAGTATTTTTATATGTATTTTACTATGTATTTGTATTTATAAACGTGCCTATTTAACACCCTTTTAATTTGTATTGTATTTTTATGTCTATGACGTACACCTCGGTGGATATTCAGACTTATTCTACAACGATTCCGCCTTTTTATGACATGTCTTAAAACTTAAATACCAACATTTTAAATAATAAACCTAAATTAAAATAAAAGAACAACCCGACAGTTTTCTTTACACTAAACATAGCCAAGAACACTCGATTAAGTCACTTTTCAGACAAAAAAAAATTAAAATGGGTTCATCCATTTGGGAGCTACGATACCTCAGACAGACATACAGATACACAGACATATCAAGCTTATAAACACCCCTCTATTTTCGTCCGGGGTTAAAAACCTAAAACCTCATCATCTCCCAACCCTCACCTAGATCCATGCGTGTGATCCTTCCTCTCCACGAGCCGGTGCTGGTGCTGGTGCTGGGGCAGCGTGGCGAGCTGCGGGCTGGCCAGCAGCGCGCGCGCCGCGTCCTGCCACGCCATCGCGCGCTCCGTCACGCACTGCAGGGCTTCGCCCTCCGCTAGCCGCACTGGCAGCTTCTGCAGCCACACCTGGGAGACGGTACATGTGTTTAGAGCAGTACGAGGTCAAGGTCAATAGTCCTTCATGTTCAATTTTATTACTTCATGCGTTACATAAGGTGTTACATACAGGAATAGAGCAACATGAACCCTGCAAGGGCGTTGCAATATTTTAAGGTACACTTTAATAAATGAATAAATTATGAAATCATATCAAACATAAAATCAACATTAACATTAAAATTTAAATTAACATAAACATTAAATATAATATGAAAATTAAACAACAAAATTTTTTGTTTCAAATTTTTTTTAAAGAAAAATCCACTACCTCCCCTTCCATTATACTGTACAATAAAATAATAAATTCCAATAAATAATGGTAAACATACAAGCAGCGCCAGTATCCGATGGAGGCGCGGGCGGCGCGTGCGCACGCAGTCGGGACACAGGAACTTGGGCTCGCCGCACGAGAACGGCTGCTCCGGCTCGGGGGAGTCCCCGCGCGGCGACCGCTCTCGCGCCGTCGACACGCACGACGCTACGAGAGTTATTATAATATTATTATACAATACAATATTGTTTATAGTGCACAATAGTGAATGTACAGAAAGACGAGACATTTTAATAAATAAATATATTACACAACAGCCGGTCTTATCGCTACATTAGCGATCTCTGCTAGACAACTGTGAAAGCGAGATTGCGAGCCTTTAATATCATTATTATTATTCGGGATATGGGGCTTGGGACAGCTATCCCAAGGGACCAGCGGGCTTATTATAAACTTTTATAAAACCATTCATGTTCCAGGCAATTCATTTATCGAGCTTTGAACGACGTATGATTGGCTAAAAAGTGGCTATCGTTACCCATGGACATCAGCAACACCAAAGGCATCTCTGATGCATTGCCGGCCAAGAAAGAGAGAAGAAAAAGAAAGAAAGAACTGGCTCTCAAGCCCCCAGCCGGAACATGACGAGTCGTTTGGAGTCTGAATCATGCTCGAGGGTAGTAGCTATCTAGGCGAACCCCATGGAGAAATAATAATAGTAATAATTAACAATTAAAATCAATATTACCAATACAATCTCTCGAGGGGTCCTACTACCAGCGGGTCGGATTTAGTCGCCTTTTACGACACCCATCCGGTGTGGGATTGGGGATAGTATTCTAAGCCGCCCCAATACGGTTAAAATGTTTTAATTTTTCCATTGTTTGTATTAACGCTTACAAGTTAATTATCACTTGCTTCGGTGAAGGAAAACATCGTGAGGAAACCTGCACACCGGAGAGTTCTCCATAATGTTCTCAAAGGTGTGTGAAGTCTACTAATCCGCACTTGGCCAGCGTGGTAGACTATGGCCTGCACCCCTCACATTGTGAGAGGAGACCCCGAGCCCAGCAGTGGGACAATTATGGGTTGTTGCTTTGCTTTGCTTTTTTGTGTAAACGCAAGTACGTAGTGACACTGGCCGTGTGATGTGTGGTGCAACTAAAGGGTACTCACAGTGGAACCAGTCCTTGCAGAGCTCGCACTGCGTCATGACGCCGTACTGCCGCTTCTGGCACACGCAGAACGTGACGCCGGCGGCGGGCGGCGCGCGCACCTCCTTGCGCAGGTTGCGGGCTCTGCGCACACGACAACTTACACCTTATATACTCATGTCTAAAGGGTTAGTTAGTCAACAAACTTACGGATGATTTGTCGTAATTTCAAAAATGCAGGCATGAAATAATGAGAAATTGACGAGTCTTTCAATAAAAAGTAGTGGCGTAATTATCCACCAAAAAAGACTATAAGCTTGCTTTTAACCGCCTGTCAATTACCCGTCAATTTTTCAATCAAAAATCAGTCGGGAAAAATTGTATGGGATTCCTTGTGTTACAGAATTTACGCGGTTAAAACCACGGCGGGAAAAAACCGCAATGCAGCCACACTAAATGTTAAAAGTCACAAATGTCAAGCCACAAACGTCAAACATTATTAATAAATTAAACATTATTATAAATTTTATAAATATACATAGTAGTACGTAATAAGTGCTATATGTAACTGTGTGTAGGTAAAAAAACTGCTTCTTCTCCGAGGTACATATCACTTTGTAAACCAAACCCCACAAACCCACAGCCAACCGACCTGAGCTCCTTGATAGCGGCCAACTCCCGATGCTCGGCGCTCTTGAACGCGGCGACGATCTCAGTGGGCGTGGCGTCCTCGCTGAAGTGCCGCAGCAGCGTCACGGCCTCCAGCGACGCCGTGTCCGCCGTGCGCCCGCGACGCCGCGCGCCCGCACCCGCGCCCGCGCCCGGACACTCCGTGCGGGGGGACAACGCTTCTAGCAGGGTGTACGGCCAGTTCTGGGGGTAGGATTGATATTTTTCATCGTTAAAATTACAATAGCTGTAAATTTAAAAATTTTTGAATCCCTCAATACAACTCATTTTCACTAAAAAAGAGCTGATGACCTTGAAACGCCTGAAAAGGTCTTCATAAATTGAAACTAAGAACCATCGTGATCACGTCAGCTTTCAAACCAAAAAAAAACATCGTAATATTCATAATCGGTCCATTCGTTTAGGAGCTACGATACCATAGGCAGACATGCAGACACACAGACACGTCAAACTTATAACATCCCTTTTTTCGTCGGGAGTTAACGAAAGAAAAATTTAATTATCCCACAAACGCGCACACGAGTCATCCGATGTTAAGTCGCCTTTAAACACACCGCTCCACCAAAGGACCGCTGCTTCATTGCCAGCCAAAAAAATGGTTGTCTGTAAAGTCGGTTTACGGACGGTATTTTAACGTGACAACGTCATGACAAAACATTGATGAAGTAATGCTCGAATATAATATTATCTCTGGAAATAATTAACTTATAATTAGAAACTTTTATCTTTATACTACAACGCCATCTAGAACTCCTGAACTAAACTATTTTTTCAGCAACTTCCATTCTGACTTAATTGTGTATATAGTTTTGTTCATAGATGGCGCTTTCTCCATTGTTCACTCGCTAGCGGAACGCGACAGATGAGTCATGCTTTATCGTGCGGGCACCCGGCGTTCCGTTTTAATTATAATGTGGGTGAACAGGCCTTTACTAAGTCAGTGCGCTTATATCCATGATTTCCTTCTCACTTACCATCAGGTGGTTTTAGCATTTTAGCTTATTTTCTATAAAATAAAATCTGCTCATTCGTTCACAATGCCAGAGACACACGTCAAACTTATGACACCCCTCTTTTGGGGGTTAAAAAAACAACCAAAAAAATACACTCTCACCCTCACCTTCTTCAGAAACATCTCAGCGGCCCCCTTCTTCCACTCTCTAGCCGACTGCAAGGCAGCAGCCAGTTGCTGCTTCTCGTACAGCGCGAGCGGGATCTGGCCGGCTCGCTTCACCAGCGCCTCCACGCTGTGCATGTACGGGTACAGCTCCTTGGACTGCATCTCCTCCACCTGGTGAGGGTACGGTGTGACACCGTGGTTGGTTAGTACAGGGTTTCAAACCTTCTAACAGTCCCGTTAGATTAAAAAAATTCAAAAAATCAATAACAGCAGAATAGTAATTATATACTGTTTTAATTCTACTGTCCCCCTCAAAGTTTTTGATTTTTAAGAGAGACTGATATAGATGACCACATCTGTAGACATTAGGTTGCCATTTTTGGTAACGACCAGACTCAAGGGTTTAACATTATCTAAGAATCATAAATGCTACATTAATTGTAACTAACTTTCTATTGAGAAAAAAGAGTAAGACAAACAGATATTTCTACCAACTTTATAAAGAACTTGATTAAAAATTCCAAGTGCTACTAAACAAAACTACATCTTACTTTGACAAGTATACTGAAGTTCGTATCTTCTTCTTCGCCCAATCATCGTCCCTAAACACTATTTCTACAACAACTAGGTCCTACAACATTTACTTATAGTCCGGTGAGTTTACCATTGAAGTTTGATTTTGTAAAATAAAATAAGACATTATTTTTGCGTAACTTCACCGGACTACGTAATATACTGACAGAAACCTTTTAGTAGATATTGAACGCGTTGCGGAAGCTATCACTCAGCCTTCGGTCCGTGGATGTCCTCGGAGGTGTGACGGAATCCTACTTAGTATACACATGCTGCTTACCGATACCCTGAAGCCTGGAAGCGCTCGCGACAACCGAGTCACGTGACTACATCGTATAGTAACCAACGATCGTACCAGCGTGCAAGATCGCGGACGAATTTGTGACGAGTCTGTTTGTTCAAATGAATGAATGAATGAATACATCCAAAGGCAACGTTGTAATTTAGTTCTTAGGAATATACCTCGAGAACTACTCCATTTTTCGGAGTATTATGATTAGCATTAGCATCAATATTTTTCCAATGCGGTCTAAGTGGTCATGTTTCTCTTGTGAACATATGTTTTATTATAATAATATATAAATTATTTGGTCAAAAACTACTATTACAAAATGCTTTCTATTTTCCAAAATCAACAGCATTTTTCTTAATTTCCAAATACCACAGCTACCCAAACAGACTGAATCATCCAGATCGTCACATACACTTCACCCGCACGCTCGTACGCCCGTGCGTCCTATACGCAAACGCTCACGTGTTGACCACAGACCACTACCAAACGATTCGAGCGCTTCCCATACTCACATAGTATGTTACCTTAGCGAGCCAATCCCGGGCGTGCGTCGCAGCTGTGTGAAGCGCGTGGTGCGAAGGAAGCGCTGCTTCGATCTCGTCGCCTTCAGCCAGAAGCGCTTCGACCTCGGCGAGGGTTGTGTGCTGGTCTTCGGGCTCGACGCTGGACTCGCGCGACCGCGGTGGGTTCGTGTCGATGAGCATTGCGCGCGCTTTGCGCTCCCATTCTTCCACTTGACCTGGAAATGTGCAGTTTTGTTAGTGCCTCTGAATGATCTTCAATTTGTTATTGCAATGAGTGATGACATAAGAAAGCTAAGCAAACGCATTACACTGTATAGACACACAGACTACGATGTGATTGGCAAAAACCTTTACTCAATCGGAATAACAAACATCAGATATTTTTTTAATATAATAGCTATTGGATGTTTAAAGATTGTAAGATGTTCTTCTCACAACAGTGTTTGTATTATAGCTACCACCTGGAATTTGACTTACGTACTAACTTGATTACGATTAGACAAAGGTATATTAGTAAAAATTTCTTTTGGCACTTTCTTTCTGTCCTGTCCCACCTGTTACTGAAGTCACCGCCGACTACACACGACTACATTATTGACTCCAACGTCTCCACTATCACCACCTCACACACCTTTCAGTAGATATAGATGCGCGCGCTCCGCCTCCACCCTCCTGTGCGGCGCGACGGCCGCGCCCTCCGCCAGCAGCCTCTCTATCACGTCGGGGGTGAGCGTGGCGCAGTCCTCGCGGTGCGTCTCCACCGCGAGCAGGAACCGCGCCTGCTGCAGCCGGGCTTGCAGCGCGCTCAGCTGCGGGAGGACGATGCAGAGCCGCGAGCCCAGTTCTACCACCTGCGAGGGGTTCATTAAATTTATAATGGCATCCTGACTGATTATATATATATATATATATATCACTACTAGATTAGATTCCGCTCGCGGAAGAGTAGAATCACAAACATATAAACGCCCAAATCATCATGCCAAGCGATTTCGGTGATCCTTTTTTTATTTCATTTTAAGTCGGTTTTTTTTTTGTTAAAATTTTAGATTATAAGTCTGGACATGGTCTGTAAGTGCAGAATGTTATTTTAATGCGTATGACGTTAGCGCGTGATGGGTAAACACCGAAACAGAAATTTTACAAACTTTCGCACTTAAAATATTTGTTCTCCCAGTTATCAAAATTCGACCAAAATAGTTTTCTACTCTTTTACGTTTGTTGACATTTGAGAGCATACATTTTCAATGAAATTAAATCATACAAACAAAAATTATAACCCCATTTTTCTGCAACAAACCAAGCAACAGCTGCCAAACAAAAAACGGTTGAGAGAGGAGAATAAGGCGTGTAACTAAGACTGCACTGGGATTTCCAGTGCCCTCGTGTACCATGCCCTTATGTCGTCTACTGAGACCAAACATTTAGCTAATATATAAATGCCTGCCCCAATCGGGACTTCAGCATAGCACCGTCAAATTAATCATAGGGTTGACTTCAATCATTTAACAGTATCCAAATTATTACACTCATCAGCACTTACTTCTTCCAATTCCCTAACAGAAGCGGCGTCGGTTTCTTCAAGATCTTTGTTCAGCAACTCGGTAGCGCGGTCTTCGAACTCAGCAGTTTGACGTAGAACTTCCTTGACTGCGGAGCCTGAGAATAAAAAAAAGTACATAAATATACAAGTTTTTTATTCTCATTTCTTTTAAACACAAGTTATGTCACTTTTGTGGAGGCCGACTAAGCAAAATGAAAATCGGACAACAACAAGACAGGTTCAGGTCAGGAAGGCGTGGCCCGCGGAGTGGTTTCGAAACGAAATTCTTAATTAATTAATTTAGATATATGCCCGTGGCTTCACACGCGTGGATGTCGACTTGTTACAAAACCCACGGGAACATTGAAGTTTTCCGGGATAAAAAGTATCCTATGCGCTTATCTAGGGTATTTAAGCTATATCCATTCCAAATTTCAGCCAAATCGGTAAATTAGTTGTGGCGGGATTGATGAACAAACATCCAAACATCTTAACTTTTACATTTATAATTTCAATGGGATACAATTCAGTATACCCACCTTCAGGCAGCACACACGCGAGCCCGTCGATCTCGGCGGCGAACAGCGTGAGCTCGTGTATGGACAGCCGGTACTTGGGGTCGTGGTGGCGCGTGCGCGTGCGCATCTTGTTCAGGTCCAGCTGCTGGATCACCGACGCGCACTTCTCCGCGTCCTCGATCGCCGTTTCCAGCGCGCGCACTAGCTCCGTCTTATGCATCTGTCATAGTATTATAATATATTATATATTAAGTAGTTTTGTTTACAAAATACCTATCACCTTTAACGCGGGGGCCCGAGTTCAAATCCTGGCACGCACCTCTAATTTTCTAATATTATGTGCGTATTACAAGTTAAGTATTACTTGCTTCGGTGAAGGAAAACATCGTGAGGAAACCTGCACACCTGAGAGTTCTCCATAATGTTCTCAAAGGTGTGTGAAGTCTACCAATCTGCACTTGGCCAGCGTGGTAGACTATGGCCTATACCCCTCACATTGTGAGAGGAGACCCCGAGCCCAGCAGTGGGACAATTATGGGTTGTTGCTTTGCTATCACTTTTTTACAGAAAAAAACAAGGCAAACTTAATATCTAATAGCATTGCACCAGTCAATCTGGTCAACCATATTATACTTTAGACTACTAAATAATTCATTAAAACAATACATATTTACGTATAATTTGTTATGTACGTCTGTGAGGAAATATACACGCACTTTTACGTATTATTATAATTTTTTTTACATGAAATAAGTGCTTGACAACAATCCTACTGATGGTAAGTGGCGAAGTCCAAGATGGCGAACGCACTAACTTAATAAATGTCTATATTGTCTACATTGTATGTGGACGGGAAAACACGGAAACACAATTTTATTTTCTCCAAGAAAGAGCCTGAAACGCCTGAAAAAATCTTCATAAATTGTAGCTAAGTACCATCTCGATCATGTCAAAACCGCATCGTAATCGGTCCATCCATTTAGAAGCTACGATGCCACATACAAACACAGACACTTCAAACATCCCTCTCATTGCGTCGTCGTTAAGATAGACGGAAACCTCTCCTCTTTCATATAAGTATAAAGTATAAACCCACCTTGAGGTCATGCGCCCGCTTGAGATGCGCCCTCAGGCCGTCCAGATCGCACGTCTTGGGCGTGTCGGGGTCGAGCGCGTTCTGCACCGCCTCCGCCCACTCGCGGAACTGCTCCGACTTGCGCTTCAGCCGCTCCAGCATCGCCGGCAGCTCGTCCAGGGTGTACCGGTATCTGGTGTCACACCACAAAGTTTTGTGCTGTATAATTATCATATTATATTGTACGTACTATCAGTACATATGAAGTATCCTGTACGAGTAGCTAGTGTACGAGACATTGACATGGTTTACTCACCCAGCATATATCTGACATCAATCAAGTCAATTTTATACACCAATTAGGAAATTACCTTAATAAAGTATCACCATACAAATTGTGTACTAAGGAGTAATTTAAATATCCGTTAGTGGCTCTGAGTTTGGGCGTTAGTGCAATAAATATCAGCATTCAGCTAGTTCTAATCATTGACATTATAACCTTATTTTAACATACATCGACCACGCTACTCTTTCACTCACGCTATATTGAATGAATAAAATACATCATACATTTATTTTGGTCCTTCGAGCCGGATTGGAACCAATAACCTATGGATACATCGCACATTCATATCCTTTACAAACAAACACCCCGTACACGCCGTCAATAATCCGTGAGCCACCAACCTGAGCTTGTGTTTGGTCGGCGGGCAGGCGCACAGGTCGCGGCAGTGTCTGAGACACGCCACGTGCGCGGTGCAGGCGCACGTCACGCACGACAGGAAGCACGTCGTCTTGCACAGCTGGCACTGCCGCGAGTCGTCCGGCAGCAGCTCGAACGCCTCGCGCTCCGCCTCCGTCACGCCCTGCGAGGGATGGAATGATAACATGTGGTGGTGCTGTGAGAAATTAGGCACTCGTTAGGGCATCGGATCTTTATTCACAGAAAAAGCTAGGAGTTATCGTTCGTATTCGTACGCTGGTCCGAAAGCCTTCAACATGACTGGCCGGCCTCGTGGTGTCTCGTCCTGTTGGTGGGGGTTTGTATGGACCCCTGTGGTGTCCATCGCTTGGCAGGCTAACAACTAGGCTACAACTTCAATTATGCAAATAATTTCATTTCTAGCAGGTAAAATAAGAAACAAAACATCTCATCTCTATCCCCTCTTACCCATTGAAGAAAATGTACTAACGTACTAGAAGTGACATCGCGAACAAAATTCCCCTCCCCATCCAATCCCCCCTTCTGGCCAATTGTCAGTACATTGCGCAAGCATCGGGTTCTATATCTAGTAATATAGTTCATCCCTCTCACCCAGTCCAACAGCGCCTTCCGCAGCTTCCGTTCGTCGTGCAACATGACGCGCATGTCTCGGTAGGCGGCCAGCGCGACCGTCACGCTGAGCGCGTCCGCGTCCAGCGCCATCTTGCACACCAGCTCGTCGTGCGAGAACACGCAGTAGCGCCGGAGCGTCGAGTAGTGGGCTATGCACTCGCGGCCCATTTTTAACTGGATAACGAAATAATATAATATAGTAATATTTAGTTGTCTTTTTGTGAATGTAAGCATTACAAAACGATTCGACGAAACCAAAAATCACATCTCCCTCTCTAACCATCAACAAAAGCACACTAAAGTACAACGAACCCAGTCGGCGGGCGTGAAGTTGACCGCCTCGGCGAAGTTGTAGCCCTGATTGAAGCCGGCGTGATAGGCGCGCGGGAACGTGATCACGAACTCGCCGGCGTGCTGGTCCGTTCTGTTGGGGCGATGCGCGAGTGTTATACAATTATAATGACGTGGACTCGAATTACGCTGCAAATTACTCGAGGATTGTGGATGGACCAACAATGCAGAAGTTTACCAATGTTTTGTTTGATATTTTTTTACTTAAGATAAGTTAGTGCTTGACCATAATCCCACCTAATGGTGAGTCAAGATATGGTCCAGGATGGTGAGCGCACTAACTTAATAAAAGCCTATTCACTCTTTAAAACAACATAATTCAATAAAACATAACAATAAAGTTATGGGACTTTTAAATGAAAAGAAAATGTGCGTCTCTGTGTGCGTGCGTGCGTGCGCGTGCGTGCGTGTTCGCGCGTGCGTGCGGTGTATAGTCTGACGTGTGTACTGTATAGTATAGTGTAGTGTAGTGTAGTGTACCTGTAAACGGGCACGCCGGCCTTCATGAGCACGTTGGGGTTCATGATGGTGACGAGCTGGTGCAGCAGGTCCGGCTGCAGCTGGAACAGCTCCGGCGCCTCCGCCTTCATCGCCGCCTCGAACTGCTCCGCCTTAGAGCTCGGCACGCCGTACCTGCAGTGGCGAGTTTATACCACATGTTACATTCTATATGACACTTACTATAAATGAAAACTATAAAGAGGGCTTAAATAACAAATAAAAACACACATTAATCGCAGAAATAATAATTACAAACAAAGTATGAAAAATCTCAAAACGTGTGGACGCCCTAGCAGTGCGTTGAACTCGCGTTATCTAGGTGAATGACCTGTAAGTATGATTCGTTTTGCCTTCATACTTAAATCATTGCTTAGGACAGGCAAAAATACTTAGGTATGTATCAACTAAGCAAATATCTAACATAAAATAGGCATCGCAAACATTTAACAAAAAATTGATAAACACTTAAGTATTTCTGGCGTACCTTAAAGAATGGAATGATAATTTAAAAACTCACGGTCTCCGACCTGATAGGGTGCAGGCGCTCGTCATGTTGATGATACATATTTCAGTGATAACTTAACGGCACATCGTCTAACATTTCATCCACCACACTTGTTAAAATGTTTAATTATGATGCACTATCAAATCTTCCGTCAGTGAAGTACGGACCTAATAAACAGTTGTTCAAAACACCACTCCAGTCCACACACTGACACTAAAATGGTGTTGAAAGCGTCCTATCGTGTAACACAGAGGTTTTCAGCACTCCACCAATGTTCATTATGCACATTGAAAATGTCGGTAAACAAAATGTTTTTGTCTAACAATAAGTAAGACAAAAACCAACGGCAAAAGTTGACTCTTGGCTCATGGTCGTTAACCCCGAGCTTTTGGACGGGTTGAAAGTGACAGGCATGTAAGCACTCTTCGTGGAGAAGATTCCACACATACCACAGTTCTCATTCGTTGATTCACTCCCAACATTGGATGGTATGAAGGAATACGGCGGTTGGGAACCACAATAGAAGACTAACGCGTAACCACGAACTGCACAAACCATATCGCAATATTCCTCTTTAGAATACTGATACGACGTCATGGTTCTACGTTCCTAATCCTTAGAGGTTTCGTTATAATTAATGTCAACTATCAAATTGTAAAACTCCTAAATTGTAAACAATTTCAACTTTTAACGTTTCTTAACTATTATAATGTCCCTTATACAGGTTGAATTTTTTAAGTGTGTGTGGATGGCCAAATTCGAAACTAAGAGGAATAGCGAAAAATGCTCAAAGGAGTCTCGGGGCTGATTTTGATGAAGACTAATACTGCATCATTTAATGTTTTGGATTTGGCCATCCACGCACACTTGGAAAATTCACCCTGTATACTTGTAGTAAGTGTATAAAAGTCTAATAAAATATGAGGCCGTCGGTCTACATAGCTATCGGTCTACATAGCTATAGCAGTCGCTAAATCTCGTAGAAGGTTGGACGGCATGAAAACTTCTGCCATAAGATTAATCACTCCAAACCCACCTCAACCTGGAAAAGGTGATGAACTCTAGACTCTTTATTTACTAGGGGGTGTGGCTTGCATTGTACCGATCCATTCAAAGCCAAAGTGTAGCTTTATTATAATAAAACATAATTAGCATTCGACTATATCAGTGAAAGAGATAACGACACATTCCATCCTCACGCGAGTGATAAAGTAAACAAATAAACTGGAGTTCCTCAATCTCAAACGCACACCCGACGTGATATAATCACACTGCAATCACCTGCCATTATATTATAACATCGATCGATAATGCCAAGGACGTGATAACATTCGTCACTACACTACTCAAATATTTAGTATATTTATTAAAGCTATAATTAACACCACAGCTGTATTATAAAACCTCGAAGTGGGTCACTACGAGCAAACAATAACACCAGCATAGTTTGATGATAGTCATACAAAATACATATCGTAAGTACTTCTATTATGTAAAGTTTAAAATAAACAACAAAAATCAAAGAATAAATGACCATTGGATATAAACAAACCCAGTCGTAAGACTACCTGCTTATAAATAAATAAACTTGTTCATCAAAAGAAAAGTTACGTATCCAGAGTGTATATTCATGATGGTAGTATTATTTAGGTATATGTCGGTGCAGCCTAAAATAAGTTCGTAATAATCTTTGAAATTAAGAAAAAGGGAACTGTCAAGAAGACAGACAGATGGAGAGTATCGCGAATCAAAGTAATAACTAAATAACGTTGAATTGATAAAATCGTGTGTTATCAGGCAATAAACGGATAGTATCCTTGTGCCTGTCGAATTGTGTGTTTTATTTAGTATCCTGGTAATCCTGACATATAACTACGCGCACAGAGAAAGATCTATGTTCACAGTACTGCAGTAATCTTTGATGCATAGTTTGTAGAGATGATCAGAGTTCACACCATAGAATACCTCCTTCTCTAAATATACATATATTTAAAACTGCCGACAGTTAGATCTGATGACCTTGAAACGCCTGAACAGATCGTCAGCTTCCAAATAAAAAACAGCATCAAAATCGCTCCATTCGTTAGGAGTTTCGATACCACAAACAGACACACAGACAAGTCAAACTTATAACATCTCTCTTTTTGCTTCGGGGGTTAACAAGGATGGTCACACTACATTTGGTGGTACTCACCAAGTCTTGGGCTCTCCCCAGTGCAGGTAGTTGATGGAGTAGGACCAGTGGTCCTCGTTGTGCCAGCAGAACGTCGCGAAGCACATGCCCACGTACAGCCACGGGATCTGGACACCATCACATTTGTTTAGGTATATAATAATAATAATAATAAATAAACGCTTACACATTCATACCCCCGCAGTAGGTTTTACCTGTGTCGCGGGTGGCATGGACGACACAATAACACCCTACACCCGAGTACTAATACTCATACTTATCTGTCACACAAATATCTGCCATGGCCGGGAATCGAATCCGGGACTACTAACTTGCCTACAGGGTCATTAATCAGACAAAGATTTCAATTAATACACTTTGCAAATAGTAATTTAAACTGATGTTGGTTACTGAAATTTTTGGTTACAAATCCAATAAGGCTAAGCTATATTTGAAGTATTAACATCAATGTCACCAAGACAAAATTTAAATAAGGTTAATCCGCTGTAAGTAATGTGATAAATGTTTGTTCTAAGTCTCTTCTGCTATCAAAGTCTTAATAGCAGCCCCGTTAACAGTATTGTAAGAATTTATTCACTATTACTATTAATAGAGCAAAATCACCTTTCCAACTGAATCAATTACTCGAAGCTGATCTAGTCTGCCTCCCAACCGCTCCATCTACAAGCTGGCCCCACCATTCCAACGTCCAAGTTACCTTCATCCCGGAGATATCAGCGTTGATGTGTCCCAGCACGGAGCCGTCCAGCACGGGCAGGTTGTTGAGGTTCCAGCTGGAGTCAGCGTACTGCTGTTCGCCCGGGTACAGGTGTGCGCTCGACTTCGTAGGGAAACCTGTGGGGGATACATTCCATACTCATGTTTAATTATTATTGACGACCCGTGTGGCGCAATGGTTACTAATGGTCCTGGGTTCGATTCCCAGCGAGGCGGAAATTTGAATGATGAGTTTGAATTTCTGTTCTCGGTCTGGGTGTGAATGTCCTTGTCTTGTGTGTTGTCCATGGCACCCACGACACAGGGAATCCTAGTGTGGGGCTATGAGTGTGAAGCGTTATTATTATTATTATTATCTTTAATAGGGATGTTGACTAATTTTAGGATTCAATTTAGTTATGCTGAAGTTAGTTAAATTTGCCTATAAAATACTTTCAATGACGTCATAAGCTCAAAATGGCGTTTGAGGTCACGCGACAGTGAGTACAATATTTAATTTATTTTATTGTGATTGATTTCGACAAAATAATCATATTTTAGGCCTTTAAATGTTACCAATAGTATTTTAGACAAAAATTTATAGTAATTTATATTTAGTGTAAATATCCCCATTATCTTTGTCATTGGTTACATTCGAAGGAAATCTTCATTATTATTGACCAGCTGACCCGGCGAACTTTGTACCGCCTAACAACTCCCTCCACTCCCTCATTCTTTTCCTCTCCCTCTCACTCGACTGACAGTTATAAAATAAAAAAGCGATGTTGCTAAGTTTACATTACAAAAGTTAATACATTACATAGCAAAGTAGTAATAACAATTTACACATATTATGTGCGTTTGTTACGACCACAGACATGTATACCTTACGACTAATCATAGAAATGCCTGAACAGATTTGAATGCAGTTTTAAACTTTGAATTGTAATAAGCTTGGGGTAAAATTTTAATTGGTTAAAAAATAAAAAAGTTACAGTGGCTTTTGTGAACGAAAATATTTTTTATTAAAAATATATTTCAATAAAATTATGTATAAGAATTCCATCTGAACATTTTTACTAATACAAATAAGGGTTAAGTTTCCGGAATGGCTATGGTGTATGTAATGTAGATATGTCTAGATGATTGATAATCTATGCCAATGAATACTTTGATGTTCTATCTTTTGATCTGTGGTTATGATTAATAAAGATGGTGTTCTGAAATAGTAGTTATTATAGTATCAGTCTTCCACGAGAGTTCATGTTTAGTGTGTAATCTGTACTCACCGGAGCCGTGGTCCATGGAGTGCAAGTCGGCTCCATACTCCACTGTGACGTCCTCGTCTATGGAGGACACGACGCGCCAGAACTCTCGCTCCACCGTCGATGTCGGCACCATCTGTGTTAATGTATACACGTATTACCCCTTTTATTTTGATGAAGAAAACAGCACAGACAACTTGAAAAACGCATTTTCAAGTTGTCTACGGCAATTATCGGTAAAACACACAAGGTTGTGATGAAGAAAACAGCATAGACAACTTGAAAAACGCATTAGCAAGTTGTCTATGGTATGTACAACTTACTGAATTCTCTCTGCTTTTATTACTTTTTTCGCTCACCAGGGGGGATATATTATGTGAGTTCAATTGCTAATTTAAAAAAAAAATGAACTTAAAAAATATATTAAAATTTTCATTTAAAATTTCATTTAAATTTTAAACACACAAGGCACGATTTCCTGTATTGGTGTGACATATTATGTGCACAAATGAGACGTAAGAAATAGCTGCAACCACAAAGGCAAACAGAAAATTAAACCTATTATAACCCAGGTTTATAGGTCCATTTTAAGTTAAGCTTCAAGGTCTACAAGTTGATTATTGATACTATTGTATAGCAACCAAAGATGTCGATGCAAATCACGATACAACACATATTGTTTTGAACGAAGAAACTTCAACATGAAAATGACTGTTTAAATTTTAATAAACTCTGAATAAACTAATATAATTCGATTGATCATAGCAATCTGCATACATGTATTAATTATTGCGTTTTGGTGCCTCATTATAATTTATATGTCAATTGACTCGGCAACGCCCCACTTACCTAATGGAAGCTACTAAACACTTCTAATGTGTTACATTTTCGTTCTAATCTCATTGTTTACGTTGTCATAATGACTCACCATTACAACTGAAAAAAGTTAGTCCAGGTAATTATGAACAAGATATTTTGGTGGGATGTCGCAAGAAAAACAACATACAATGTACCTACTTCAATAAGATCAGTTGGGTCTTAAAATTTAGTTAAAAAGTCAATAAAAACCTTACGCTAGGGTGTTGCTAAGCTTACCCGGTTATAAAGTTACCAGGACACAACGTTAGGGGCCATTCATTAATTGCGTAAGGACAATTTTAGCCATTTTTTTTAAGATTTCTTGGCCTCCCCCTCCCCCTTCTTACGTAAAATTTTACCTTGTTTTAGAAAAGGATCAATTGCACTAAAACTGAACAAAGATTTTTAATCCTGAAAATACCTATTTTTGTAATAGATATAAGTTTTATTTTTAAAAGATGTGCTGAGGAGTTGCTTTACGGCTTTTCTTCTCCTCTATGACAAAGCACCTTTCCGAAAAGCTGGTAGATTAAAAAAAATGACGTGCATAAGAGTATCAGTGATACCTACCTACATGAATAAAAGATTATTTCATTTCATTTCAATCTTTATCATTAGTATTTTGACTTGTAAAATGATTACCTAAGACTTGCTTTACCCCCTCTTCCCCCACCAAGATAAGACCTGCTGGAGACCCTTAATTAATGAATAGTCTCTTACCCGGATCGGCTGTAAATAGTAAAGTGTAAACTCACATGTACTGGCATGTTAAAGTAGTCGGACTTGAACTGGTCGGCCATCTCCCCGAACTGCTGCAGGGTGTATTCGCGCGACGCCTGCTCGAAGCCGAACGCCTCCGCCGGCTTTGAAACCTGAACACCACCGTTAACCCAAGTTAAGCAATGTTAAGTTGCTAACGTTAACCAGAGTCATCATCACAATACTGCGCCACTGTCGGGTCTCTTTTCACAGTACTAAGAGTAAAAGTATACCAGTAGTTAGGCAGCGCAACTGAGGACTCTCTATGTCCACATTTATCAGCACATTGAAGGTAGCTTCGATCCCAGAACTCTCGAAGATATAGATAAAAGATATCTTCACTATAATAAGATATTAATACCGTTTATCGTGGACATCTGTTTGGCCTAATGATTAGCTGGAAGAGAATGCATTAAGCTCGCCAGTGTTCCCTGATTTTGTGGTCAGTAAAGTCTGAATAAATAAATAAATCTTCAAGCCGGACAGTCTGACGATCGAAATTGATCGACCGAGTTAAGTAATACGGGAGCGGGCGGTATGATGTGGGTTGGTGACCACTAATAGCAAAATTTATTGAGCATTTCCACATAAAACCCTCAGTTGTTGAGCGTAATCGAGGCCTTTGGGTGGCTTAAAAACTTTCGATAGTTGGGTTGGCCTCTAACCCCTTCAAATCCGCACTGGCGTAGCGAGTTATAGCTGTAGGCTTCTTCATTAGAAGGAGAGACCCCTGGACCAATTTACATAATTAAGATATCGTTAGATTCGTCTTGATAACCCAAGTGTTCTTAGATAAGAAAAATCACAAAAAAAAACAAAGGTAGCTGTTAGATTCCACTGTTTGAAGTATCAAAAAATAAAAAATAAATCAAATAACGCAATATAGGTATCATATTAAAGAGCTCAGATTAGGATTTCAAAAAGTATATCAAAAAGCTATCACTTTTTTGATAGCAGGCGGTTTTTTTTTATTTTTAAATTTTACAAGTCTCCTCACCTCCTCAGCCAGACACACGGGACACCGCCAGTCCCCCTTGGGCACGTCGGCCAGCGGCGGCACGAGGCAGAACGTGTGGTACGAGTCGTCGCAGCCGTCGCACAGCAGCATCTGCTCCTCGATGTCTCCACGCCCACACACGTGGCACATGTACTTCGCCAACTGGGGGGGAAGGGGAGAGCGTCACGTTAGGATTACCAGGCTATCTATATGAACTCTTAATTCCAGGCAAGTTCCAATGTCAACGTCAAATTCGTGTTACGAAAGCGGTCACGTGACACATGTACTTCGCCAGCTGGGGGAGAGGGGGAGAGCGTCACGTTAGGATTACCAGGCGGTCTATTATGAACTCTTAATTCGGTGCCGTCGATTTTATTCACCTGATTTAATTCACCCAGGTGTCTTAAGTCTACTTTTAGTGTACTTTATTCACCTATGCACCCAGGTGATTTAAATCTACTGATCGAGGTGAATTAAGTTTCTAGGCAAGTTATAAAAAACGCACAATCATGTTAATTTTTCTCTTATCAGCATTTTAGAAACTCGATTTTATTAGTCAAAGTTGTAGGGGTTAATATAATAATATGTGTTGTTGATTTTGGTCAGACTTTCGGAAACCGGCGGCAAGGGTGAATCAGGGGAATATTAAACGGATCATATGAAGAGAAGATATCCTTGCGTGTATCTATTCTATTATATCACATATCTATTCTGTGGTCAGACTGTCTGACGGGTCATTGACAATGTAATTATTTTTCGAAAAAATTAACATGTTTTTTTACTGAGACTTCTATATCGACGTTATGAAGACGGAGTAAGATAAATAGACCAGTGCCGATAATTTTTGAAAACAAAAAAAATTATAATAGGATGAAACCTATTGCAAAAGGAAGAGAATATAACAAAAAATAAAGGAAAAATAATTTACGGGCGATCTGAGGTCGGGAAGTGGGGGGAGGGGGGGTTTAAGGGTAAAAAACGGTTTATCTCAATTTCCAGCAAAACTATAAGTCCTATGGAAAAAAGTTAAATGGCAAAGTTATAGGTAATAAAAAGGTCTACAATTTTTGCATTTACACTTTTTTACATAACCTCAAAATTTATGTGAAAAATTCAAATAACCAAGTTTTTGGTTTATTATTTTTATCTTATACAAAAATATTTCTTTTTTCACGAAATTTGGTGAAAACTTACCTTTTTATTTCTCAAATATACTGTATTTTTTTTTATTTGAAATATTTATTTTTTCACCTTATTTTGACTTAATATCGAAAAATCACCCTAATTTTCAATCGAAAATTCACCTGTCAAAATATTCGATTTTTTTAAAAAGTCGGTGGGCTTTTTATTTGTTGAAATCTCTACTTTCTGATGGTATATAAAAAAACATACACTGCCATGTTAAATTTTCTCAGAAAATGCAATGAAACGTTGTCGTTAGTTTGTTTGTGTTGTTTAAATAGTTGTCGTTTCATTGCATTTTCTGAGAAAATTTACCATAGTAGTGTATATCTTTTTTATACCATCAGAAAGTAGAGATTTTAGCAAATAAAAAGCTCACAGATTTTTTAAAAAAGCGGATATTTTGACAGGAGAATTTTCGATTGAAAATTAGGGTGATTTTTCGATATTAAGTCAAAATAAGGTGAAAAAATAAATATTTCAAATAAAAAAAAATACAGTATATTTGAGAAATAAAAAGGTAAGTTTTCACCAAATTTCGTGAAAAAAGAAATATTTTTGTATAAGATAAAAATAATAAACCAAAAACTTGGTTATTTGAATTTTTCACATAAATTTTGAGGTTATGTAAAAAAGTGTAAATGCAAAAATTGTAGACCTTTTTATTACCTATAACTTTGCCATTTAACTTTTTTCCATAGGACTTATAGTTTTGCTGGAAATTGAGATAAACCGTTTTTTACCCTTAAACCCCCCCTCCCCCCCACTTCCCGACCTCAGATCGCCCGTAAATTATTTTTCCTTTATTTTTTGTTATATTCTCTTCCTTTTGCAATAGGTTTCATCCTATTATAATTTTTTTCATTTTTTTACCGTTTTCAGAGGTATCGGCACTGGCCTAAAAATGCAACGTTGTAGTGAAAAGTTTTACTGTAACGACATACACGGCGGGATGGCTATACTACAACAATAACAAAGTCAAATATAAGTCATTGTCAAGAGCCAAAATGCAAAACTTAAATTGAAAAAATGAAGTGAAATAGCTTCGATATAATGCAAAAAACTATGCGAACCGAATGGAAAAGCAATTACGCGTATAAATAAAATATATCGATGGCAATGAAACATACCGACCTCAAATATAAATTATAAAAATACGACGATTAAATTCAACGAAAAAAAATACAAATCTAGCGCAAATAAATAACATGGAATATGCCTTCGACGGCACTCCCTACCAAGACCCTTTATAGAAGCACATGTAAAGATACAAATATATAATTATGGAATGAGTTAAACACTGATGAAGGCCTACGAAAGAGACTTACCAGTTTCTTCGAGTGCTTGCGCTGCGGGCGGGCGAGGGGGGCGCGAGGGGAGCGGGGGGGAAAATGACAAAGCGTGTTAACAGCATGTTCATGGTGTCTAATGAAACCTTGCGTCTATATGGCGCGGGCTAACATGGTGCTGATGGGATCGTGTGTAAACAAGCTCATAACATACCAACCGGTCTATGTTTTAAAATCGGGAGTAAAATCATTTACTTCTATACCTATTACTTAACTGTATCTATAGGTTGTCTAGAGCAAGCATGGTGGCAAGAAAATCATTTTATTATCATACTTGTTTAACGATATGTAGCGAATTTAGGGGTTTATATTGCTAGAGATTGCCCACTACGTTGGTTCAAGACGAAGACGCATACCCACCTGTCATTCAACGTGCAGCATTCGTAATTTTACGGAGATGTTCGTAACTTACAGAGACCCTTGTAGCGGGTGTAGTACATAGGAACTACACCTTACTTCACCATACCTTTCCCACACCGATATGCACGCGGCGCTCGAAGTCGAACCATATTATTAACCCAAGTCGCTATATGTATATTATACGTGCGTACCTGTGTACGTGTCAGTGGCGATACAGCCATACAAGCCGAAAAGCAAAATTTACTATCACTGCTTTACTATCATCACTCTGCAGCTGTTAACACTCATATTATTTGTTGGTAGAATGGAATGAAGTGTTCAGTGTTGTCGGGCCAAAGATCCTGAGATCCTGGGTTGTACGACACAACTGAGCTTGCCTTGTTCTGAAGGCCTAGACACGCTACTGGTACATGTGTAATTGTTCGTACTTACGTGCACACATGCGCGTGCGTGCGTGTGCGTAACTGCGTATGTAGTGTACCTATGCATGCGTGTGCGTGTGCGTGTAAGTGCGTGCTTGCGTGCGTGCGAGCGTGTCGTCAACTTACCGGGTCGTCGGTCTGCGGCGCGAGCGGCGCGGCGTCGGGCGCGGGCGTCACCGACACGGTCATGTTGCTCATGCGGTGCTCGCGCAGGCGCGTGGAGCGCAGCACGCGGGCGCGCGCGCCGCAGCTGCCGCCCGTCGACATCCATTTGTTCTCGCGGGGGCCTGCACAGGACACGATACCTTCATCATGACATATCTAGGAACGGCCTAGAGGCTAGAATACTGACTAAACTGACTAGACTGGTCAAAAGAAGCGAGCAAAGGTTCCGGCTAGGGCGGTGTTGCCTGTCAGTAATTTCCATAAGCGAAGGTCCATAAGTGGTCTACTTAGTAAGCTTCATTGGCTCAGTGACCCAAAGTGAGTCTTGGCCTTGGATAGGAGAGATTAGAGGATGGACCACGTACGCATAAACTGTTCAACGAAATACGCCATCAGTAACCCCGAGGTTCTGTCATGGTTATGAGGTTGTAAAAGAAATGGACCCGTCGTCTTCTCGACGTATTGATGATAGTGATCGCTTGGCATCAGTCTATAGAACTGTAGTTTTTTGCGACGATGATTGGTAAACAATCATAATCATTTATTCAATGTATTTCATGATTTCGATTTTAGGTGATTCTCAAAATTTTAGGTACCGGTTTACTCATAAAGACTGAATGAAAACTAGGCTATGCAAAATTTGGAGCAAGCTTTAATAGAATAGTAGAAGTTTCGACTTACTGCGCCTCGTCTCCCCAGGTTCCTCCTTGATTGGCGTCTTCTTCTCGTCAAATCCTGACATGGCGCCCTCCGACTGGCTACCCTCAGCGGGCTCGGGCTCTGAGCTCTTGTAACGGCGCGCGGGAGGCGGAGTCGCCGCCGGGGGCTTGCTAGACGACCGGCTGCGGGCGCCATTGATCTTCTCCGGTGTCTGTTCACCTTTCACTTCGATCTTCTGGAAGAGTAATACAGTTTAGTTGTATTGGTTTGCGATTATTTTTTATTTAAGCCTTCAGGAATTGTAGGTTAATGATAAGAGTCCGTAAGTTAGATAGATGACGTAAGTCGGCGAAACAGTTGGATTTGTTTTGGAGAGGTTTTTTTTTGCATAGCCATATTCAAATTATCCTTCTACAAACATGTAAATCAAAGTCAATTACACCATCTGATGATAAGACGGTAAGTTGAATTGAGGGTGGTAAAGCATCCCTTGCCATAATTATAATATTATATTCCCTATACGACGCTAGCGGCGGAACCATGTCACTAATGTCAGTTAATAACAAAATCGATAGCATCATTCATAGTTATAATCTAAGATTTTAACAAAAAAATAACCGACTTCAAATTTAAGACTTATATGCTTTTGACATGGATGCCTTTGTCAGATCTCGCTCAAATTTATGTGGGACCACACGACAAGCACCAGCTTTCGATTAAAAAAAGAATCATCAAAATCCAGTCCAAAGTTCCGAGGTAACAAACATAAAAAAAAATACAGTCGAATTGAGAACCTCCTCCTTTTTTTGAAGTCGGTTAAAAATAGGTATACCTACAATGTCATCCATAAGTTTAAAATAATAGTATTTCCGTATACAAAGTAAAATATAATAAAAAAACTGAATGCACGAAATACAAGAAATCCCAACAGCATCACAAATTCAATTCTATGGATACAAAACATTCATTTCATGTTGAATCCAATCATCCAGTGGCGTTACGGTTGAATTCTGAAAACTGTCCGACATTGCATCTACAAGCTCCGCGAAATTCAATATTCGTCAGCGCTTCGGCTAAACTATATTTACATCGAAGTGACCGGCTCGGGGGCAAAATCGATATTACATTTATATCGGGATGCAGCTTTGACCGTACTAGGTCAGTCGCTGATGTATTCAACTCATAATTTAGTAAGCTTCGCCTTGTTGGGCCGGCCCTAGAATACTATCCCTCATTACATGCCGGCCGACAAGGGTGTTGTAAGTAGCGACAAAAGCCGGCTTAATAGTAGAGCTTTGCGTAAAGTTTATAATATTAATATTACTAATGATGTTATTATATTTCAGCGCTCGGCTGGCTACCACGTTTCTTGAGTCAGCCGTCAAGTGCCTCAATTCTTTCTTCTATTTTCTTTGTATATCAATGTCAGCTTCAAAGGTATCAAGCATTTCTTAATCAGTTTCTAATACATATAAAATTCAAACCATTCACTATGGTACGCGGGCCATAAGTGGACCACAAGCATCCAAAGTAGTCCGCAAAACCACCATATCCACGATATTGAGATTAAAAAACAATACACAGTTGGTGGTCCACAGCAAGACGGAACTTTTGTCACATGGGCCCTCATCATCAAACCCTAAACCTAGTGACTAGGATATGTTGCTTGTGCCACTCACCGTCTCCTTGTTATCCCCGACAGCGCCATTGTTCTTGAACACATCGTATGGGTACAGTATCCTCTCATAGTGGTTCTTGAGGATGGAGCCGATGCCCTTGCCCTGCGGGTGGCCCATCCGACGAGCTATCTTCGACCACTTGCGCTCCGCCGAGCACACCTCGAAGCCGCCTACGGATAATACACCAGTAAGGTACGATATAACCCCTCCACCAATCCGCACTGGAGCAGCGTGGTGGAGTATGCTTAGGCCTCCTAAAAAGGATAACATCCATGACCCGAGTACAAATATTTATCTGTCACATAAATATTTGCCTCGGCCGGGAATCGAACCCTTGACCCTTGACCCCAGGTAGGGTCGCTACATACATATACATACATAACATTTCGTCATGTCGTCAAATCAAGAAGCGGCCAGTTGCTTGTAGCTGAGATTACAAAAGGATTGCAATGTTTTCGCGGAAAATTCATAGAAACATCTCGCTCATAAGAAACCAATGGTTTTTCCAGTGCCATTATTATGAATTCGAGTAGTTACGTACCTAATAGACGACTTTGACTTTGATGATATTTCAACCTTAAGATCTTAGTGAAGGTACTACTACAATACAACACTTAAAAGGCGACTTCATTTCAGAGGAAACAGGATTTATTTAATTTTAAGTCCATTAGTTCTGTGTACCTACTATACCTTGGATGACAAAATAATTTTGACATAATTAAATACGTGTACTTTGCAGCGATTGGAGTCCAGCTCCTAGATAAAAAAAAATATTAATTTTATTTGTCAGTCAGATTTTAAAGAAAATTTTTCGAAAAAAGCACCATCAAACTCACCAGCTTCCTTGACAATCTTATGCAGCGCGTACAAGTCGAGCGGCTTCCTCTCCACGGTGGGTATCTTGAGCATGGAGCCCTGCAGCTCCCAGAACTTGAGGATCTGGTCCAGGAAGTTCAGCTTCACGCGAGTGATCGCCTGGGGGAAACATCACCTTATATTACCCCTCCTACGCTTAGGGAACTACTAATGATCGCCTGGGGGAAACATCACCTTATATTACCACTCCTACGCTTAGGGAACTACTAAATGTTCCCCATCTCTTTCTTGGGCCATTAGTTCGATCGTCTGCTCGTCTGGCTTTACATAAAAATAAGTTTTTTGAGGTTAGAGACAGGTAAACAAATCACACGGTTTCTGATGATAAGTGATCATCGCCGTGGATATCAGTAACACCGAAGGCAACTCAGACAAGATGCCAACCAGGAAGATAATAGGGAACCCGCTTATTGCTGATAATGCCGATTCATCGACATTCAAAGCAAGATATTCTTAAAAATATATGGCAGCTGCCTAAGCGCCAGTGCGAGGGTGTAGATCCTCCACAAGTAGGATTGAGGTAAGGCTCTCAGGGCAAGGTAGGTAGGTAATGAAGCACAGCTCAGATTTCTCTCAAGGCACTACTACTTTATAGCTTTTAAACTATTTAACACAGTAGCATTAGTAAAACCGATGAAAGTATTATCAAAATAATAACATTCTGATTACATCGAAGATGATAAAAAGCTCGGTGCCAGGTTTTATAACCTCGTCCATTGCGTTCGGCAGGGTACACCGCGAGTTTCTGCAATAGCTCGTCGGCTTAAAGGTGGTAGCCCATCTACACGACACCGCTCCCACCCAACCAAAGTATGAGAATTCAAATATAGACTTAAAATCGTGCTCTGTAGGTGCTTTTACCTTTCGTTGGGTGGGAGCGGTGTCGTTTAGATGGGCTACGACCTTAAGAGTAAGTACTCGAGGTGGGTTAAACACCGTAACTGTATTAAAGATAGGCTCGAAAATCATACGCAGCAGAAATTGCCAATTGACTTTATGTGAAAAGCACATTTGAAATAAAATAAACGCTATACAGTTACACACACATAGCCCCACGCTAGGTACTCCCTGTGTCGTGGATGCCATGGACAGCACACAAAGACAAGAACACACACCCAGGCCTAGAACAGAAATTCAAACTCATCATTTAAATTTCCGCCTCGCTGGGAATCGAACTCAGGTTCCTAGGCACGGCCATCCGGCATGGTATCCATTACGATGAAAGGTCGTAGCTCATCTAAACGACACCGCTCCCACCCAACCAAAGTATGACAATTGAAATATAAACTTTAAATCGTGCTCTGTAGGTACAACTATTGAGTGACAAGGTTGCGGTAAGCTTGCTTCCCGCGCGCGGGCTGCTAATTTTTGTTGTTACTGTTAAGTGCACCTACAGTGCACGATTTTAAGTTTATATTTGAATTCTCATACTTTGGTTGGGTGGGAGCGTTGTCGTTTAGATGAGCTACGACCTTTACGCCACGCGGATCATCATTGTCAGAAAAGGACATATGTTTTCATACGGTTTACTTTACACCACCCTTCGTCTTTCGATTGGAATCACTGTACAGCAGGAACCAAGCACCAGCAATTTAACGTCAACTTACTGTCCGCATCAGTAACGGTAACAACCGTTTTACTAACTGTAAACTTCAGAAAGGAAATAGACGAGATAATATTATGTTTGTTATGAAACTCGTTTAACGACACCCGGGATTCGAACCCGCAACGATAATAAATTATGAAGATTAGTTAGATTTTACTACATAATTACATTTTGAAAGATTATTACCGCATGGTTAATATTAAAATAACGCAATTTTTTTTATTCAAAATCGAATAGAGGTGCTTGTTACATCATTACTGATACAGTCGTATTTTTTTTAATTCTTCCACAGTTTCGTAAGTTGCTTTATCATGGAAGAGAAGAAACGGATATTAAAGACCGACTGCAAAGAAATGTTCTGTCTCGCTCATTCACTTCAAAGTAAAACATGGCACCACTTTTTGTGGTAGGTAGGTATTGTAATGGGATCCGTATTTTTAAGTACATATTTTTTTCTTTTTTTGTAAACACGACCGCGGTCGGCAGCTAACTTGAATATGCGGATCTTTTGTTGCGATAAAAATATTGATTTTGTGAATTTGAAGTTTCAATTTCATTGCTTATTCTGTCGTGAAGTAAACAGCTTCAAGCTGTTCCATGTTTTGTTTTTAAGATATATTGATCATGGATGTTGCTGGATGGATGGATGCCATTTTAAACAAGTTGTACTGCATTTCAATTTTCTATTAATTATTTTTCATTAAAATCTCAGCAGTGAAATCTCAGCCAGGGCAAAGGATATTACAGTATAAATGAATATATTAATGACAAAGACGCCTGGAAATTAGTGCCGCATCCAGTTCCGCGTACGATAGAACATAATTATGTAACTTTCATTATTTTAAAAGATATACCGAGAAGTTTCTTTACGGCTTTTCTTCTTCTCCATGACAAAGCACCTTTCCGAAAAGCTGGTATATTAAAAAAAAACGTGCATAAGTGTATCAGTGATACCTTGATTATTTTATTATCCATCTGTGACCATAGGTCAGATGCTTGACACATCTGTACCAACAACTAGCAGCAATGATTAAATCAACATATTTAAAGATCTGCTTTTAACTTTGAAAAATGTGCTTGAAACTAGATAAGTCATTATTGAGTGAGTAACCACTGTTTTACAAATAAAATTTCATTTAATTTTCTACCACTACCTTGGCTTACCACCTTCAAGTCCTAACTGATTTCTCTTTCACCCCAACTCAAGAGTCACTAACGGTTACTTTAATTGCTCCTTAGTAAAGAATCACCATATAAATTATGTACTTAGGAGCTATTTAAGTAACCATTAGTGACTCTGAGTTGGGGCGTTTAAGACCTAAACATCACTGTCTATAGCAGCTAGAGTAGTTTTTGCAGGTGAAGAGCACCACGGGCTCGGCTGAACGACTCCACTCACCTCTAGCTCGTTGAGCCGTTGTATCCTCGGCGTGAACCGCAGCCGGTCCACATCCACCGCGAACGGTGGTTGCCAGTGCTGAAACAAAATACATTATTATAATTATTTTTTTTCGTTAATGGTTGACCATAATGCCACCTGATGGTAAGTGGGGTGGTCCATGATTTTGAGCACACTAAGTAAAATTAAACAGTAGGTATAAACGATAATTATGCAAGCTTCATTAGCTTAGCTAATAGTAATTGTTAGCTTAAATGATGCCTTTGGTGTTGCTGATGTTCATGGGCGAGGACAGCCACTTACCATGAGGTGGATCGTCAGCTCGTTTGCCGACTATTTCCATAAATAAATAAAGATACACAAAGGCGTAGAAAGATGGACGATGAATGACAGTGGTGTTATTTATGAATGCTATGGTCACAGAGTACTTATGGCCGATCTCGATATTATACTGTCAGTTGAATTCTGGTACATACCAAAGATAAAAAGTAAAGATTGATCTAACGGTAACTGCCGTATCTCAAATCAAAAGTAAGTCAGAACAAACAGTAGTCAGATCATGGATTATTATTTGAGTTTTCAGGCCTGGGACAACTATCCCAGGGGCCACTGCGACCATAATTGATCTATTGTGGCCGTACCCGTTTCAGAGTTAGATCTGGTCTCCAAGTCCTACTGCCCGGACGAACAGTAGGATGTTCCTGGGGTCCAGATCTCTTACTCGGTTGGGTGGGATTAGGTGGCCTCCTAAGATTCGACTTCTGCAGTGACTTATGGCAGGGCAGTCACATAGTATGTGGATGGAGGTTTCCTCCGCCTCGCTGCAGAACCTGCACGTTGCAGTGTTGCTCAGACCTATCAACATTAAGTGTCTGTTGAGCCTGCAATGTCCGGTAAGCAATCTGATGAGTAGACGAAGGTCAGGACGACTCAGATTGAGCACCTTCAGATCATGGATAGATAACATATCATTTCTATTTCTATCTTTATCTTTTACACTTTTTTTATACTTTTAATTTTAAAAAAGGAACTCAGTGTTTTTCACTATAAACTTATTTCATTTTAATATTAAAATGATAATTTGTTCCAAATATGTTGTGAATTTTAAGATGAAGTTAATTAAATAATGATAACTGTAACCTCGAACAATGCTTCACTATATACAGTGCTACAAGGATCTTTTGGCGCGTGGCGAAAATCGGAACTACTGCCGCCATCTTGCTAAGTGTCACTTTTTGACATTTCATTCAGTGCATCCGTCACTGTGGCCGCGTTCCACTTGACGACCACGGTCGTCATGGTCGCGGCGAATACGTCATAGATGACGTCATTTAATTTCCGGGTGGGTCGAAGTGGTCGAAATGCAGTGCTACCAGATATTATTTATTTATTATTGATATAATTATGTTCAATTATGTAAATAATTTTAATGTATACATTTTTGCTACTTTAATTAAATTGATAAATAATTATAAAAACCGCGGTCGTGAGCGTGATCATTGTGAACGTCAAGTGGAACGCAGGGTGTACTTCTACGAGGGCGCCCCCCTGTCAATGTCATCCACGCGCCAAAAGATCCTTGTAGCACTGTAGTAATAAAATACAGCATTTGACGTTTAGTACTGATAGGTATCCCGACAGTGACATGTTATTGTCATTTGACATTTGTTTCTGCCCCTTGCTTACCCAAAATACAAACAATGTATGTGATCTCATAATTTTACTAACATTAATTAGTTTTATGAATAAATGAAACGCATTGCTCAATAATTACCGTGAATATAGACTTTATTTGTTAATAAAATAAAATATATTATTATGTTTAGTTATGCATACATATAACATAACTACCAGGAAGGCAGTCGGGTAAAAATAACTGATATTTAAACAAAGTTTCATATCATATTTTACTCCTCAAACAGGATTTAATAAAAAAAATGTCAAAACAGGTATTTAAGTAATTAACACATTCCCTGCGGCATCCTTTTCAAATAACTTTCATCTGGTGCATTGGAGACCTAAAAGATCTCGAAACTAACCTATCCTGTGGTGCGTATGAGACCTGATCAGTCTCCTAAAATAACATTTTTGAAAATAACTTATATCTTCCTCAAAACCAATGATATTTATGAATTTCTTGTGCGTTCAAGATAGCCTTGCAAGTCTTGCAAGAGATCGAATAAATCTCCTAACATAACGAAAGTGTTAAGTATTTCTTCTCAGAAAGCCAAATGTTCAGTGTCTGTTTTATGATCAGTGGATTTCCATGTTTTTAGCTTCAGCAGTTTAGACTCTGCGATGATGATCAGTTCAGAAGAGTTTTTTAATATCCTGTAGGTATAAATTACCTACCAAGCGATTATTAAGTTAGTATTTATCTACTTTGCAACAATCCATGGTTAACGTGTTTGATGATATATACTTTAAGACATGCGCGGCACCTCCCTCCCTCCTCCAACGGAAACATGCACTACAATAATTAAAAGTGTATACCAACATACATACCAGCACCAACACATTTTTGCCCCGAAACTAAGCAACATCAGGGTAAGTTGACTTTACAATGGTTAGTTTGCGATGCGTTTAGATGCCTGATACTATTAACTACTAAGCGATTAGTCGGCATAGTTACTTTGCATTTTATGTAGTAGGACGCAAATATCTCTTTTCAGAAATAATGCATAACTTAACTAATTTTAAATATGGTTATCGACAACACTTTGCGACTAACCCTCTCCAACCATCTCATGGTGCTGTTATATATGTAGGTATATACTTTCAATTATTGTAGTGCATGTTTCCGTTGTAAGGAGGGAGGTGCCGTGCATGTCTTAAAGTATATACCATCATACATGTTAACCGCGGATTGTTGCAATGTAGACTAATACTAACATATTAACAATGGATTTCTGCAAAGTAACACCTGATACTATTAACTATATCTACTGGTTTAGCCTATAAATTGTGTGTAAATCAGTTTCAAATAGCATTTTATTCAGTATGATCATAAGTAAAATCTTTTAATTTAATAGCTTTTATAATATAACTTAAATGCCCACAAATTCATATCCATATACACAAGCGTTGTATCTCATGGTATGGTCAATTGGTCATGCATAGTAAAAATTATCCAGGAGTAAAGACTTATTTGTCACAATTATTTGTCAGCATAAGCTGACGCCTAGTGATAACATGATTTATGATCTGCTTACATTAAGTTATATAATAGTTATTGTGATAAACTTTACCCATAAAACTAGTTACTATACATTGTAGATAACATTTTACATTGTGCAACCACAATTCAACTATTGAACTTTAAGTACATTTTTTATGGACTTCTATATAGGCCACTAAAATTTCATATAAGGTATTTAGCACTAAGGATTCTCTGCCTGAATTACTTGCCATTGTTGAATGGGTAACAATCTTTATAGCGCACACATAACCTTAGCTAAAAATATTAAAAAGTATGGATTCAAAATAATTCACATGATATTGGTAACCTAATTAGGTCTGAAACATGAAATTTAATTTAGATATTGGATTATATCATGAGTTAATTCCTCTATAAATAAAAATATATGAATAGATTAATAAATAAGTTCCTTAAGTTCCTCTGTGCAAATTGTATCTATCATTGTTGTTTTGTGTAAGATTTCCTTCGTGTACAAAAATATATAAATAAATAAATAAAATAAATAATTAATATCTTTTTCCTATCCTGAATGCATGAATATTTTTAACTAAAACTGTCTTCCAGCTCGCTTAATATTATTTTACTATTCTATAAAACAAGAGGAATAGTTTCTGAGGCCAACCTATTATTACATTCCACTTTAGTATCTTCACTTTAATCATTTCAAGTAGGTGCATTGAATACTGTATTTAATTTATCCTCAAAACTGTTCACTCAGTCTTCAGAGTAATAACAGCCATACTGTGTGTGAAATGTGAATTTAAAAATATATGTTATGAATTAAAGCTTATTAATATGACATACTATACTAATATTTTATGTAAATTAAAGTATTGCAGGAAATCTATGGATAATTATTCAGTATGAAAATTTCCTTTGTAATTGCATATTACATCACTTTACACAATGGCTTACTAAATTGAAGGCTAATGAAGTAGTGGATATCTCAATATAAATAAATCATAAATGTAGGTCAATGCTAATTAATTTATTAAAAAAATATATCTAGAAAACCAATTATATTTTACAGCTAAATAAGAACATTCATAGTATTGACTATTTCTAATAATAAATTGGATAGATCATTCATTTTACACTTATCAGTCAATTTATCATAATTTAACAGATTCAGATACCTACATTTTCTTGTCTTAACAATTCTGAAGTGACAAGTGTACCACTCTGTAATGGTAGACACCATCTTTGGTCAATTTATTAAATCAATATTATTTCTCAAAAAGCCAACATTCACTGCAACCTTTCATTTGAAAACCAGCTATTTACTTAAATTTTTAATTGTGTTGAACACAAATATAAGAAAATGAGCTTGCATACTTATAAATTGATGTCAAAATCATTACAATGTAATGTTATAATAATGACTTTTACTATAAAAATATAGCTGTTTGAGGAAAGTTAAAGTAAAATTGGTATGAATTCCAGGATAAAAATTACGATTGTGGGAGCCACGTAAAAAAATAACGCAATAGTTCTTTTTTTATCTAAACTATCGTAGGCCGAGGGCACGATACAAAATGGCAACCACTAACCAGTCAGCCTACTCCAACAATATGCGACTGCATTCGACGACTGTTTGATGCACCCCGATAGTAAATATAGATTAGGAATGCATGTTACACGTATTACATGATGTTAAAATAAAAAATAACTTATAGCTCTGAATCGAATGTAACTAAACAAGGCGAGGTGCACGGTTGCATCACAAGACGACCTGAACGTGCGCGTTAGGGTTAGAAAACCATTGTGCTGTGGCAATTTGCATTGAAATATACACTAATAAGGACAAAAACGGTAAAATGCATCTGTTTGTAACAAAGAAAGTGACCTACCGCGGGGGGTTTTATCTTGCATATTCCTGACTTCTCGGCGATTGGTCTTATTTTGCTAATGTACGCCAACGGGTCCAGGAATTCTTCCGGGGTGGGCTCGAACACTGGGGCCTCTGGAGGCACCGTGAACGTGAAATTGTCTGGTTTCATGGGGGACGCCGAGTCCCCCATATTCACTTGCACATTATTTTCGTCACATTTTCCCATCTTTGAGAAAATTTGCATTTGTTCCACGAAACTTTAACCACGTTTAACACTTGCGCATTATCTAATGTTAAGGAATGAATAAAGCACGGCCACAAAGAAAGAGAAGAATGAAAATTTGCCTTTCCATAAGGAATCTCGACTAGATAATAATTGAAATTATCACCAACAAATAACAGAGTTCACTTGCACGTCCGCCATGCGAAATTGAACTTTCGAAACTCCAGTGTTGCTATATGAAAATAATAATTTCATACTTTTTTCTTTTTTTTTCAAAATACATTTACGAAGTTTGTTAAGTATATCAACTAAGCACAATAATTACACAAAAATGAACTGATCCGAAACAAACTTTTGATTGTAAAATTATTATTAAAAAAATATTATAATAATTACTATGTTAAACCTTACATTACCTAATAGCAATTATAAACGTCATGCTGCAGATATACGTGCTAGTTTAAAGCACATGAGCATGCGCAATGCAGTCCTCTAACTAAGGTCTGAGGTGCTGGCGGAAAGACGAGGGTAAGGACTAAAAAGCCAAGGAGGCGTGCTATGAGCGTGTGTGCTTATTTATTTATTTATTTTTGGATTACCAACATAACAAACAGTGTTAATATTACATATGAGGTACAATTTTTATAACATCTATATGACGGTTCTCCGATTTCCACAGCATGCTATCTTGTGTGTGGATTCAAAAATAAATACACGTGTACTAAACTACAATAATTATAACTATGGAGGGTCTACCCTCCTTAAGGTTAATCTATAATTCGAAGGACTATACTAAATTTGATATCTCAAAATGTAAAAATGTTGCCACCTTTACCCTGCACAGCAATTGCTTTTCTTAATGATATTATACATTACAAAGTTATAAAATATTATGTTTTTGGAGGACTTCTAAAATCAAGTTAACTCAAGTTAATTTTCACTTTTTTTTATAGCCTGAAGGGCAGACGAAAAAGAATACGGGCCACCTGGTGGTAAGTTGTTACCATCACCCATGGACATGAGCAATACCAGAAGAATTGCCAATGCAATGCCGGCCCTGAAGGAGAACTTTTTTACACCTTTTTTGAAGAACCCCATGTCATACCGCTACGGGAATACCTCAGAAGGAAGCTCATTCCACAGTTTGCACGTACTGTGATTAATATTTTATCACTGGCGAGGCAAAACGTTTTTTCACCGCTCTCTTTCTCAGTGGGTCGAACGTTGATACTGCAATATCGACTCTTAGCCCTTACTATTATAAATAATATTTCATCAATACATAGCTTGTCAACTTGGTCCGTAAAATTATCGATTACACTATAGTCGGATGTACAATTTAATGGACCACTTTGACAAATAGAGTGTTGCTATTTATTGCAATAATAGTAAGGGGTAAGTGTCAATATTTAAGTATCGACGCTTGATCCACCGAGAAAGTGAGTGCCGAAAAAACGTTTAGTCTAGGCATGTAATGGAAGCCCAGTAGTTACGTTTTAAAGTAGTGTTCGATTAGTGTTTTGTACTTCTTATCTAATTAAAATACCTTCTATATTCGATTCCATTCGACATTAGATGCCAGCATAAATCAAAAAACATAAGTTGTATTTAATTTAAACAAAATACAGTCACATTTTTATTACGAAACATGCGTTAAATCAGAGTTAACTTGATTTTAAAAGTCACGTAAACATAATTATTATGTTACTTTTTATAATATCGATAAAAACAGCAATGCCCGTACCCTGGCAACATTTAAGCATTTGAATAAAATTTTCAAAGTAGTCTGTCGAATTTATAATTCCACATATGAGGGGTGTAATTTCAAAACCCCCTAAAATGACTTCAGACGCATTTACATATTTTTGCACCATAATAAAGTTTTAAATTTTACTTTCAATATATCTATACGTTGACTTTCATAACCCACTGAAACACATAGTAAAATCAATGTAAAAAGTAATGTTAGTTGCAAATTCCTCTAAAATGTCCTATTTTACAATCGAAATCCTCTAAAATAAAATTAACCAATGACATCAACGCATTTGAGTCACGTGACTTTTAAAACAGTATGGCGAATTACGTTGTGTTATTGAGAGTTGCTCGCGGATTTTAATTGAAATTCACAAGAAATAATGGAAGATTTAGCGCAGTTCTTAAAAAAATGTGATCGTAAGTATGCTCGGAAACGTTCACGCAATCCACAATCTTGGAAACGAGAAGAGGAGCGTCGGAAACGGTGAGTAAAATATTACCTAAAACTTCATAAAAAGTTCATTGAAAAGTTTTATGCAACATAATTAAAGTACCTAGTATAATTTCTACGTACTCCAAAAATGATTTTTTTTTAATAATATTTAGAGGTTGCTATCAAGTTTTCTTATTCAACATTGACGATTAAAATCATGATGACCTTTTATTAACTGGTAGATATACATATACTCCGCACTTGGTCCGCGTGATAGATTACGGCCCACTCCATGTTCCAGATAGGAGGCCTATCCCAGTTGTGGGAATATTAAAAGGGATGATGATAATGATGATGGACTTGTATTTATTTACGTATAAAACTATGAAAAAATCAATCGTTAACATACAAATATTATAAGTACCTACAAAAACATTTACTTTTTCCAACCGTCATTAAAAAATGAGGAGGTTGTTAACTTGGCAAATTTTATTTTTTGTATAATATTTTATGCAAGAATTTGTTAATACTAATATTTTTAATCGTTCACATCTTTCGCTTTGGTTTCTTTGGGTAAAATATTGGGAGTTGTGGTCAGAGGGGTAAACATCGCAATTTTTTTTATTTTTGTTTGTAATATTTTTTTGCTATTAATTTCATTCTTCTCTTTGTACTTTCTTTTGTAGATATTCTCGGTTTAAGTACGAGTTAGGAAAAATCGTTTACTTCTCATGAATGGAAAGTGCCAGGATGAAGTAGGTTTTATCACGGGCTCATAAGCAGTTTTCTAATCGTAGATTGTTATCTTTGTCAGATTGACGCATGTTCCACTTTCCTATAATATCTCCGTGTATTTTGAGGGAGAAACAATCAATTCCTTGTTTTTTTTATGCTTTGAGCAGACAGGTCACCTGATAGTAAGTGATCACCGCCGCCCATGGACATTAGCAACATCGGGGGCGTCACTAACGTGTTGTCGGTCAAGAAGAAGACGATAGACCCTTACCTTGGTTCCTAATGTCCTCTCAATTTTAACAAATACACGGTTCGGGAGGAATGAAAGAGTGACCTACCACTGGAAAAAATATTTAGATTTTTTGCGAGGTGCTTCAGTATAGTATAGTAATATAGCCATTTTCCAAGCATAGTGATCATTCCCGTATTTTTGTTTTGTCCGGAACATCCGTCACAAACTATCTATAATATCTATTACGATTCCTTGTGTTACATAAGTCTGTGGATCCTTTCCTCTACTATCGTCTCATTTCGCTATATAGGTATTTTTCGATTTTCATTATTTTTAATTTTTACATTATTATTGCTTTTTTTGTTTCAGATATGAATCAAAATCACTCCCGAAGTTTGCTTCTTGCGGTCATAATCAAAAGGCTTTTCGTTGCGACCTTGTCACTTGTCAAGATATTCGGAAATTTCACATACATTTTTATAAATGTAAAACAAAACTCGATCAAGACAATTTTTTGTTAAGATATTGTCGTGTTAGTGAACCCAAAAAAAACATTCCAAATAGTAAGAGAAAGTTGACCATTAAATACAATATCCCTATCAACGGAGGTGGTCAAAAACCTGTATGTCAAAAAACATTTTTGGACGCATTACAGATAAAAAAAGATCGGGTTCAAGGGGTGATGAACCGTTTTTACTCTAGCAGTTCACCATTAAAAGAAAATAGAGGAGGAGACCGAAAAAGTGCAAATTTTGAAGCGAAAAGATTGTCAGTTGAATGGTTTTTGGAAAAGTTTAAAGGTATTGAGAGTCACTATTGTAGATCGCAAACAAGCAGAATATATCTACCGTCAGGATTAAATATCCGAAAGATGTGGCGAATGTACAACCAAGAGAGAGATGGAGACTTAAAAGTGAAGCAAAGCTTTTTTCGAAAAATTGTAAATACTTCATACAACTTTGGTTTTGGGTCTCCCAGAACAGATGTATGTTCCACCTGCATTTCATTACAAGAACGCCTAAAAATTGAAAAAGACCCAATAAAGAGAAATGAGCTGATAGTAGAGAAGAGGATCCACCGGCTTAAGTACAAAGCATTTTATAATATTTTAAAAGAGGATGATGAAAGCATCAAAACAATAACATTTGATTGCCAAAAAAACCAACCACTTCCAAAACTGCCTGATCAGTCAGCATATTTCAGCAGGCAGTTTAACTTCTACCACTTTGCTATAGTACAAGGAAATTCAAAAGCAAAACTCACTAAGGAAAATGTGCGCTCATATTATTGGACCGAGTTGGATCATAATAAAGGCAGCAACCAAATTATTAGTGCAGTTTATCACTTTCTACAAGGAATCGTAATAGAGCCGCACGTGAAGATACTAAGGATAGTTTGTGACGGATGTTCCGGACAAAACAAAAATACGGGAATGATCAGTATGCTTGGAAAATGGCTATACAGTGAAGCACCTCGCAATGTAAAAAAAATCGAAATAATTTTTCCAGTGGTAGGTCACTCTTTCATTCCTCCCGACCGAGTATTTGCTAAAATTGAGAGGACATTAAGAACCAAAGAAGTGATTGTTTCACCCTCGGAATACGCGGAGGTACTACAGGAAAATGGAACATGTGTCAATCTGACAACGATACCAGTCTACGATTGGAAAGCTGCTTATGAGCCCGTGATAAAACCTACTTCATCCTGGCACTTTCCATTCATGAGAAGTAAACGATTTTTCTTAACTCGTACTAAAACCGAGAATATCTTGGTACAAGGAGAAGAAACCTACCGGAATGAAATTAATAACAAAAAAATTATTACAAAGAAAAATAAAAAAATTACGATGATTTCCCCCCTGATCATAACCCCCAATATTTTACCCAAAGAAAGCAAAGCCAAAGATGTTACCGATTTACTCCAAAAGCATTTCGGTCAAGAATGGAGAAATTTCCCAGAATTAGAATACTATGTTGATATTGAAAATCAGTCTCGCATACCCGATGCTGATCTCATTAATACTGACCTTTGTGAGCATGGCTTCGAAGATATAACTGCACATATTTAATTTTTTTTTAATAAAATTACCTAAGTACTTACCTTTATACTTACTTTATCTTAATACTGACCTTTGTGAGCATGGCTTCGAAGATATAAATGCAAATATTTAATTTCTTTTTAAATAAAATTACCTTATTACCTACGCATTTTATAGCTTCTTTTGTGATTTATACCTTAACTACATAGTTTCAATTACAAAGTTTAGTGATTTGTCTTCGACTTTATTGTATAACGTCATCCACCGAGCAGTGTAAGGTTAGATGCAAAATCCTCTATGGTATGACAGTTGATTTTCAAAATCCGCTAAAACAACAAGTTGCTTGCAAACTCCTCTATAGTAAATTTTTTTCTTTGATTTTATTGAAAATGCACAGAGATATTTTAGATTTTCCACGTTTTTTAGGATTGCCATGACATGACAAACAATTTAATATCAAATATTGTCATTTGCATCTAATTTATCACAACAATTTCAAAATAATCTTCTTGTGAAAGATTTCTTCAGGATGATTTAGAGGGTTTTGAAATTACACCCCTCATATATTATAATACTATAACAATAATAATAATAAAATACTTATATTATAATTTGTGTAGCTACATAATTTTAGTTTATATAGTTTATAAGTTAAATATTATAATATGTCAAAATTCAATATAATATTAAAAATCAGATAGAATTTCTATTTGTTAAAGAGTAAGTTGGGGCACAAACATGAGATACGACATTTGCAGTACTATTTATTTGTTTGTCATATCTGCCTTATTTTGCCCTAACTTACCCTACTTCACATAAGAGTGTTACTCTTTCTGAGTTATTAATAACACATTTACCCGACTTTATTATAATTACAATATTTTTTTATTTAGATTTGGTAATAGAATGCATATAAAAATTAATTACTTCAAGTAGCATACTTCATAAACTAGTTGTTAGTGTTGCCATAATACAAAATGTTGTTCTAGAGACGTACTTCGTAAACGCGCAGACTCGACCGAAATCGATGAGCACATCCGTCATCCGCCGCCATTTGCGAAAGAAAGGTCGGATCGCTGCTCTGCGGCGCGAGTGTCATCGGAACAAGTATGCCGAGTGTATGAAACATAAATAGTTAATATCGATAAAACTGTGAACTCAGTGCTGTCATTTGTAGTTAAAATGATTGTGAGATTTTTGAGCGTGCTGTGCGTCGGAGTTTTGATCGCTTCGGCCCACAACGCCGAAGGAAACGACGACAATGAAGGTAAAAAGCACTCTTCACGTCCACTTTATTTATTTAGTTTCTACGATCACACCTTGCATAGGCTAAGAAAAAAATATTATTAGTAGCCGTCATTTAAGTTCCTTGTTAATTTATAATTTAGAATTTGTTGCCATTTGGCTAAAAACCGAATTTTGATGTAAATATATCGCGCCTATTTTGGTTGTATTTTTTTTCTTTTAAGCATTATATTGAGTTATTTACACATCGCTTTCATCTAGAATCCAGGATAAAGCGTACCGAGCCGATATTCCTAAAGGTGTTCATTTAAGTGTGGTTTGTTAGGATAGAGGTGTGGGTGTCAGGTGAACTGGACGGACCACTTCTGTACAGTGCTTACAGCACACATGCACAGCTGGTGTGGGCCGTGTGGGCGTGAGCGGCACGGTACAGCCATTCGGAGACACATTTTATGCTCAGCCATTTAAATATTTAATACAAGAGTCATACACTTTGGCCCAGCTCAAATATTAACACTAGCGTAGCAAATGGTTATAAAAAGTACAACTCATTTATATGAATCATTGGCAACAGTAATTGGTAAAGCTTTATTCATAATGAGCTGTAGAAGAATAAAATTTATTTCTACATCTATCTTACTGATTTTGGATTATTTGCTCACTCGGAAATCATAATATGAAAATTATTTTCTAAATTATGAAATTACAAGAACTATTTGCTATAAGTAGATAAATAAGCGAGTTTATTGTGTATAAATAAGACCTAATTGTGTGAAGCAGTGTGTTATAAAAAGTTTTGCAATTCTTATATCATTATCCGAGCTACGGAGCTTGTAGCACCTAAACATAGCTAACTGTACCTAATGGAGTCTTGTGTATGTTTATATATATTTTAGTATTGGATTTGTTATATGGGCAGTCTTTTAGAATGAATAGGATTAAAATTTTAATAGTGAAGTATTGAAACATAGCAGTGCAATAAAAATTGCATTATTTATGTAAATAGGTAACATACGTGTGAACAAAGCACATGGCTTAAAGTGATTATAATAAAGGCATCCCTGATGCATTGCCGGCCAAAAATGCAGTGAAGGGACTTAAGATAATAATAATAGGATAAGCCTTTATCAGACAAGTATTTTTTTATGCTTATAACTTACACCCCAACTCAAGAGTCACTAACGGTTACTTATATCACTCCTTAGTACAGAATTTGTAAGGTGATTCTTTACTAAACAGCAATTTAAGTAAACAAGTGGGGGCGTAAGTATGTGAACTTAAACTGCCCCAACACCCTTGTTTGTATGCATGCCCCTATGTGACAAAGGCTTTTTCTAGATGCCTCTATTTTTCCCATCCTATGTTATGTTTCCCAAATAACGAAAAATAAAATAAACTCTCCTCTAGACCTGAAGTTGTACATCTTGTTTATTTATTACTTAAAATTTTGAATAAGGCTGTAATTAAAATCATATTTTCCAAAAAGATCCACAACAATAACACTTTCGGGTACTAACTACACCTATAGTAAAAGCTATAAAAGATACATAAACTGTTCTAGATCTAGTTATTGTTCTAGAAATACATAATCAGTGTTCAAAAACCCTTTGTTGTTATAGAACAAGTGTCTTATAAACTGTGTTGACACAGAAAATGGAATACATTGATAAAGAATTGAAGTGGATTTATAGTTTGTAAAATGTACACCTATCTTCATATCATCTTTGAGGAAAGTAGTCAGTTAATAGCAATTGATTAAGAATAAAATCATTACAACAATTAGAATAAAATAAAAATTATATCATAAATTTAAATACAGATGAAAGAAAAAAGCAATTTGTGTTTTGAAATTCAAATTATAACTTCAAAATATCAATTAAATTATCAATTCAATTATTTACGTATTTTCTTTCAAGCTTACGAAAGTTAAAAAACCTAAGAACCAGGCAATACCCAGTGGTAATACATTAGTGCTCTCAAAGAATTTTGCGTCTAGCTAATAAGAAATCAATTATAATGTCCATGTGAACAACTGACCACACAGTTCGCCCTGTAAGCGTTTAATTCTGTGAATAGGCAGAAGTTTACATTGCTGTGTGTTTTCACTGCTGACTGCCGTGACGGCATTCGATTCGTGACGGAAGCGCATGACGTGCCTTGCGAAATAAACGGTATTCTTTAAAATCAGACAACAGTACATGATGTTGTATGTAGCTTTAAGTTAAAGGGTAGGTAATTATTATATAGATCAATTTTATCTGTTTGCAATTATTATAGTGTCCCACCTGTCTATGACGCGTTTTGAGTGGAGAGTCAGAAATTAGTAGCGTCCAATATAAAAGGCAAAAAGTCATATCTTCCAATCTGCCATATCGACGTATTTTTACATTAAAATTATAGGGCGAGATAATATTGGGTTGATGTTTTGCAGAGAATTTAAAACGCATTTGACGACCAACTACGCTGATCATTTTAGATAATAATGTTAAATGATTTGACGTCTAGACGGAATTCTGATATAGTTCGCCCACTAGATTAAAGTTTGTATGAATATTATTCTTTCACGCAAAAAGTACTGAACGGATTTTCATGGAATTTAGCACAGATGTAGACAATACCCTAGAATAAGACATAGTGTACTTGTTATCCCAGAAAACGCAGGCAAAACCGCGTTTAGAGCACTAGTCTTTACATTGCATTGCACACAAAATTTTTACATAATGTCCACTATTGGCGATTTGTACCGGCCGCCCGCGCTTTCGACGTCATCTGGCCTGCAGTGGACACAGACAATACTTGACTCACTTGCTGTTACCACAGTATAAGAATGTGCTGTTACCGTGAAATATGATGCTTTGTTGAAATCTAAAGTGCTTTTTAATGTAAATTTTTGATGGTCATGACTACGTGGCTCGAGGAGTAATACCACTTTCTTTTATGAGTTGATTTTCTCGTGAATCGTCATCCATCATTCCCTCTTGCTCTTATTCCATCGATATGTCTTTTTCAACAATTCAATCCGATTATTTTATTCGTTAACTCAACAATCTCTTCTTAGATATAATCATGTTTCATTTATCTTTTCTTTAGTATTTCTCTTTCTAGCTTATAGGGATGCTCTCTGTCCATATGGCCTCTCAGAAGATGAATGAAAACTAATCGCATCTACAATATTATCTGTTTATGATAAAATCTAAACTTAGACGTAAGTCGTAACCAAGTAAGTCATACCGTCATATGTACAAGGAGAAAAGCAGTCTATGACAATGGGACTGATGTCATGATGTCATAGTCTGACTCTGGTGTGGCGTGGTTCGTGTTTCATATAGCCAATTATTTAATATTCAGATTGCAACACTGACTGTTCAATTTATATGTTGTAGCCAGTTTCTCGGTTACAGTGAATCGTAAAGTGACTAAGGTCCGAGAGGATTTTCTCGTGTAGCCATAATTTGTATTTGAACGGAATAAAAACCTATTCACAGTACTGACCTAGGACATTTGAAGGGACATTTTACATTTGCCTAGGAATCATCAAAAAGTCATAACATTATATAATAGTTTAGTTCCTATTATTGTAATAAAAAAAACAAGTAAGAGATGGATAGATTATTGATAACGACCGTTTGTAAGTTTTATTATCGCTGTCAGTTGTTCCAATTTTGCAAGAGTTGGTTCCGAGAATCCAATCTATATTTTTATACTATTATTAGACTCTGTGTATTGTTCTAGAAGAGGTTCTTGGTATTTGAAGCTCAAAATACTAATAGCACATAAGAAACATCTGCGCTATGTAAATATTATGTGGAACTAAATAAAGGATCCTAATTATACACGACGTATATTATGTATAGAGAAAAAAAATTACAAACTAATAAGATTACTCAGAATGGCAGTACGAGAACTACGAGAACAAAGATTTTTTGTTGTTTTTATTTTTATTTTTGTGAACAAAGACTTGTTTTGCCAACAAGGTGCACGTCTCGAACTCTCGACTCACAATAAGTTTTTAAATAATTTTAACATTTCATAAATCGTGTCTGTGCATTATTGGTGTTGTATTACGTAAAGAGTTTTTACAATGATCAATGTAGTGGCTAGTAGGGATTTAAATGTCTTTATGACGGCTTATGTCTTGGGCATGCATGCATCGTTGCATTGTGACTGTGTAATGAACTCAAACGACTCCACCCATTCTTAAATACAATTATGCTTATGGTACATCATGTACTGCAGGTCACTGGCCTCCCTACCACTCAGTTTAATCCCTTGGAAGATGATAGACCTGATAGGGACCTGACTGGCTAATTATTATTTTGCGTAAATCCTCGGTAGGTATTTTTCCATTTAGGGGACTGTGCATTGACCTAGCCCGACTCGACATATTTTCTTTACATAATTAACCAATATATATTCTTTTAGCTTCACATTGTCATAGTTTATCGAACAATGTGCCTATTATTTTATTTGCATTCACAACATCTGGCCGCCGAAACCATAACTGGGTTGCTAATTTTAAAACGGACGACACTGCTGAATTAATATCACATTTGCATAATTTAGTACAAAATCGTTCACGGAAACGACTTAGGTATTCACCAGGTCTTTAGGCATCCTAAATTTGCGGCTTCCAAATTATAATCTGCCATCATTTGAGACCTTAGCCATCCATATAACTACACAGTTATAGTTAAACAATCCGATAATGCCAGGCTTGCTTGTCTCTCGCATTATAATTATTTGTTCTTGAGAGCTGGTATTTGTTATGCCTTGTCCGTATAGTACTTGGGGTGGATAATCGGAATAACAATTCAGAAGTGAATTCAGAATATCCACCCGTCTGGAGTGGCAAAATGGAAACGCCTTTCGGAGTATCCACCTCGGGTGGCTAAACGGAATGACCGTTTCCGAGTATCCATCCTGGGGTTAAACGCAATAAGGATACAATCTTCATAGCATCCACGACATAGACCTTGTATCGGTTTGTATCGTAGTAGGTCGGTATTATTGATATGTTTTTACTTCTTAACAGCCGTCATATTGTAAATAAAAAAGTAGCTATACTAGTCATCGGCTACTTTATCCATATTCTTGGTTTTTGTGAAAGTACAATAGCTGTCAAACGAACCGACAACCCATTTAATGGTAAGTGCTCACCAGCAATCTTGGATAGTTAAGAAATTCAGTAGAAAGACAGAATTAAACGTTATAAAAGCTTCACTTTTGTTAGTTTAGCTAGTCACATGTTGCCTAGTTTGTTTCGCTTTCAGATTGATTTTGTTTTCATAAACAAAATTCATAATAAAATAACGCTACGCACTTCAAGCCCCACACTAGGATTCCCTGTGTCGTGGGTGCCATGGACAACACAAACACATGGTCAAAACAAACACATTTATTACCCTACAAGGAATTAAAACACGTCCAAAATAACACGACAAAGTTATGCTCATTACTGACAAAAATAGTAGCATCATGGCGGATGGACAGTAACGGCGCTCCTGTTTACTAATGTGGCGATTTACGTTGAATATGAACGATACTAATCACCGGTCTATTTCCGTTTAGCGATGTATATCGAGCGATGTATATCGATGCTATCGTCCGCCCGGTTTAGGTCTCGATGACATGTTTATGAACTACTAAAAGTTTCGATGGCTGTTAGAAGCAGTGTCCGATTTTACGTTTGATTATCAACATTTCATAGGGTGAAAAGATTGAGGGCTTTGATGAAATGCCCTCATGGGGGTTCTAGTTATTTTAAAGAAGCTACTAAGTTGAACTTCGTTGCCTGATATACTTAAGTCAATAAAATAAAAAGATTAAAACTCGCAACTCAGTACATTTAGGTAAATTTTACCTGATAAACTCGTAACAATGTTTTTCATTTCTTTTTAATGATTGTGAGAAACATTTTTTTCTAACTTGAATGAATCAGATTGCGTTGCTAATTATTATCTGTTCCAAGTTTGTCATTGTTACAGACTACCGTAAATGTTTAATACTTCGTAGTATCTATTTCCTGTAACGTTATTTATCACATTCGTAAACATTTGGACCATTATATTTTTATCCGTATGTTTACTTGCTTACTCTCTATAAAATTAGACTACTTTAAACCATCTATAATATTTTTCATTGTTTCGTCCATGAAACCATATTCCAATCGGTTGAGTTGTACCACCCACAAATATACATACAAATTCCTTAATCATGTACAAACAAATCAGTTATAGTGTTACCTAATATTAGATTATGCTGATATTTTGAATTTAGTATAACAATAATAAAATTATCCTTAATTGAATTGTCTGTATCTATAACTAAATATCCTGCTTGAAACTCCTTATAAAATAATTTGTTTCAGGCAAGCTTTAATGGCGTCGGTAAACAAATAAGTCAGTACAATGGATAATGTGGTTTATTGTGAACGTGCCGTGAAAAGGCTAAAACCGCACTAATATGGAGGTCACATTACCAGCTTTTAATATGAGAAGTCATTACGACGCTCACGGTAGGAGCTCTTTGTAGGAGAGAATTCGCTCCTAATGCAAAGGAATGAAAAGATTTTCATAAAGTCTCGTCCCATTGACTCATTTTAAACTCAAGTTTGCACAAGACAAAAGGGATTCGCTTCAGGTGTCGGGGAGCGTGGCGTTTTGACGAATTTTGAGACGTTTTGAGTATGTTTATCAGAAAAATCTTGAAATAGCAAATTCTGGGAATAATAATGCGTTAATACTTGTCCATTTTAATTACAAATTTATTGAATGTTAATAATTCATACTTCTTTACTTCATGCAACTACTTAATACGTGTAAACGGAACATAAGAAAGAACCAACCTTAACATCCAATGTCGCAGCCCGCAGGATTGCGCTGCGCAAGACTACTTCTCTCTGCTTGTTGCTTCACGTCACGGCCGGAGAATACCACCATAAACCTTATGAGCTGCAGGATGGATAAAAACTCCACGAACGTCGTGAATAACTGTTTTTCCATCACCGGAGTTCACGCAACCATAGAATCATAGAGTATTTAATCACTACGTTTTAATTAGAATGTCGATTTGGAAGCGTTTATGTAATGCTTTTCTTTTCACACGGACCAGTGACAAAGGATTGAACACATACAATAGATATCTACTGTGTGTTTAATAAGAATAATTGTCAAAGCAACGAGCTTACAAAAGATACAATAAATCTGAGCGGAAAAATATTAAATTTCGTGACTCATATTCATAAAAATGTTACAGGAAATGTCTCCGTATATTGTGTTAAGGAAAACAAGCAAACCCATTATTTTTCTCAACAGGCAAATGAGCTTTGTCAATCTCTACATACTTACATATCCTTATTTAAGTAGTTTAGCTTATTTATTATATTGTCTGTGCCCCCTACCCTTTATTTATTTATTTATTTATTTTTATTTTATTTTAAAAGTTGCACCAACAAAATCAACACTAATACATTTGAATATTTCCATGCACAAAAATATTATAACCAAGTGTCATTTTAATTATAGACACTTATGTCTATGTCCTCTGCCCAAAGGTTGTCTGGAAGAGATCGCTGTATAGCGATAAGACCGCCTTTTGTACTACATGCTATTTATATTAAGTTCTAATGTAGTAACCCATTTGGTGTGTACAGTAAAGAATATTCTATTCTATATCATTAGGTGGTTCATCTGTTCGTTTCCTGATTACTATTGCTATAAAATCACAGCTTCTACGCTAAACACATTTGACTACCTGTCCTTTAATATTTTTGTTCACATCGGTTCACATCGTCATTCGTCAGTACTTTTTGTGTGGTTGTCAAGCACACAGCAGGTGCGAGTTTTTGTGGCCATTTCTGCGCTCTGAAAGACATTACCCTCGTCTCGCTCGTGCGGATTTATATCAGTTTGGTGCAGCTATAGATTGTTTGTTGTTAATGAGCTCGCGTGTCACTATACAACATGACTGATTTAGCCGGGTGCTAGCTGCTAGTAGGAATAAAAAATCGTATTCCAAATGTGCAAGATGATGAGTTTTTAAAAGGTGTTCAGTAAAATGGATTGATGATTTTTTCGCAACCACATGCCACCTGTTGTATAGGTCTGTACAGAGTACTCATCTGTCATTACGAACAACAAAGATTTTTACGATGCTGTGCAAACCTGGAGAAAGGGGAAGACTAACAAGCGCAGCCTTGCCTGTAATTATCACGATACTATTACAAGATTGGCTATGTTTATCTGTCTGTATCGTCGCATTGTCTTATTGGAGTACAATAAAGAGTACAACAAACAACTATTATGTAACACTGATTTTTTCTGTGTACTGTTGCTATTGGCCTGTTGGCCTTTACAGCTTCACGCGAAAAGGACTCAAACTAATAAGACGTGTAAGGAACTTTCTCCTCGGTGAATCGCTGAATTTTTCGATTACTTTCATTTTATATTTTATTTATTTATTTTATTATTTATGTACACACAATAATATACAGGACAGGTACAGTAGGGATATATTGTACAAAGGTACTGCTTATCTCTAATGAAATTTCTTCCAGCAGACCTGCGACTGGAGAGGTGACAAAAAGGTAGACCGTGCGTGTGTGTTCAAAAACAATATATACATACCCATTTCTATATAAGTATATATTACACATTACATTATTTTCCCGAACTTTAGATTTTATCTCGTGGTAGCAGGTTCTTTGTTACATCGTATATTAATCAACATAATGGTTCGTGAATGTAGCGGCCGTATTGTATTTACCGAATGTCAGTTGTGAAACTCCAGAGTTTAGCGCTCAATATTATTTGTGGAGATCGCATTGATTTAGTGCAAACATTACATGTAATGTATATTACGGGAATTAAAACAATCGTATTAAATATCATAATTGATTAGTTAGTTGCTTTTTTACCCTGTCGCCAGTGAGTCTAAAAAGCTTTACCTTTTTCTTATTTCTGCAAAGTTAGGTTAGGTCTGTGCCAAATTTGTCAGACTTTGTGAGAGCTGCTCTTTTAAAGCCGACGAAGCGTTCGTGTACTCAACCGAGTCCAAAAACGTTTAGGCCAATTTAACGAGCTTTTAAGTTGGACGTTTATAAAATCTAAAATTAAATATAACTTGGCATTCAAGATAGCTATAGTTTACCCTCTATAGGGACAGTGTCTTTAGATTGTAACCTTTGGGAGTTAAAATTAACCTATTAAGAAAAATGACTTCAGAACTTATGTGTGTGGTGTTGTCTTTTATGCTCAGCAGAATTGCTAATGTGCAGATTTGAGCCATTAACCTCACCCAAATGTCGTCATCAACTCCTTACTAACTGTGCTTTGCATAATGAATCTCAGTGTTTGTGGATTTGAACTAATGCTACAGCGGCACTGTTTCGCGTATGAATTTGGAGATTTGCACCCAACTAGTTATCTAGTTCGGAGACTTCGGACTACCCAAGTAGTCTCGATACGAGTAGACTTGGAGTTGAAGTACAGGAATGCTATTTCACTATCTACATCTCGCAGGCTTTTGATATTCGGGACAAATGTTGGGTCACTGAAATCTTTTGGTTGACTTATAACTGCCAATCATATACATGTTGAAAATTATATACTTAATAGTATTCTTTTACGTATTCTTCGATTCAAACTTGTATTTGTGAACCTTCTTTATTAATTTCACACAAATGTAGATCGAAGACAGCTATTCAGCATGCCTTTAATCCTTAGAGGACACTTAACTTACCTAGACATGCTACGAGTATTAGGATTGTGTTAAGAGTATGTGTGAATTTATATCTGCGTGTTATTAATTCCTCCAATTTCAACCAATTTCTGTTAAACGATGAATGTTGTGTGTGAGGTATACCAAATATTTGAACAATTTTTTTAAATATGTTATGGAGAGTTGGTAAATTGTGGAAGCCAGACAATACTGACGGGCCGTTTCCATATGTCCATTTAAAATGTATTTAAAATCCGCAATCAAATAAAGTGCGCATACGTGGATAACACTTGTATTTATTTATTTATTTCCCTCGCGCCCGCTGCAGGGAATTTACTCGGAAATGCAAATGGAGGACGCACTGAATGACAAAATGGCCGCCCGCAAGTATTAAACGTTCATCGCTATTAAAATTGTAGTAAAAATCCAGCAGTTAATTATTAACATTAATGTATCGCGATCGTCGTTCCTTCGTTCGCCATCAAATATTGTATTTAAGAGACAAACATTTCTAGTGACTGAATGCCCTATTTGAAGTCTCTGGGGTAATTTCCTCGTAGCTTTTGAGGTTAAATACCTTCTTGACGTTAGATAGCAATATTATAAATGAGTTTCTGTGAAACATTTTGAATACCTTTTTGCTCTGACTTTGAGTGAAAAATTAAATCGTAACTGATTGTTGTCAAACATTAAGATATAACAAGTAGAAGGTGTTTCATAGATGTTTAAGATATTGTCGTCTTTTAAACTTGGATCTCATGTTCTTTTTCGAATTTTGTGGATCCAACAATGAACTAATATACTAACATACACCTTCACTGGGATCCAAGATTTCGTCACATTCACTAAGAAACGAATCTAAATAAAATTAATGATTCCAATGAGTACCTGGATTTTTATAATTCATTTAATGAGGGCTGCTTGTAGAGCCGATCCTATGTTTACTGAATCCTCCGATTCAAATTCATTTATTACTGAAGATATTTTATTAATGCATGACATACATTTATGAACGTCATTAACGACAAACACGCCTGGAAAATAGTGCCGCGTAGGTAAGACCATATTATGTAACTTTTCATTATTTTAAAAGATGTGCCGAGGAGTTTCTTTAGGCTTTTCTTCTCCTCCACGACAAAGCACCTTTCCGAAAAGCCAAAAAATGACGTGCATGAGTGTATCAGTGATACCTATATGAATAAATTATTTTGAATTTGAATTTAATTCTCTATGAGACCTTTTGGGGACAGCGATGACTTCCAATGAGTTGTTCAACTTCAGTCTTGGTGTCAAAATTCCGCAACTAAAACTGTAACAGAAACTGAACATAATATGCTTGGCAATGTTGTCGGCTAACTTGTAACTTTTCAGCCATCAATAAGCGGTAGAGGCGGTTGCGTGGGTCACGTGGGTGGCTCAAGTTCGTCAGCTTCGTGACCCAGTTCATCAGTTGTAAAGTTTGCTATGATACGCCGCATTGTCCGCCAAGCAAGCAATTTACAAGAAATACTTGGAAAATACCAACAAAAGAAGTTAAGTAAATAAAGAAGTTGATTTGGGAAAGTAATTGAAAATGACTGAGCGGTTTCGTGTTCAATCAAAGTGGAACTTATACAAAAAGGTACAAACTTAACTACAGAAGCGACATGTCATAAATATTGATCACATTCTGCATTTCGACCAAAGATTGCTTAACCGTTTTAATTAATGTACTTCAGGAGTTGAAAGTCTACGTTGCGTAGCGTTGGTTTAACGCTATTTTCAGCTTGTCCGCTGTCGACCCCTAGGGTTTGGAATTTCTGAGGGTAGAGAGCATACTGAATGAAGGTTATAATATACTAATAAATCTGCATTTCACTTTTACAGTGTTTCTTGTTTGAATTTTAGTGAACTGAATATAATATAGTGGAGACCCGTTTAACTGCTGCTTGTAATTAATTCCAGTGAATTACAATGAAACCTTTTGTATCGCAATTTATAGGCAAACAAAAAATACATAAGGGAAAACACGTCCACGTTTTTTCTGAAATTAGTGGAAACACGCATAATACAATAACAACAAAAACACGCATAAATAAACAACCAATCTAAAAATCATAACGATGGAATGAAAATAATATCCAATATTAGATTTTCTCAAATATCTTTCATATACGGACAACGATCTGTTACAAATATATCATTAGGTATAATCCCTATATATTGCCCTCTGGTACCATACCTACCACTTCCATCTTTAATCTGTGACGGCTTGCAGTAGCTGTAGCACAAGCTGCATTGCCCGGAACTTTCTCTGCACCTGGTGTCGATTGCATTCTGGATCCACTGCGAATTAAAGTTATGCATTATTTCGGACGCTTTCACTTTCGCAAGAAACGGACTTAACAAGGATATTAATTGGCCGCCTTCTGGTGTGATTACCATTAAACACCCGTTGGCATTCACGATGTCTTCACGATTCTCAAACAACTCTTTCAAAGATATGTAATAAAGACTCCGCAGGCGCCGAGCCCAATATTTTGTAGATAGACTTTACTCTCGATCATGCACGGTGTTCTATCTTTCTTCTCTCTTTTCCGGCAACGCATCATGATGCTTTTGGTGTCGCTGACGTCCATGGGGATCATTGGCTTCATTTGTCGGCTAGTAACATAAAAATGTTCCTTGAATTTCTCGCACCCTTACCTTTGACATTAGCTGTGTTGTAAGTCTTGTAATTGATGAGGTCTGTAGCGTCCACTACGCCGATAATCTCATCTTTATATTATGTTAGCGATGACGAAAATCGAAAACATCAGTGCATGGAGTGAAATCAATTATCGATTTGTCTGTTTTTGAATACGGTTTGCGTCATGGTTATGTAACCGTTTTCCAGCATTTGACCGAGTATCTGACTGATAACATCTGTAGTTTCTTATCGGTCTGTCACTTGTAGGCCAGCTGTTTCCCTCACTTTCTTAAAAATGTGTCGCTGGTGAATCACTTGCCTCGATGTATTTTTAGTGTGGCAAAGTAGTACAGGTATTATTAAGCTGAGCGTAATTTGTATGCTCCGTGTTCTTACGAAATTAATTTGGTATATTGAAATAAAATTTCTTGGAAATGTGCTGAGTGAAGACCTTTCCGATCTTAAACAGTAGCTTCAGCTTTAGACACACCCACATACAGATTTCTTGGCGTAACAAATCGAGATTTATAGGGAATTTAGGTTTTTGTTAAAACTTAAAGCAAACACTCATTTTCTTAAACGTGAATTAAAGATGTTATGGGCAAATGTTTTGGACCCTCAGTTCAGATGCCTACATAAAATGGCATAGTATAAATCTCCTCAGGGCCCTCAATCCAGATGCACACCGTATGTCTTAAAACAAACACATTGTTATTTTATTACATATAGTGAAGTTTCAAATTAACTTTATTATTAAGCTGGATAATTAAGTTTTATTCCAACTCGGCTTGTTCCCAATGACGACGATTTCAGTTACAGGATAATAATTACATATATAATGGAGGTGTTGTTATTGTTATTTTGGAGTGGGGTAATAAACCTTTTGTTGTGTGCCAAAATGTGTAATATTATGTTTTGTCGCACGCACTTAAACTTTGGCTATTGAGATGAGGTGAGGAGCGCGGGGTGAGGTTCGCTCACTAAGGACTGAGGATGACTCAGCCGGGACATATTCGTACGACGCTTCTATTTATAGGCAGAAATCTCATTCATTAAAGCGCATGCACGAATGTGGTCACTCCTCGAGGTTAAGCAGTTCAATAATTCATGGATTAATCATTTTAAATTCATAAAAACAAAATGTATTCATAACATGATGTTTATGTGCCGTAACCCGTAACATATTGTCTTACGACCGTTCTCAATATTTTACGAGTATCCATGCATAATCCTAAAGTCAGTTGCCTAGCAACTCTCGAAAAGTCTCCATGTTGGTTGTTATTACTTTATCTTATAACTTATCCAGAAGTTATGGATAGATTTATTATTGAAAAAAACCGTAGAGCTATCGCGAGTAACTTTAATTATGTAACTGTAATATTATCACAGTTAATATTAACACAGTAGCAGCAGTGATAGCCTAGTGGTTAGAACGTTGGTCTCCCGAACGCGGGGGCCCGGGTTCAAATCCTGGCACGCACCTCTAATTTTCAAATATTATGTGCGTATTACAAGTTAATTATCACTTGCTTCGGTGAAGGAAAACATCGTGAGGAAACCTGCACACCTGAGAGTTCTCCATAATGTTCTCAAAGGTGTGTGAAATCTACCAATCCGCACTTGGCCAGCGTGGTAGACTATGGCCTGTACCCCTCACATTATGAGCGGAGACCCCGAGCCCAGCAGTGGGACAATTATGGGTTGTTGCAATATTATCACAACTAAAATTTAAAGTACTTCAATCAAACACATTATTACATGTTACGATCTCTAGCGTACCTAGGTCTGCAACGTCTCCGTATACATATGTTGCAGGCCTAGAACTTAGAAGTATATTAGTGACTTGTTACATTTATGAAACTTGAGTAACCAAGAGATAGGTACAATAGGCGGTAGCATTGTCAAGATGTTATGGTTATCATTTTACAACTAGGACACGTGAAGTTGTGATAGCTAATCCTATTGTTTGTACTGTAATTATGTTTCAAGGAAACTGCTCATATGTACATAGCGATAGATGTCGGACATACAGCAAAGAGCGGTAAAGGATATTGTTGTAGTATTTTGTGGAAAACATTACAATATTTTCGGAATAAAATACCGAGAATGAATTAACATTCTAACAGGTAATAAACTATTATAAATAGTTATTCATGGTATGGGCATGTGATGAGGCGTGAGGAGAAGAGTGATGGATATGAATGTGATGGATAGACGAAGGGGACGAGGAAGACCTAAGAAAAGATGGATGGATTGTGTTACAGATGATATGAAAGATAAGAGAGTTAGTGTTAAGATGACGGCTGATAGGGAAGTGTGGAAGAGGAAAACATATTGCGCCGACCCCAAATAAAATTGGGAAATGGGCAGGATGATGATGATGATGAATAGTTATTCTATAGAATAGCATACACAAAGGAAATAAATAAAAATTATATTATTATTATAAATAAACGCTTACACACTCATAAGTCATAACCCCATAGTAGGTTTTCATCTGTGTCGCGGGTGGCATGGACTACACATAATATAACATATCACAATAACACCCTGCACCCGAGTACTAACTATCTGTCACATAAATATCTGCCCCGGCCGGGAATCAAACCCGGGACCCCTCGCTTCACAGGCAGGGTCGCTACCCACTAGGCTACAGGGTCGTCATAAATAATATGAAATAGATATCAACTAATAAAGCTTAAAGTATAACAGAAATAAAGACGGTGTGATACACCTTTTGCAAAGAAGAGTAATGATTGCCATGATTGGTAAATTAGAGCTTGGCAAATTCGTATGCAGGATCTGCCGTCATAATAAATGTTGTTTGTCTTCCGAAACTTGTTCCTTGGATAGGGAGCTGTAGGGACTTAGGGAGGCACCCGGTACCGTACAGTTCGTGATAAAACCGACTGTATCGGTAACTAGAGTCGATAAAATGATAAAAAGGAACGCAAACGAGACCCAATAAGAAGAAAACATGCCGTGGAAAGGACCATGTATGCGAAACTTTTTCATTTGGTAACTTTGATTGCCTTCCGTCTGTGCGTCCCCGGCCGCGGCGCGGGCGCTCGGTGTCCCACGAATATATAATAAATTAACTAGACCGGGGTCGCCAGCATGTTTTTAGGGTTCCAAAGTAAAATCGGAACCCGTATAGTTTCGTTATGTCCGTCCGTACGTCTGTCCGTCTATCTGTCTGTCTGTCCGTCGCGTCTGTTCGTCGCGTCTGTCCGTCGCGTCTGTCCCTCCGTCTGTCCGTCTGTCCGTCTGTCCGTCGCGTCTGTCCGTCGCGTCTGTCCCTCCGTCTGTCCGTCTGTCCGTCGCGTCTGTCCGTCGCGTCTGTCCCTCCGTCTGTCCGTCTGTCCGTCGCGTCTGTCCGAAGCAAAGTGCCAAGACCTTTAGTGCTATAAAGCTGTAATTTAGAATGGATACGAATGAATGGTTGGAGTTGGACAAGTGAAAAGATTCTCAAAATAGGTTTTAATACGATGAATTTATAAGAATATTACATGTAATTTTACAAACCACTGAACGGGTTTATAATTAAGATATCGTTGGATTTTTCTTGATAACCCAAGTGTTCTTAGATATGTGAAATTAAAAAAAAACAAATATGGTGGCTATGAGATGCCATTGTTTGATGTATCAAAAAGTAAATATAAATCGAATAATGTAATATGGGTTTAACTTCAAAAATTAGGAAGTTGCGTACTAAGTGGATGGATGGATGGATGACGTTCTTGTTTCACGAACTTATTTACACGTATCATATTGTGTTAGTTATTTGTCATGTAAGTTTAGACTACGTAAGTTAACAAATATCAAATTGCACCGAGGATGGATATTTGATTTTAATCGTAAATTGATTGAAAGTTTCCCAGCGATATGAGTGGAACTTGAGTCGAGTTTTAGTTTAATTTGAAACTATTAAACATAGCGGTGTGGGCGAGGAGAACCACAGTCTCCGAGTCAGCCAGGGGAAGTTTCCCTTGAGAGTTTACTTCTAAAGCTGGCCATACACGATCAAGTATACTTGACAAGTTTGCAGCGGACTTGGTGCGGCATCCAGTAAACTTGACGGTGTAGTGTATGGCTATCTGGTATCTAGCTATATAGATAGACTATCTCATGCAAACTGGATGCCGCATAAAGTGAAACTGCAAACTTGACAAGACGTATACTCGTAGTTACATAGTTCGAGTATGTCAAGCTTAAAAAATGTGTGTGTGTGTGTGTGTGTGTGTGTGGGCTATATTGTCATCTCAATATTATGAAGAGCTTTTTCTTATTTTTGTTTTGTTTGTCGCTTCAATGGTGTATCGTGCCTTCACGATTGGGTTATATGGAAGGAAAAAACAACTTGTAATATTTTGACAATTCATTGTTAATATTATAATTATCACCAAAATGCAACATGAATGATTAAATGTGCAGTGTGTGAACATGCAGACAAAGACTGTTTATACTGTTGTAAATATGTGATGCGTGTATTGCTTATCGCGTAGGTTTAATCACTTGAAAATTGAGTACAAGTTACCACACTTGTGGAAGTATGTTATAGGTCTCAGTTATGAGGGGAGGCCAATGCCCTGTAATGGGTCAGTATAATGGCTTCTAGATAGACTTATATTTGTCGCCACAATAGTTTATGCTAGGTGAGCTAAGGTAGGATTAGTTGCGCTTGAGTCAACAAATCTTATTCCCTAGCCGAACGACTGACAAATTGGCTACGAGAGATACGTAAATATAGCTTCATTTTATACCGTGTATAGTGTATTTCGGTTCCGAGCGGTCTGTGTAGCGTCACCCCTGCGGCCTACCAAACTTACGACAAAATCCGTCGCGTAACCGCGGATTGACGTGTTATCTATGTCAAATGTGTAGAAGTTTTAGTCAACTCACAACAAAACCTGAAAAATTGGTGTGATAAGTTAGTGGTAATTTAATAAGCATGACTTGCGGTATGTTGATATAATAAATTTTGATGAATTCTTTCCTACTCAATGCTATACTATTATAGAACGAAAGCGAATATCGGCCGTAATAGGTTCTTTTCTAATAGGTCTTTTGAAGTCATAACCAAAAACGCCGCCGCACCGGTTTAGTACTGATCGCATGTTTCGCTATATTTTTCTTTACCTAAGAAAGTCACCTCCTTTATAATACGAATAATAATAACCTAAATTATAAAGAATGAATATAACTCTGCTCAGACTAAAAATGTAATTTTACCTCAATTATTCAGTTATTTCTCTAGAAACGGAAAACTTCCAGTTATATCTATGAAGTCTCAACTCTCAAGTCTAATTTCGATTTAGTTGAAACGCACTATATAGAGGACTCGACTAAATGAGTTTCTTTTTTAAAAGTAGAATGCATCAATTGCCAAAGCAAGCCGGTCATTTATGATGATTTACAATTGTACATCATGTACCAAAGTCCAAGGAAAATCAGAATCCCTTTGTTAGGTGTGCAAATAAAGTATAGAGGCAACTCATCCGACTAAAGTATTGTCGAAACAACGGCAAGCAAGCAAGTGATAATTAATTTCTCACGTACGTTCCAAATATTTGAGACGCGTACAGATTTCGAACTGAAACCCTTTTAAATTACCAAGCTACCATTAACTTGTCTAATTAGTTGTTTTGTAATAAAAATTCCGTCTTGCTACTATCAATGAATCGGCGATGAATGGTGTCTACGGCGGTTGCGTTATGACAGCTGTTGGCGCTCTGCCATCATCTCATTTTATTGGCATTTCTTCGTTTCCCCCATTTCTCGATGTTCGCCATGATTTCACTGTTGATAGTTGTACCTATCTAGTCAAATCGAACCAGTTGCAAGTATGGTCGTGATTGTTGTTGAATGATCTTTGCATAGTTTATCCATAAAGTATACTTATTGTATTTGTTTTTAAACTAATTCATGGTTAATATTAATTGAAATTGAGTTAGTTAAGTTGAGCTGACGTAATGCGCGTTTAGATCCGTATCTAAATTGTAAATCCACGTCGGAGCACAATAAAGTAGGGGAAATCGATGGGTTTGCTATGTTTATTGTTAACGTACAATTCTGTTTGTTATCCATGATAATATCGACCACAATAACATAAATTCTATAAATTTATTAGGGTTAACATAGCGAGTATGGGATGAGATAAGGATACAAGATCGTTGTGATTTTCAAGCTTTGTCAAGGTAAATAAATACCAGGGATATCAGAGCTTAGTTTATTAGTGGTATCATTATTTAACTATGTAAATTATAAGTAAATAATGACTATAATTCTACCTGATGGTAAGAACTGTAAGTAGCCATGTAGACTTGGATGGTAAATCGCACTTACGTACTTATAAAAGCTATTCACTATTGACTTGCAGTCACCCACAATGCCCCACATATTGTAGGTAATACGAATTTACACAGTCAATTAATGAAAATAATATTTTGATGTATGTTTATATGCATATGATATTATACTTACTTATTAGGAATATTTTGTATCTAGTTGGTTTTCATAAGATCTTGCAAGCACTGCAATTAAGTTATATAAACATTAAAAAAAATATAATTTATTCAACGGCCGTTTGCTAAACCGTAATATTGAAGGATTAGTGGCTCGTGAATTTAAGTAGGGAACATAATTATACAAACCAAGGACACTTTTAAACATTAAGAGCCATTTCGCAAAACTCGGTTGATAAACTATAGGTATTTGAAGCGGCTCCGCGGCGTGATATTGCCTCGCGCGGCTCGCGTCGCGCTTGACCTCAGTTCTGTGCGAGTAATCTTCTTGATACTTTCAAACGTAAAAATTTTAAAATTATGAACATATAATTTTAATTATACACTTTGTGACCACATACATGTATCTGGTTTGTGACAATATAAGTTTATATAACAATTAAGAGTACAATGTAGTAGTACCATTATCGGTAACTTATTTACATAATACATTTTAGGTACCTCCTTAGGTACATCACAATAAAGATGTCCAATAGATGCATATTGCAAAAATCAATATTTTGGCAAATCAACGTGAAAAATTAAAAATCACGTTTTTTCAAGGTGATCTATAAAATGCAATATGCGTCCATTTTGCCTGCGATATTCGCAGCGCGTCGAAATACATAAGTATACCTAAATTCAAATCAATCGGAGGGTATAGAACCGGGAAATCCCGGAACCGAAAATCCCGGGATTTACAAAGGAATACGGTACTTTTCAAAAGAACCAGGAAACAAAATAAAAGAACCGGGAAACAAAATAAAAGAACCGGGATTTTCTGAACTTTTGGGAAATAAAAATATGTCGCGTCGTGATACAAAAGATAACGTAAAAATAAAGGTAAATACAATCCATACACAAAAATGATTACAGCTTTAAAAAGAAGATATTCAGAACACTATTCACAGCGGTCTTTGAATGTTAAAAACGAATTCTTTATTGTTTTCTGTTGGTTTACAAAACAAAATATTGACAATAGTCTAGTATAATAAATTATGAGAAACGAAATTCGCACTTTCCTCCCAAACCACTTGCTCTACAAGAAAAATGTATGGCACATAAAATGTCAATCTTTTTATGGGCTACAACTTTTACTCGATCCTTTCGGAAATCGTCTAGGACGCACCGTTTAGGAGATATAAGGAGTTTTCGGAAAATTTGGGAGGGGGGGGGGTTAAGGTTGGGCCCAATAAGATTGGGTAATGTTGCAAGTATGAGTTCCACAGGGCGGATGGAAATTCAGTCGGAAATCGTCTAGGACGTACCGTTTAGGAGATATATGGTATTTTAGGAAAATTTGGGGAGGGGGGGGGGGTAAAAGTGGGTTCAGTAAGATTTAGCAATAAGGTTTGGGGCTTTACTAAAGGGGGTTGAAATTTCCGTCTAAACTTGTCTAGGACGCACCGTCTCCGAGATATCCGGGATTTCCGGTTTTCCAAAAATCTATATCCCGATATCCTGATCTGCCGATCTGCGCCTACCTGATGAGTGCGGTATTTGCCCGGATGCCTCCCAGATTATCACGACGCAAAATTCCACTTTTGGGTGAAGAACTGAGGGGGGGGGGTATAGGGGGAGGCGAGGGGTTGTGAAGGGAAAAAATGAGAGGGTGATTTGTATTTGTGTTGTGTATTTGAGATACGTGAGTTTTGGGGAGTTGACGGAACTTGGGTGCACGAGAGTTTCCAAACAACGAATGTATTATCTTTGACTAATAATAAGTGACTATAGCTGACTAATGTCGGAGCTTCTATCATTCCAACATTTTGGCTTAGCAATAGGGTCCCGTTGACACCGTTTGGGTACGGAACTCTATAAAGTACAGATTGATCTAAAAGTTGTATAAATAAAGGGTATGTGTATACAAGTTATAATTATTTTTTTTTTCTATGTAAATATGTAATTTACACATATAACAAAAAACCTAAATACTGTAAACAGTAACTAATGTCTAAAAACGGACAATGTTTTATTTCAAATTACAGCAGTGACTTCCAACCCAATAGGGGTTGAATTTCCAAAAATCCGATAGCCTAAAGCCTTCTTCGATAAATGAACTATCCAATACAAAAAGAATTTTTCAATTCAAACCAGTAGTTCCTGAGATTAGCGCGTTCAACCAAACAAACAAACAAACTTTTCAGCTTTATAATATTACAATAGTAATAGTATAGATTAGTATAGATATAGTTATATTTTGTACATATGTATGTTCGTGATTTTCTCCGTTACTACTTACACTACATAAATTGGAAAGAAATAGTTACTTAATTTCTATTGTTTTCTTCAAACCAAAGATGTTTAAAGCAGAATATTACGCAAACGGACCCCTGAATTGAAAAATGGTCTTTTGAAACCTATAATATTTTTGAAAGACCTTTTCAACGATACCCCACATTAAGGGGTAGACGAAGAAAAAATCATACGGAACGGACAGACGGACGGACGGAAGGACGGACGGCCGGACGGGCTAGCCGGCCGGTTGAAATAACGAACGGACTAGACATGATTCCGATTTGACTACAAAACCCTGAAAATTATAGAAAACTAAAAATAATACAATTGACTGTAACTAAAAATTCTCACGTGATCAAGACTGTTCAATGGCAATATAATTACGTTACTTTTACGAAATCTATTCCTTAGATGGCTAAAGCAAAAATTGACATAGGTCCGACGTCCAAGAGTGCTGCCGCACGACTGATTTGATTTCGCGCCAGATCGTATCTTTATATGGTAAAGTAAATTCGTTTTAATAAATTATTTTTTGCAGTAAGATAAAAAAAAATTACGTGTCATATTCGACAAAGACCATATTTTATTACTACATAAATTTTTGATGGGAAATACGCTTTATTGAATACAAAAATCGATGGTAAAGTCATGGCATAAACCATGAAAATTGGTAATGTTATTGAATTAATTTTGAAACGAATATTATAGTAATCGTATATCCCTTGTAATAAATGCAAAATATAATATATGAGTGTTCTCTAGACATTTTTTTTTACTCAATTTAATAAAACTTAATAAAGAAAATCAGTGTATGAAATTGACTCTGTCGTCCTTTTGCTGAAAAATAGTTATGCTAGATTGACAGTTACGCAGAAACAAATTAATATTTTCAAAATTCCGGTAAATGAAGATCCAAGATGAAGGATTGATCTATTTTATGAGTTCATTTGCCAGCATTAATATCTTTCTTATGATACTAATTTTTGACATCAAATTCTTCATTCCGCGCGTCTAACCGCGAAATGGCTCTTAAAAACCTATCCATGTCCAAAAGCTAGACATGTCCTGGAAAACAACGGATGACATCTCTTCTTTATGCCATACGTGTTATTGATGTCCACGCTACCCACTTACTATGATGTCTCGTTTGTCAAAAATACCATTGACTATTATTAAGAACATGATTAAACCAAATTAGAATTAATTCGACAAGGCTGAATAACTTAATTCGAAACGTATCCAACTGTATTATTTAGTGATCTCGTAGGCCATTATTAAATCGTCTGGGAATGTTGAGATTAAACGGGAGGTCTGAATGAGCAAACAAAGTGGAAGGCGGCTGGGGGACGGCCCTACCTGCCCTCTTCCGAGAATTGGCACCACGCTCCCCTACCCATGGAATACGATGCATTGTCGATTCAACTTTTGTCTTCGAACGAGTGGATACCCGGCGTGTGCTGCCACGCAAAAAAAAATTGTATCGGAATCCAAATTCGAAAAATAAATGTGCCTTATGCACACTACTATAGTGGTGTCAAAAGTGGCGTCAAACCATCTAGGCATTATTGCTTTTCAAATGAAACCATTTTTGGCATATCGGTTGGATGGTTTCAGTCTATAAATGACATCCGTACAATATACATTGCGGCATTTGGTAACAGTTTAACAGACAAATAATGTTTTTATGTCTTATTTGTTGTTGTCTTTACCTGTTGTGTTTAATTTAATTTATGAAAAATGAATTTTAAATATTAATTTCTTTGCTTACAGGTAAGTTCGAGAACAGTCCGTTTTTTGAACAATTGGTCTGAAGTCTTAATTATGGATTCGTAAGTTTTTCATACAAAATGATGATTTTATACAATATCACAGAATACATAATAGTACAGACAATATGCACACAGCTTATGATTCTCGAATGTTGCTGCTGATTCGGTAACAAAAACTAATAATCTTTATATTTATATATCAGGCAACGAAACCATTTTTGATTCGAGAACAGCAAATGAAAATCGAACGAGATATGAATGAGTTCCCTTAGTATGTTCCTATAGTCGCCTGGTGTTATTTTGGTGCGGTCTAGACGTTGCTTTGTATATTTTTTGTGTTACCTTCTCAAGTTGTTTTGTTGACTCGACCATTTTGTGGTCATCGGATCGTCTTCGGAAGGGTTTGTGAATGTTTGAAATAAGGTCTCGCTCATTTAGTCGGACCCCAAATCCCAAACTTCTGATATAACCTCGTTGACCTTTTTGCGTTTCCAGCTCTTTGGGTAATTAAATATTTGGTACGAATTAGCTTCGTCGGGGCCGATCGATGGTGTATTTTGTTTGCTGTTAACCAATTGTATTATCGCCGTTTCTTCTTCATCAAAAATCAGTGATATGAATGTATGACTGAATTTAATAAAATAGATTGAGTGTGTACTCAAGTGTGTCCATCCATCCATCCATCCATCAGCCCTTGGAGGTCCACTGCTGGACATAGGCCTCCCCTAACTTGCGCCACTCTGACCGGTCCTGAGCCTTCTGAATCCAGCGGATGCCCGCTGTCTTCTTCAGGTCGTCGGTCCATCTTGTCGGGGGGCGTCCTGTACTTCGCTTTCCGAGACGCGGGCGCCATTCGAGGACCTTTCTTCCCCAACGGTTATCGGTCCTTCGCACTATGTGGCCAGCCCATTGCCACTTCAGCCGGCTAATTCTTTGAGCTATGTCGGTCACCCTTGTTCGTCTACGGATCTCCTCGTTTCTGATACGATCACGTAGAGAAATACCGAGCATAGCCCTCTCCATAGCCCGCTGTGCTACCCTGAGCTTGTGGATTAGGCCAATAGTGAAGCACCACGTCTCGGACCCGTATGTCATCACTGGCAACACACACTGCTCGAACACCTTCGACTTCAGGCACTGAGGTAGTGTTTTGGACGACAAGATATGACGCAGTTTCCCGAACGCAGCCCATCCGAGTTGGATTCTACGAGTGACTTCTTTCTCGAAGTTGGACTTACCCATCTGGATCACTTGTCCCAGGTAATTGTATTCGTCTACAACTTCGAGAGCAGCGCCGTCAACAACAACCGGTACGGGTGTGACATGGACATTCGACATGATTTTCGTCTTGTCCATGTTCATCTTAAGACCCACCCGTTGTGAGGCGCTGTTCAAGTCCCCGAGCATTGTACCTAGTTCCTCCAGGGATCCTGCCAGGATAACTATATCATCGGCATATCGCAGGTGTGTGATGTATTCGCCATTGATGTTAATGCCACGTCGTTTCCACTCCATCAGCTTGAACACATCTTCCAATGCAGCGGTGAACAGTTTTGGGGATATAACGTCCCCTTGCCTGACACCTCTCTGCAATTGGATGGGGTTCGTGGCTGTGTCGTGTACTTTGACGGACATGGTGGCTGATGAGTACAAATACTTCAACACCTCGATATACCGGTAGTCGATCCGGCACCGCTGAAGAGAATTTAGTACTGCCCAGGTCTCGATAGAATCAAAGGCTTTCTCATAGTCCACATAGGCGACACATAACGGCAGATTATACTCCTCGGTCTTCTGTATAATCTGCCGCAGTGTGTGTATGTGGTCTATGGTGCTGTAGCCTTTCCGGAATCCTGCTTGTTCGGGAGGCTGGAAGTCGTCAAGCCTGCGTGCAATGCGATTTGTGAGCACCCTCGAAAACAGCTTATAAACGTGGCTCAGAAGTGCGATTGGCCTGTAGTTCTTCAAAAGGGCTTTATCGCCCTTTTTGAAAAACAGAGTCACCACACTTCTGCTCCACGCTTCCGGGGTAGTTCCAGTATGGATGACGGTATCAAACAGTTTTTGGAGCGCTACTAGGAGGGGTTTCCCCCCAGCTCAAGTGTGTACTGCCGTATAAATGTAGCATGAGCAATATGCATCCCACGCTTAATTAGTTATATTCTAAAGGAAATAGATTATAGAAATTGGGCGTAAATTGACATAACAAATGATTACGCTTGATCACAGTCGATTCGATCATACTATGTTGGTACCTACATTTGTATATGTCTTTTTTGGTGATACAACATTTTGATTGCCGTTCTCCACCAATCAACCCTGGAGCAGGATTGTGCACGCTACAAGCCTCCTCAAGAAGAGAGGCCTGTCTCCTGAAATGGGCCATTAATAGGTTGATGCCAAGCGATCATTTGTGAGTGAAGTTTCGGTATGTGAGATTCCTACTCACCAGAACTTCTCTACAGCCACAAAAAGTGTATAGATATCTTGTAATAATACACGAATACTCAGCCTACCGCTAATACCAGGTTGTAGAAACATGAAAGCCGCCACACAATGGAATAAAACACATTATTCACGGCTCCGGATCTAACTGTGATCTGATACAATGGGGTAATGGGGTGGTTTGTATGGAGACGGAGTGTGTCGGGGATGGCTCGGTGAGAAGACTTTAACGGTGTACTATACTATAATAAACCTGAATGTGCCAGTTTATTGTTGAACACATAGTGTGTATGATGGAACACCGGATTGACAGTATTAGTATGTGTTAGGATGTGTATATGTATGTACATCTTAATGACATTAAAAGGGCAGAAGAATGATTTTGTTTCTCCAGTGTTCCTCAGTAGGCGATACACTTGTGGACGCTAAAGACCATTAGGGTTGTAGAAGTCTTAAAGCATTTGGAGGCGTTGAGGTGATCTAAATATTAATAAAAGCTAATTATTGTTTTTTACTACGAAGAAATAAAGCTCCTTTCATAAAAATATTTGCTGAATTGGAGAAGAGAAAATAAAATACTTTATCAAGTGGTGATTATATTTCACGGAGCTTTTCCGCGAATCAGTCGATTTATTTATGTATTTGGGCTTGAACGGCTTTGAACGGGCTCAGTTTTCATTAAATAATTAAATATGAACTGTCGACAGTTAAGTACCTATTTAATCGTTACTACAAAATAATATTCAATATCAAATGAACAGAAATATTTTCTGAAATATTATGACGGTATGTTTATTCAACGCTCTATCTAATTTAATATTGAAAATATTTATGTCACAAATATAAAATATCGAGATCTTTAAAAGATCGCGATTTTTTTATAATATAAGTAATCGACATTGGTTTAAAATACGCTCTCTTTTTCTTACTGAAGCAATTTTTTTGTACACATTACCTACGATTTACGAATACGTATGAGATTTTAATAACCACTAGCTAAATAATCCTATTATAATAAAATTATAAATGTGAAAGTTTATGAAGATGTTTGAATGTTTGTTCGTCAATCACGCCACAAGTACTTAACCGATTTGGCTGTGGAATGGAGATAGCTCCGGATTAACACATAAGCTACTTTTTAACCCGTAAAAGTTCAGGGTTCCCGCGGGATTTATAAAAAATCAAACTCTACCGCGGGCGAGGCCGCGGGTAAAAGCTAGTCAATGATAAGTAACGCTACACTCATAGCCCCATGGACAACACACAAAGACAAGAACACACACATCTAGAGTAATCTAGACTAAGAACAGATATTTAAATTCATCAATCTTTCCGCCTAGCTAGGAGTCGAACTTAGGACCCTTGGTGCGGTGCGGGCACGGCGGTCCGGCATATGTATTGCTAGTATAATTTGAGCATGAATTCGAGAAAAAGTTCTGGTAGGTATGTATAATTTTAAAATAATAGCAATGTGTCACGATCATGACAAGCAAGACTATCAGCCATCAATTATGGATTCTTTATCGATTAAGTTTGTAGTGGGCTGGCCTCAGACCGGCGACCCAGTTCCAAAGGCTGGAGGAGTGCCGCCAGTGACACTCGATGATAATGATAACTATTGATAGGCAACAATACTGTGACTAATGTGTTTTTGTGGATATAGCCGGTAAACGAACTGACGTTCCACCTGATGGTAAGTGGCTATCATCGCCAGCTGGCTATGGACATCAGCGACATCAAAAATGCCACCAAACTGATGCCTTGCCGGCCAGGAAAGAGAGAAGAAAAAGAAAGAAAATGCGTTACTACACTTCAATAGATCCAGGATGACGGTTAATAATAGATGAAGTCACAATCGGGCTCGTAGGAGAGAGACTCGAATTGAGAGATGAAATATTTATGGCGATTAGATATTGGATTAGTAGAAGCCGTCCAATAATAATAGACCAGAAATTAACCGATAAGCTGTCCATGGCATACAGTGGCCTGATAGCTCGTATGATACTGCAAACATTTCTAGGTCAGAAGTTGTTCAATGAGCAAACAAGCCCCTGATCGGTCACTGCAAATGGACATTCTCAAGTAAAAGGCATCCCCGGCGCTTAATGGCCAGCAAGGAAATAGGGAATCCCCTTACGACTGAACAGGATAAAATAAATAAACTATGGTTGTTTTTAGTGGGACATAATCAGCTAGCAAGGCAAGTAAATGACCACATGAGTATTGTTTGCTCTAAAATGGAAACATAGCCTAGTGACTTCTATCAGCACGGACCTGCTTAAGCCTTGTCCATTATTATGCAAGTGAATCAGTGAGACACTTATCTAAACGATTTTGAAGTACAATTCGGCAAAGTGCACCACGGACAAGAGGTTAATTTGCTATATTGGCTCCTATTACCGCTTTTTATTTAATATTAATCTTCTCATTAAAACATCTGTACCGCGCTCTATCAAAATACAACTAATTATTGCAAGAGTGACGCAGCGTTCCACTAAAAGCTAACTAAACTTAACGCTTGAGCAAGTAGCTCGATCATTACCGCTATCCAATAAAAACTATCAAACATTTTCCTTTCAGCAATTAGGTAGACGATCGTTCGAGTGGAGAGTTTCCAGGATTTCTGAACCTTATAGCGGTCCCACTTATAGCGATAACTGATTTGTAGTACCTACATTCGTTTTAGATGAAACCTTTATCCTTCAGCTTTAGTGGTCAGTGCACCGTCAAGCTGAGACCCTTTCCGTAATTGGCGCCATCCAAAACTAGCTGAGACTCTTGAATATTATGGATACGCGATATCCTCTTTCAAATGTTTGGTGGTTTTATATCCACTTTCTTAGCCACTAACATGGTATCTGCTCAGTGTCTTTCGTTCAGAAAGCAGGGTTACAGAATCCAGCTGTACGAGTGTCTTCTAGTAAAATTACTTATTCGCCAATTTCTGGCGATACGTCTAGTTTTCAGACGCCGCGTCGGTGAACTTACAATTTGCTAATAAGTAATAACGCTTCACTCAAGCCTGTCTGTGCTGCCATTCGCAAAATTACTCACTTTAATACAATTATCTATTAGGTACGGGAATGTTTTACAAATGATCTAAATTATAACTCTATGCACAACTCAAACTTTCACTAGCTGAATGATGTTTGGATAGGTCAAACGCGTTGGAATGTTTGCTGTGTCATATTTCGGCATTCCCTGCAGGAGTACTCTTACGGCAGCCACGACATCCCTAGTAGACATGCCATGACGTCCTTAAGCAAACTCAAAGTCATTTAATTACGTGAGTCTTTTTTCAATACACGTGACATGTGTTCGAACTTTCGAAGTATGGAATTGACAAACGGTGTTAACCTGTTTGTCATCAAACAGACCAACATTATTTTTGACATTATTACCGTTATTAAGCCAGAATGGGGATTACCGAAGTATCCTGTGAGTGAAAAGGCTAGCCTATTTACCTGATAACCCTGGTGTCGTATGGCTAAGTATTTACTTATGGAGGCCATACACAATCATGTGTACTTGACCAACGTCAAGCGAACTTGACGTGGCATCCAGTATACTTGATCGTGTATGGCCACAGTAAGCTATCTGGCCATATAGTTATCTCATGCACACTGTATGGCGCGTCAAATCAAATAGCAAATTTGACAAGTCAAACTGCAGACTTGATAAGTACACTTGATCATGTATGACCCCCATTAGAATAAAGAGTGCTCATTTAGGTGTTAAACTAAATTCTGTATAAAGTATAAAAAAAATTACGATTAAATGAAGACAATGCGTTTTGTATTCTATTCTCCTTTTGTATTATATGAAAACAATAGAGCACGGAGCTTTTTATGGAACAAGTAATTTTACACATGAATTCGCATAAACCGTGAAGCCTGTCAAATTGTTGCGCAGTACTCCGCACTGCCAGAGATGGCTGTCGATCCGTAAGGCTTTTCTAAATGTAACGATTAAAAGGGGTTTTGTGTTGTGATGCTTGTTATATATTACATTTTGATTCAACAACAGAAACCTTTATCCACTTACAATCACGCATAGTTGTCTGTCCTATTGTACACAGCTCGCAGGTTCATAGTTGGACGTGTGTCTTCTTTATATCCTTTAAAGATGGGTCATTCAGAGAAAAGACTAACCCTCTGCATATTAGGAAATATGGGACATAACTTTCATTCATTGTTTCTTTCTTTCTTTTCGGACCATTTTACATCAGATGATACCTCTGCTCGTTTGTCGGCTATCAATGTACAAAATGTATAGAAAGGTTTGTGGCTCATACCAACCTCAAACACTTATCGAAAAGATTAACATGATACCTAACGAAAACAGTCGGGACCAGCATCTTAGCCTCTGAAGGACGTTCGCGCTCTGATTTTATATCTAGCCTAACTCTCTACAAGAGAAACGATATTAAATAAGGAAACGTTTCTAATTATCGAGTACAAAGCAGCGCTGCTAATATAATTCATTAAGTAATACTTGATTCGTTAAGTAATCGAAATGTTTAGTTCAAAGAGATTTCAGTTAGAGCCGGTGAGATGGAAAATATCGTCTCTCACCCTCGTTTTATTAATAACGGATGTAATTGAATTCCCAAGTTGATTTGTACGCCGCATGTTTATGGGTTTAATTACGATTCGTAGATTCCGATTTTATAGTTACCTAGGTAACTACCTAACTGTTTCTTGTAAATTAATGGGGCTTGCGATGTAATTAGCTCTTTAGGTATGTACTACGATTTATCGTGGTTCTCTTTGTGTTGACCACCATTCTCGGTGAGATGGAGATTGAACGGTTATATTTCGCACTATATCACGGGGTGACGTCACAGTATAGATGTCAATAACTCAAACACGCTTTATAATATGCGATCTTATATCAGTGATCCTTTAGGTGTTACTGATATATTCTCGTTTCTTGGCTTCTCTCATTTAAGACAACCGGTAGCAATAGCAGAATGACCATCTCATCTACGCATTGCCGGACGAGAAAGGACGGGGACTTAGCTGTGTTCTTATAAATATACCATACATTTTTTTACGCCAAAATAACCGTAAAAACAAATAGGCAAAATAAATTAGGGTAAAGAAATTAGGGATGCCTTAAAAGTGACCTTTCCAGGCAATTTAGATAAAGGATAAATAGATTACACCGGACCTTGGGCAGATACTCGAGGTACACGAGGACTAAAGTTGTTTTATACGAGTATGTAAAAAAAAAAAAAAAGTATATCCACTGTAATAAACAATAAGAGGTCATCAAGATTGAATCCACAGTGCATCATTTTGGCCAGCAATCCTTCATCATTGATACCCTATGGTTTTGCAAATGTGATAGGCAATGTCAATTAGCAATGTCCTCATTTACCGGCTCTTCCCACAAAATATATACGAATCCATTCCTGTCTTTAACCAGTTACCAATTCAAATGAGGATATATCCCTAAGACTCCTGTTTCGAGATTAGGCAGGATTGGTACCGGCTTAAAACTTCGGCGTCCTAACTCCTAAGCTCCAACAACAACATGCTGGAAGGAGACAAAGTGCCACTCGAAACCTCTCGCCTTCGGAACTCCATAACTGAAACGTCTCGAAGAGAGTATACTTCCGATTCTACGGCTAAGAGAGCTCTGAAAGCCTCTCGAGAACTGTCTGTGTATAATGTAAAAGCTGCGGAGGTCACAGGTACTAAAACGACAAATGCATTGTTGGAAAATCGATTTTTTATTAATATTGCATCTCGAAAGTGGAAGGCGAGTAAAAAGTTTAAGGTTATATAAAGTATTGACTCCTTAACAATAGGTCAATATATCAGTACCTATGTATATTTTTAATGCTAATAAGTACTCACGATTTTTGTATTTTATACCGATATTTCGCCCCAGTAACTCGGCGCTGGTGGGGAGATAGTCTTGACAGGTGACACTTGTCATTTATGAGGAGACGTATTGAAAATCCGTGATATACCATTATGATTCCAAAAAATATGCATTTTTATTTAAGAAAAGCGGATGAGGATGGAGCCGTCAAACATGGGTTCAATTAAATATTAATTTATTTTTCATTAAATATGTCATCGTTAGTTTAAACGAAAATATGTATTTCTAATTTCTTGTTTATTACAGCAGCTGCCAAAAGAAAAATATTTATAACCATTAAGAGGCCGTTAAAAGTTAACGGTGCTGACGTAAAGTTTTACGTTTCACCCGTTCGACTAATTAGTTTTCGTCTAGCGATAAGTACGTGAAATTAAGATCGTCGTCGAATTCTGGAGACGACGGCCCGAACCGGGTCAAGGGATCTATTTAGAACTCGACACGATGCCGGGCCCACTGTCGATATTAATCGAAATTGTGGCCAATTTGTATTTTTATTAACGTATCGTTAGTGTCCTGCGCAGACAAGGTACAAATTTCGACTATTTTGTCACGACATCTACACGAATACATTTTACACAAACATGTGACATGTTCGATCTTGTTAGTATAGTAGTAACAGACATAACTGTCTTAAGTACTCTGTCATAGTCAAATTTTTTAATATTCCTTGTTTGTATTTATCAAATTTCGATACTCTTTATAAATAAAATATCAACTGAAAACATCGCAAATAAAATATCAACTGAAACCCTCGTAAATACCTAATTGAAACATAAACAGTTCCACGGGTTCCATCCGTTTTTATAAAATTTGTCACCACATAATTTAATAATATTTTTCTTTTCATTCAAAAGTAGCCAAATAAGCTCTTAAATACTCAGATTAATTTGAATAAAATGGTACGGATGACATCACTGAGCTGTAATTAGCGTTTAAATCTACGTTCCATTCCACGTTGCTTCAAATATATATTCTGAGATGAAATAAATAATTTCACAGGTAAAACCCTCGGAGATGAACGAAACTGGATATTGTAACTTATGTTTTTTAATATTATTTTTCACCCTTAGTTTCATGCGCTTATTTTGCATCATCTTACTTGACATCCCAGTAGCCATTTACACTGTCCAGTGGGGTCCTGCGTTCGTCGATTCTTGGCTGGTGAAGACGTTTATATCAGTATGTTTAATTCTCGCGTCGTATGTTGTAGAATCTGTCAACACCCGCAAATAAAATATGTAATCGTTTCTTCAAAAAAATACCTATAACATTAAGTCCTATTTGCGAAACCATTTATCTGTATACGTATTTCACAAAATAGATAGGAATTGTTTTCACTTGATTGGGTCGAAGCCGAACACAATTTTGTTTTCACAAGGACATTCGTCCACTAACACACCGTATCTGTGTCGTGTCGCCCCGCGAAACCTGAGTACCTTGCGCCACTCACCGCACTGTGGTTGCCATATTGCACCTGTGGCCGCTCCAGCGCTTCTGCTACTGATATCTGCATTACATGTACAAATATTTTTATATGCCGGACTTTAAGCGATAACTTGCGTATTAAGATTATGTTGGCCTCACGCGCCTTGCACTTGCAGCCTCACGCTGTAAGTAAGACGCATTCTGGCGCAGCCGTTAACGTCGATGAGGAGCATAACAAAGACAGCGGTCATAGACCCGCTTCGCTCAACGCAGCATGATTTCCAGGTAAGCTACGGACCAACATCTCCATGAAACAAAGATGGATCACAATTATCTAAAACGTGACCAATCAACCAAAAATAAAAAGTGCAAATACAGCTTTAAATGAAATACAATTCTGTAAACAAAGATATGTTTCGAAATCAAAAATGGAGATGGAATAATAAAATGCTCGTTGAATTTCAGGAAGGACAATTTATTTAACAAAATATTTTCATTTCTTTGTTAATTATACAGAATTCAATGAATCTGATTCTCCAAATTGGGACCAATTAATTAAGCTGGATCTCTGAAATTAATTATCGCAGTGTTACTGCGCGATAATTCAGCTTCAGCTCCGAGGGAGGTGTCGTCACCGACACCTAGGGTTTTATTAAAAAACGTCGCCGTGTCTGTAGCTAATGGTCAAGATTTGCAGAGTTAATCGGATGGAAATTTCTTGATCGACAGACACGCTCTTGAAAATTGATTCACATTTAAATTTCATTCCCAAGGGGGTCGTTATAAACTTAACAAACTCTAAATTATGCAGTGATTTAGTGAGTTTCGGATTTTATAATTGAACATTTGTAGCCTAAACTAACATTGTAAAAGGTAAACTAAGTAATTGGACTAAAAAATACTTTTTAAACTTTGGTACATAGTTTAGAACAATTTTACCAAAGCTTTTGTTGATTTAAATAATTAATGTAACTGCTTATGAATTGCTAAACTCTTCTAAGCCAAGATTCATAAGAATACGTTGTTAAAAAATATGATTTGAAGCAGTTCGGTTCGGAATCTGAATTCTTAAAAGCATTACCTGAAATTCTATCTACAGGCCCGTCTTTCATTAGGTCTATATCATAAAACATTTGTTGGGCCCCTCTGATCGATCTCTTAAATATTTTATCAAGAAGGTCGAATGCAAAAGAGAATAAGCTGATTCAACATGGCCGCCTCGTCCACCGATAAATCACCGGCTTCTAGCTTTTTTCCACGGTTTCAGATTTTAGCGTCGTCCGATTTCACAGTGTCTATTTTCGTTAAGCATGAATTCGATGACAAATTGGCGTATCATTTTCCTTATCTTGAGGATCTTTCGTCGACTTTTATAACCCTAAAATGGAATGATTCGTCATTCTTTTTCTACTAACCTAAATGAATAATGCTTGTTCCCGTAAATACATTTTCAGCCGTAAAACATTTTTCGTGTTGTCGTTTCTTATAAATTATCCATTTTGTTATTTAAGCTTGAGATGCTTCAAAATGTGGTAACATTAAATGCGTAGAATCATCTTCATAAAGATTAAGTATAAAACAGTTACCGCAACAGCTTAATTCCCATGGCAAAGCCCAATGTAATTAACACTGCGTCGGAATACCAATCTAGATTTTCATCTACGGCATTTTCCATTGTTATCAGCGCGCCATCTGGCGGATCCAAAGCCAAATTGTACACGGAGCTGTAATAGCGTTATAGTTGTCCTACACGACGATGAGTTCTATTCACGTTTATTGTTTTCGTTAAAGTTTCGCCGATTGCCGGGTCCTTTCATCAGCGAGACAGTTAAACGAAATTACAAACTCAGAATGTAACTCGTTAACGCAGGGTACGCAGGTAAATGTAAATTTCTCGAATATTCCAGAAATTAGGAAGCGAAATTTGTCCAACATTGTGACGGAGGTAGATATGGTTTTTATTTTGAAGGATGACAGAGAATTTATTATTTCATAGTTTGCTAAATACATAAATGTAATTTCTTTCTTAAGTTTTAAATTGATTTGGGTCTGGAATAGGTTTTTATTCAAATGAAACGAATGCTTCGTAAAAAACTACATAACACACCCAAACCGTATATCATTTCTTTCATTACTACGATTTCACAAAATTGTGGCTCCTCTGAATTTCTTTTTGAGATAAGTAAGTGACGGTTAGAGATTAAACAGCTAAAAGCCTTGTGAAATATCATTTTCTTTCGCCCAAGAAATTCTTTTCTCAAGAGATCCTAAATTTGAAAGTACTTATGACTATGACGGTATAGAAGCCTATTGTAGTAATAAGATCCAACGTTCAAATCTCGCTCCCCGCACTCGACTACTGAAATACTAATGAGTACGCAACTGCTTCCAACGGACCCTTTTTATCTTGATAAAAAGCTATAAAGGGAAGTTTTGGTCAAAGATTTGAAAGTAACAGCCTGTTGCCAAATGAAGACGTTTCGTTGAATGTTTTGTTTGGATTACGTAAATTATAATTTAAGTCAACGTTACGCTCTCTTTAACAATAATTGACTGGAAGAACTTGTACTATTATTTGTTATCGAATGGGTCTTTCAAGAAGTGCGTCCATATCTAATTATCTACCTTTTAGAACACGTAATAAATTAATTAAGTTATGTATTGTTAAAGCCTTAGGCTGTTACAAATGTTCACTGAGGACGGCGAATCACTGCATAAAAATCTGAATATTTGTTTTTTTTTAATAAATTTAAAAACAAATTGACAACAAAATGAATGTTTAAACCGAATTGTGTCTGCGCAGGAAATTTGTAATCAAAACAAAGGTATACGTTGTTCGTAATATTCGTAAATAGAATTGTTAAGAAAAAATTAAATTTACCACCAGAACCCGACACATCTGTTCCCAAGGGGAATCCTTTAATTCAAGGATGCGGAGGGCATGGCTTCCTATCTCTTGTAGAATGATTGTGGCACAGTTTCAAAATGGATTTTGCACCTTACTAAGTACTGCTGTTTTTTTATTAACTGAAACTTGAAGTATATATTAATACGTGGAGAAAAAACTTGTACCTACCCCTTTTTAAGACAATTACGCGGACGGAGAAGTATCAAATTTGGCATAGGTATAATAGATTATATGGAGAAGGAGTGTAGAAATCTAATATTTTTATATGCATTACAAATATATAAAATGTATACCTTTACTACACACAAATGTCAATGTGAAGTAACCCTTTGATAGTTACTGTCAAATGTTGAATGTAGAGCGGGTCTATAGTTTTTTATAAATTTCAAAACTAAGTATTGATAACTTGAAATCAAAATAAATCTCATTATGAACAATATTCATCATAATTTATAGGTTTTCTCATATTTTGTACCGTTTATTTGTACGATTTAAATCTCACCTACTGCGTACTCCCAGATGCCGCCGACAGTTATTGTTGTCTTTCTGATTTGTTGCGGTGATTACACATTTGATTTATTATAACAAAATGAAAGTTTTTTCCTGTGGTCAGTGTTTATTTGATGTTATTTTACCTTAAATACCTTTGGGGTTAATGTACGTTTTAATTAACTTAAAATTGGTGAAAACTATCTCTAATAAGATTTGCATTTGATAGGAACTTTTGGATCAATGTAGCAAATATAAAATCAAAATGTCGTTAATATTCTTAATGGTCGATAACATTCAGCTCAAAATAAGGTATGAAAACTTCGAAAGTTTCCTTTAAACTCACGTTAATATGCACAAAAACGGTTTTCAATTAATCACAACGATTATTTATTAAAATGCTTACTTTTCTGAATTAATTATTGATAATATTTAGGCAATTATATTATAACTCTACTCTTTACATCAATTTAGAAATCTAATCATGTGAGAAAACCGCTTCCTTTCAAGTTTTATAATAACGGAGATTACGTTCTAAGCTGCTGAGTCAGTGAGTGCTATTTCTCATACTGTAAGCATTTATACCAGTGAACGAATATACTACTGGAATAAGCCTCTCAGTACTATGAAACGTTAAATATCAGCACCAAAACTCACACAAATACGAAGTATACATACACAAACCACTCACTACGGTATAAAAATTCTTTATTCGAACTTTTGTCAAGCAGTTGTGCAACCATGCGAAATCGCCAAACGGGATTGGTTCTCGGCATGACCCGAACACGGCAATTGGTTCGCGCGTCAGTACTGTCTCATGCGTTGTTGCAATGTCAGTCAGGTCGTCAGTTCCGTGGATGTTGATATGTTTGAGGGAACCAATCATAATAAAATAATAAAATTGTCCAATATAATAAAATAATAATATTAACAAATTTTTTCTCTTATTACAAAATGAATTATTTGTTTTACAATATTAAAAAAATAAGATAGTTATAAGGATTGCCGACAGAAGTGAAAACTCAATATATGGATAAACTTCCTATTAGCCCATACGCCCGATTGATCTAAATTTTGGTATACCAATGTATTTCGACGAACTGATAACGAATATCATGCAAACTACGCATAATTATGCAGAACGAATTTCGCATTTTTCTGCCAAACCACTGGCTCCTCAAGAAAAATGTATTGAAAATAAAATGTCAATTTTTTAATGGGCTACAACGTTTGTAAGAAACATTTTTCTGTAAAATATACATTTTGCCAAATAAACATGAAAAATTAAAAATAATATTTTTTGAAGGTGAACTTCAAAATGAAATATGTGGGTATTTTGCCTATAATATTCGTTATCAGGTCGTTGAAATACATAGGTATACTAAAATTTCAGATCAATCGGAGGTATGGGCTAAAAGAAAGTTCACCCCAATATATTGACAACTCAAAAAAATATATTTACAACAGTAAAAAAATAGTCAATTATAAGGACTGCCGACTTAAGTGAAAACTCAAAACAATATATTGAGTACTCACTATTGTACTGCATATTGATTATACAAATTAATCAATTCAAGTTATGATTGCACAATAAAACAATGCACAGTTTAAACAAAATAAATTTATGAAGTGATCAACATAACAGCAACACCAAAGGCATCACTGATGCGTTGTAGGCCAAGAAAAAAAGAACTAGCTCTCAAGCCCCCAGCATGAACACAACGAGTCGTTTGGCGGCTGACTCATGCTCAAGGATGGTAGCTATCCAGGTGAACCCCATGGAGAAATAATAATAGTAATTATGGTTTTAATGAATTAAAATCAATATTATAATCCCTCCGAGAGGCCCCACCACCAGCGGGCCGGATTTAGTCGCCTCATACGACACCCATCTGGGTAACTGACAGGCTTCACAAGTGAGTAATAGTGTCTTCGTGATATTTTGCTCCTTCAGCAACAATATCGGTAATACAAGAAAAAATATCAAGAACTTCGTTACCCCAGGCATCATTTCTCGAAGAACATACCTGCTTGATACAATATTTAGCAGCTAGAGTCTCAACTGAATGTTCAACGCGCCTTTTTTTCAAAGGCTTTTTTATATCTTCACTGAGGCAACATGTACATAAAAACAATGATTTTAGAAGTCAATTGTTGCAGCAGAAAATCTGAGCTGCAACGGAACTGCCTCTTCGTTATATAAAGGTGCCTGCCTAACATCTTTTTAATGGTATCAGTTCAGGTGTCATTTTTACGACAGCTGATGTGAATCACGCTGTTATCACGTTGAATAACTTAAATTGCTACATTTCTGGAGCGTATAGTTCAAAAACGGTCGGAGATACGGAAAAAGTGTATAGAATTAAAGTTATAGAGAATTTTATAAGCTTTCATTTCATCTTAAAACATTTTGCGCTATAACGCACCATTTTTGAGATATTGGCGAAAAACCTAAAGTTGAGACCTTTGTAACCCCCCCCCCTCCCTCCGGCTCACCTCCTAGACGCGGGGACTTTTAGTATTTTATCACCCTAAGCACCCTGAACAAGTTTCTGAAGAAATCGCTTAGGTTCCCGCTCACGCACTCTATACCCTCTTTTGAGTCATTCCTTGACTGGACTATAACTACATTATGCATAATCACATCCTTAAGAAAGATAAATAAATTTTTGTAGTTTTAGATTTCGTTATACTTACACGTGAAATGTGATTCCATGATCCTTGGAACCTTTGAAACGATGATCTGTATGACTTCTGCACCATTTCACAACACATGAAGGCATTTTGAAACCCAATTTTTATATAAATCTTGTTTATGACTCAACAACCGTCCGAACGAGTGACACCAAACTGACTAAGTCACGGTTTTGCCGAGTTTATAAGCCCCGCCTACCGCGGTTGACTTTTCGTGGCGCTATTTTTAGGCGTTAAAGATGCTTCCATGTGTATATTAGTTCATTGATTTATACTTATTTGCTGAAAATTTCATGTCATGAATTTTTTTTAATGCTTATTTATAGACAAACAAAATCCATAAGCAGACTATACGTAGCAATTTGACGATATATTTTACTCTTTAATTTAATCAAGTAAGGTTGTCTTTTTTTCGTTACGCTATCTTTCTTTTTTATTTTTCTAACGTTGCAGCGTTGTTCGTATACTGCTAAGAATTCTTAGGGAATTAATTCGAATTAATTACATAATTATTATAAGTAATACATAATTTGCTTGACTAAGTATAAAAAATTGTAAGATAATTTAATAACTAATATGATTCATCATCATCATCCTGCCCATTTCCCAATTTTATTTGGGTTTATATTAATATGATTATATTACGAAAATAATGTAACTTATAACTATGTTGACTAACAATTAGCAAATAAATTATAATAATATACTAACGCATTTGGTTAGAATCTGTAATGTTAGTGTGCATAATGATGCACACTAATAAATTTCGTAAACGAAAATGATTAAATAAAATCAAGTTAATTTTCGAATCTTGACTGTCTTCAGCACTGGATTTCAATTTGTATTCCCACGAAAATGAAAATGTTTATACAATCTCGGTCCTTTCTAAAGTGATGCAAAGCATCGGCTAAAATTGGGCTAAAGGAGAACCCCAGTTTCCATAGAAACTCAGGCCTAAGTAGACAAGACTGGAAATTGGCTGTTAATTAGATTATTGCAAAAAGTTCAATTTCTCCAATTTTCACGGCTGCCAGCAATGGCCAACTAAGGAAATCCTAGAACGAATCACCTTAATTATAGGTTATGATTATGTCATACTCGTGTCACAGTGCTATTTAATATGTATGTTACACTTACGTTGGCGGGTGTCTATTATAATTCTACTACTTCAATGGTTTTCACCCAAAACGAATGTCATAAAAAGGTTGTATAATAAAAGCTATTGCATATTTCAAGAGATTTTATTAGTTATCATTATAATATATTAATATTTCGTGTAGTTGTGCAGGAGGCGTTATATTTAGTTAGTACCTTGCCCAATCAAGATACCATAATATACTCATTGTAAGTATGGCCACAGCAACTTCCTGATCTTCTAAAGATGTATAGGGTACGTTATCCAGTGTTCAGGACTTATTCTGAACCTTTGTCAGTCACAAAACAGGCGATTAAGGAGTCCATATTCATATAGTATTGGTTTGCAAGAAATTGTAGCGAAACTGCGAAACACATTCAACAAAACACAAGTACGAAAGCGAATACTATAGAAAATTAAAATCACTGTGTACGTGTCGATGAGTTTCAATAGTAAATAGGACTCCAAATACGCTGAAAATATTTGATAGTAAAAATATACAAGAACACGCGTAGAAAGATGAAAGATCGATGACAAATATGACAATACAGTGGTGTTATTTATAAATACTATGGTTACCAAAATGACATTATTAGGGATTACATCATCATTGTTGTCAATCGATTAATCGATGTCAAAATATTCGAAATGTAATTTAATAAAATTAGCGTAACGATTGAATGGTAATTATAATATATTACATAGTTTTGATTTATATGGAATACGAAAATATGTAAAAAATAAATTAATATTATAATTATAATCACTAAATAATACATAAAATATATTATTATGTTCCATCAATCGATCATTATCAATCGATTCAATCGATTATAAAATCGTATGTAATGAGGTAAATACTGTGAAAACTTTTTTGCATTATTTTGTTCATTTGGCAAGAGCAGCTGAAGCTAAGATTTAAATATGTTTATCTTATAAATAAGACGAATTTTTTGGTATATAGTTTACTCTTGTCTAGTCCGATGTTCTAGCACAGATATAGCATATGGTTCGGGGCCGAAAATTGGGGATCGCCTTTGAGCAGTTGTCAAAAACACCTCGCTCTCAGGGGATAACGGTTATTTGTTTCACCCTGCAATCTTTTCACATTATTTAGAAAGAAAATTGACGGAGAATTTTCCCGTAGCCCTTGTATAAAATTATGCTAAATTTTTCTCTCTTGCTTATTTTACTACACCTTTATTTATTTTTAGCCAATTGACATTTCACATCGTATCTGTCCTTTCTTTTACACTGATGTGGAACGCCCCTTCTGTATGGGCTTAAACCGCTGCTCTCAAGTACAGTTCAGACAGGACAAAAAGCTGCCCTGAAGCTGCTTGCTTTACGGCAGAATTAGCAGATGTGAAGTCGTTCGGCCAGAGGCGAGCCTTACAAAGGTTCCACCACCTATTCGTTATTCGAGCATTAGGTTTCTTGAATAAATTAGAGCGGAAGGGGAGATCGACGTCGGAGAGGTTCTTGAATAATTTATATAAAGCGGTATTGCTCGTGTAGCTACTATCGTAGCAATGCGAAATGACAATAAGTTAAAAGAATCGTTTAAAAGTGCTAAAATGCTGAATAGGGCGCAGGTGGCTATATAAAGTTGTTATTGTATTGTGTCGTAAATAGAAAAGCTGATAGGCTCTGTATGGCGTGTGGAGTGTGGATCGATAGAATATCTCCGGTCGCTGAGTGCCGAGCACAGTTTCCAATTTACTCGCTCTCTGATAAACGTGAACTTTCCAATTGTTTCGATGATTGTTTGCACGAATGTATTTGCCATATTTTGTTCAGTGTATACAGTTTTAATAATACCTTTTCCGTCTGGACTAAAATGTTGAATATCAGTTGCTATCCATCTGATGCCTCGTGTGTTTAATATTAAAAATATTGGTTGTTTTTTATTGTAATACACTATATAATAAAATAGGTTGCATCTCTTGCAGCTTGGTTAATTGTAGATCAGAATTCAATGCTTTATTGTTTTTAACTCTTTTATTGTCATTATTAGCTGCAAATTGTAATTATTTTCTTTTTATTCATGTTTAATCCTTTTATTGCTGAAATCTAGAATTTCTTGGATCTGTTTAGTAAATCAAAGCTCCTTAATGACTCGAAAGCTTTATTGGACGAGAAATTCTACGACACTTAATTGGATGTTTACGCCTTATCATTGAAGGTTTAGCATTTAATACATAATCATGAAGGCTTAGTACCTTTATCCTTACATTTGCATTTTGTTTTATAACGTAGTTGCTGGCGGTATAATTTGTTTGGTCCATTTCATCTGGATAAGGTTTGGAGTTTCAAACTATTCATTTAGAGTTGTATATTTGATTTAATTTCGGTGATTTGAAGTTAATGGATGTTGTAAAGTGGTTGATTTATTGTTCTCGCCGATACACTAACGATTCTCAATTCTATCATTGTCACTTATATTGGTGATGAGGGTTCAGAGTAAATTTATCCCCAATCACTCAATTTGGATTTCGACAAATTTTGCCACGAATATATCATCCAAATGGGAATTAAGAATCAATCGCGTGAAAATATTTTAGATGGTTTTCTTTTGTGTTGTTATTTGACGATGACGAAAATATGCATATAGATGTATGTATGAATATTACAAATTGAAAGCTTTGGTGTTCTGTTACAAAAGCTACACACAGAGATTTTTTGAATACCTTTCCATCAAGCAATATTGAAAACAATGTTTATCAAATTTTATACTAGCTGACCCGGCGAACTTCGTATCGCGTTTTTTTTCCAAAACAATTTTTTTTTCTAAAATAAAAGTAGCCTAAGTTACTCCTTGTTACATCAGCTATCTGCCAGTGAAAGTCCCGTCAAAATCGGTTCATCTATTTCAGAGATTAGTCGAAACAGAGAGACAGACAAAAATTGTAAAAAATGTTATTTTGGTATACATATACCAAAACCGCTGGACAGGGTACATACCCTGTATACATCCAAATGCACTTAGTAAAAAGCTGTTATTTTAATATTACAAACAGACACTCCATTTTTATTTATTTGTATCTATAGATTATTCATCATTATATCGTTCATTAGTTTAGATTACAATACAGAATGTCGATCATTCGTAATGTTTTATAAGTCATTACCTGTTGCCCGCAGCTTTGCACGCGGAAATTATGCTTATCATATTTATCCCCTATTTCATCCCTTTGGGGGTTGAATTTTGAAAAATCCTTCCTTAGTGGATGCCTACGTCTTATGAGGAATACGTGTGTGAAATTTTATTAAAAGTTTCTAGCCCATTGATACATCAGTCAATCACTTTTGCCTTTTATATTGTACCTATATACAGATTGATCGGAAGTTCAAATATCTTTTAATTGCATAAATTCAGTCGAGTGTCGTGTAGCCGCGCTTTTGCATGAGGTATCATATCAAAGGGAAAATTCGGGCACCGCAAATTTTCGTCATATGCACCGGGTGCCGCACCGAGTGCCACGCAAACGGAATGCGTTATCAGCACGCTCTTACGGCATAAGTGAATGAACTTGAGTTACTTGACTGATGGCGCTCTAGTATCTGGCGATCCAGTATTTCAAGCACAATCTCTCTATAGTGTTTGCTTATATTTTTCAACCACATCGATGGATTATAAGGTTTAGAACAAAAAAACATGAGTACTTATCAAATTTCAACTCATTTAGTCCAGTAGTTCTGGAGAAAATTAGCTGTGAAGGGCGGTCGTTCAGACACACCAGTGACCTTATAAGGGTTCCGTTTCTCGTTTTTTTCGTTCGGAACCCTAAAAAAGGCCCATTAAGCCGCCAGCCGAAACAAGACGAGTCGTTTGGCGGCTGACTGAAGTTAATATGTATGTAGGTTATATTAATATATGTCTAAAAGCTGGTTCACTCATCTATTCTATGATAATTCAAAGAGTTTGTTCGGCCATTCCTCGTTTATTGGTTAGACCTTTTTATATGTACCAAAAGGTTTTTGTGATGTAAATAAATCTTTGTGAAGTATTTTTTATTTATTGCAATAAATCCGCGATATAGGGCTGTATGTAGGGTTACCAGATGGTCGAGATCCATCTGGATTGTCTCGAAATTTCACATGATGTCCAGAGTCCCGACAAAATACAAAATGTCCCGACAATTCACTCGATTCAACAAAACGCGCTTGCCGTCACATGCGCTCTGCCTCTAGCCGTTTTTTTCGTAGTCAGCCCGTTTGTCGGCTAGATCTAAAAAAATTTGTCCCGACAAATCCCGACTTTTAAAGTTTTGTCCAGATATTTCAGTCTTACCATCTGGTAATCCTACCTGCATGGCACATGAGAAGATTTCAGGCTCAGTCTTCTTTCCCCATATTGATCTCACTCTTCATCTGCTAAAGGTACACCTGATAATTTTTCATTTGATGCACCTTGCTCACATCTTTCGAAGTTGTGCAATTTTTGAACCTCTACGTCACAGATGGTTCTGCCAGAACCCAGAAATGAATAAATTTTCAATTAGATGACAAGATGTCTTTTGTATGTCTTTTGTATGCAAAGGTTCGTCGTATTATCTTACCTTGTATTGTCTTACCGGCTCAATGTTAGCTGGCTAAATATAAGACTAATTGTTATAACGATTAAACGGTTTAATAGTAAATGTAGTATTATCATTGAATAAGATTTACTAAAACAAATAGTAGTTGGTGTTTTTTTATTAATATCCGAAACAGTCTTTGGTTTATTTTGCGTCCTGTATTCAAAGGAAATCAATTCTATCTTCAATACATTCAGTTAGAATCACATCATCCCTCCTCATTTTCATTATGTTATTTTATTATTATATTTATTATATTGTTTTTTTAATGTTGTTAGAATATTGTTTTTGAAATGGTTTTTTTTGACATTATTTTTTTGATTTTTTTTCCATGCCCAAGAAGTATAACTTCTCCCACGCGTACATACGCTTATGTGTTTTTTTTTGCGGTTGGGGTTTTTATTTATTTATACTAGTTTTTCTTTATTTCCATTGCAGTATCGAATAAGGGCATGAGTCAAGTTATCGTGGCCGACCGTATGCTCCGTCTTGTTTGTGTGGGTTAACTTTGGTATTAAATTTCGCTGAGCGTGATTTACGAGTAAAGTAATTATCGTAATGCGTCGCGTGCTTTTTGCTCGTTTGCTAAATGTTATTCCTCTATAATATTATAAATATTGTTTCTTACCCGTTTTCATGATGTTCAAATACGTATTCTGTTTGTTATTTAGCCTGTGCAAGAATCTTGATACTTAAATTTATATATTACAAAACAATTACATTGAGGTGATACACAAAGTTCAGGCATACCAACATTTTTCCATTGAAATAAAACAGTCATTATTAGTATCTAAGGTTATATAAGGTTATGTAACTACCGCAGATTATTCTTGAATATAGAAGCCACGTTTCATTCGTTTGCACTTAGAGTCACGTGACTTATACAGTTATCGTTGGTTACTACTTAGATATGTTGGACCCTTCCACATGTCGTGGGGCGTAAGAATGCTTCAATATTGCTGGAGGCTTGAAGCGCTCTGAAAACTTTACCAAGTTAGGCAACTGACACAAATAAATATCTGCACAGTTAAACTTGTCCTGTAGTCAAATGCAAATATTAAGCCGAGTATTGAGCTATCTATTGAATATGGCGCGCAGAAAATGCAGATAAACTGGTTCAAATATCCCGTAATTAAATGACTGAATGATAAATGTGACGTTGTGTTTAATGAGAGATTACAGTGACACGGCCATGTACGTTTGTTTAAAGATAATGTTGAGTGAGATCCAGGTACCTTCCTTTAATACGAAAATTTTAATTAATGATCCTCATGATCAGATAGGGACACAACTTCATGATTTGATGGCGGGCGAAGATCCAGCGAATAGTGATAGTGGCTTCAGAATATACAGGGTGAATTTTTCAAGTGTGGGTGGATAGCCAAATTCGAAACCGTGAGGAATAGCAAAAAATGGTAATAGGAGTCTCGGGACCGATTTTGATGAAAACTAAAACTGCATCAATAGATTTTTGAAAAATTAATATTCCTGGCCAGGAATTGAACCCGTTGATTTTGAAAAAAACTCATCCTGTATTATTACACTGTACTGTTGCTAACAAGAATCCAATGACATACTGAAAACTTATGGAAAGAGCACTTTTTTAACAAAAAAATTAATAAACTGCTGCATTTTAAACAACGCAGCAGTTTATTAAATTCAACATTTTCCTTAATATTTTATTGTAGGAATGTTCCAGAGAAAGTTTAAGGCCATTTTGGGGCAGTTTTCTGTAAATCGGATATCTCTCGTATTGTAGCGTACGATTTCATGATTCTATCCATCTTGAAGGCACCTACGAAAATAATACTGAAACATGAGGAATAATGTGATATTTTAGCTATTCCATGCATGTGTTGCAACAAACAATGCAGCGAGGTGCTGACTGTGCGACCCTGTACATTCCTGCGAAACATGAGAGCGCAGTTCTCTGCATTTTATCACTCGCGTTTTAATGTCACTGAACTTTATTTTGCAGACTTGCAGAGCAAGAGATTGCTATCCGTATAGATGACTATGATAATCTGTTCTTTATTTTACTGATGATCTGGGTCATGGACTTTATACCTAAAACATGGAAGTTTTCCCAAAATCTCCGGATTCATTATTAAACCAGAAAACAAGTTTTTATTATAATGTAATCTCGCAGTCACATCACAAAAAGGTCCGATCATAATTTTGTCGATTCATAGGAGACACAGAAATATTCTGGCTCATTGGGACATGAAAATGTTGAAATTTTATAAAAACTTAATAGCTTAAAATAATGTCGGCTCTTGCTAATCCGACGAAACTAGGGGCTGGCTCTTGCTATAGATGATAGTGAAATAAAAGATAATTCCCTTGTTTAAATATTATTTTATGCACCACTTTCAAACACTGATACACTTATACACTATTACAATATTGTCGTGCTTCTTGCTCGACGTCCCAAAACTAACTGCCGAGCGGGCAGCGTTGTCACCTCGGGGAAAATCCCCACTCCACGAGTACCCTCTCCACAAGAGCTTGTGATTGGTCGAGAAAGCTGCCCGCTCATTGGCCGTTGTTGTCAGTGAAATCAAGTTAAGTACTAATTTAACAATAACGTGACGGTAATTTATCTAATGATGCTTACAGTCGGCCATCCAATTTGGTCGTTCGACCTCGAGCGACTGATGATAAAACATGTGTAGATTACATGGGTAGATTACAGTTATAATACTAATGTAATCGATATTACTATTTTACATGTTGACCATAATTTACTTTTAACTAAGGGTCTAAACTAAAATAAGCTAAACATAAATAAGGAAGCACATCAATGGCATTTCAAAAAGCGTTATTATAGTTTAAAAGCGTTTATGGACGAACAAATTAATAGCAATAAGTAATCTATGTAAAATAACTCGCTTAATAATCAACTAAATCAATTCTGTACTCACATTTTAACTTGACTGAATCCGATAAAACTTACAACTAAATTTATCCTTATAATTTAAAATTAATTAAGATTGTGACATTAATAAGTAATTAATTCATATTATTCAATGTAAATAGGTATGTGCATGACCTTCAATCAATTAAAATGTATAATGATAAATTTTATAGATTCGAAATATCATTGCTAGTTGATAATAACTAAAATATATTAAGAAATAATTTGTATGCCTCTATTCTTGGCAAATGTGAGCGATATTCGACATCCAGCCAACACCTTCTGTAACCACATTTTTGCAAATAAATATCATTTCATTCCATTCAATTTCATTTCAAGGAACCAGGGTAGTCCCAAAATCTAATAAAGAACCAGGGAAGTCCTAGAAATAATGAACCAGGGATGTCCAACATAGTAACAGGACCAGGAAAGTCCTATAAATAATGAACCAGGGATTTCCAACATAGTAACAGGACCAGGAAAGTCCTAGAAATAATGGACCAGGGATGTACAACATAGTAACAGGACCAGGAAAGTCCTAGAAATAATGGACCAGGGATGTACAACATAGTAACAGGACCAGGAATGTCCTAGAAATAATGGACCAGGGAAATCCTTGAACGTAATATATATTTATTATATTATTATTAATTTAATAAATATTTATTATTACGTATATCAAGGTGTTGAAGTGTGTGTACTCATCTGCAGTCAGAGTACCCGACACAGCAACGAACCCCTTCCAACTGCAGAGAGGTGTCAGACAAGGGGATGTCATATCCCCAAAACTGTTCACCGCTGTGCTGGAAGACGTGTTCAAGCTGATGGAGTGGAAAAGACGTGGCATTAACATCAATGGCGAATACATCACACACCTGCGATATGCCGATGATATAGTCATCCTGGCGAGTTCCCTGGAAGAACTTGGTACAATGCTCGGGGACTTGAACAGCGCCTCACAACGGGTAGGTCTTAAGATGAACATGGACAAGACGAAAATCATGTCGAATGTCCATGTCACACCCTTACCGGTTGTTGTTGATGACGCTGCTCTCGAAGTTGTAGACGAATACAATTACCTGGGACAAATGATCCAGGTGGGTAAGTCCAACTTCGAGAAAGAAGTCACTCGTAGAATCCAACTCGGATGGGCTGCGTTGGGAAACTGCGTCATATCTTGTCGTCCAAAACACTACCTCAGTGCCTGAAGTCGAAGGTGTTCGAGCAGTGTGTGTTGCCAGTGATGACATACGGATCCGAGACGTCGTGCTTTACTATTTGCCTAATCCACAAGCTCAGAGTAGCGCAGCGGGCTATGGAAAAGGCTATGCTCGGTATTTCTCTACGTGATCGAATCAGAAATGAGAAGATCCGTAGACGAACAAGGATAACCGACATAGCTCAAAGAATTAGCTGGCTGAAGTGATAATGGGCTGGCCACATAGTGCGAAGGACCGATAACCGTTGGGGAAGAAAGGTCCTCGAATGGCGCCCACGTCTCGGAAAAAGGAGCATAGGACGCCTCCCGACCAGGTGGACTGACGACCTGAAGAAGACAGCGGGCATCCGTTGGATTCAGAAGGCTCAGGACCGGTCAGTGGCGCAAGTTAGGGGAGGCCAATGTCCAGCAGTGGACCTACAAGGGCTGATGGATGGATGGATGGAATATATATTTATTATTATTTATTTATATTTACATATTAATAATATCTATCATCATATTATTAGGAACAATCATACTTTATGACGTTGCGTGTAATTAATATTATTCACTATAATATGATCACAATATAATTATTTATTATATATGTAAAAGTTACGTCAAACTCTCCTAAGAGGTCAAAGCACGGGCCGAAGCCAAGTGCCTATTTACTAATGCAGAAATTTCCTAACTATTCGACATGTATTTAGTATTGTAGCCTTTTGCATCAGTGCGACTATGGATGAGTGTATATCTAATATATTGAGACTAGTGTGTGAAGTCTTAGGTGTAATGCCAGGAGAAGAAATAATGATTGGAACAGTTTTAACAGTTTTAATCCCCCAATGGATTTTTAATTCTATTTGGGGATCCATGTATTTAACCAACTTTTCGGTATGTATGTGTGTATTACAAACTGCAATATACATATATAAGGAATGCTATATATATATTTTTTTTTGTTTTATCTATTACAGTTATATCTGGGCTATTAAAGTGTATTTTTTTTTAGTTATTATATCAAAGTATACTCCAAAGTTTCTGTTTTCTAATATGGTTTCGGAGGCACTATGGCAACGTCGGCAGGAGTCGGTTGGTAAGTTAGGTATGTGACAGATAAACTTTTGGTAGTTGCGCGTCTCGATGACTTGATCTTGGATTGCTATCATAAATCCCTCCGTTTCGGGGAGAAGTCCGCCATATCGCAGCCAAGCTTTCAACGCTTTCTTATCGACATGGGGCTGCAGAAGATCCTGACGATGTCTTCCATGAAGAGACTTATGTTCCAGGCTGCAATTTTTTTTTCTTCTCGTTTGTCACTTGCTCATTTCAAGACATCATTTGTGCTCTCCAGCTAATATGTTGTTATGTGTTAATCTATGTGCGCTGCTATGCACGATGTGATGATTTGATAAATGTTTCAAGGCAAGTAATTGGTCAATAATTAGCAGGATTTTGGGTGTCCTTATTCTTTGGTATCATATACCTATGTTGTTCCCTGTGTAACAAAATGTGGCATCATGTTAGATGTTTCAATAAAATCGCGTTAGTATGTTTGTGTAACATTGGGTGGAAAGTTGTGAGTTTCTTATACCAGAATTGTCTTTAGTCGGTATTACAGTGTCGGGAGCTTTCCAGTTATGGGTTTTACTGAGAACTTTGATAAATGTGTCCATTGTTACTGTGTTAAATTCCATTACAAAAGAGTATTTTTCATACCCTCTCTGTATCCAATCAGCACGATATGTATGTTGTACAGGTTTCGCCCAGATGTTTACCCAGAAATGATGTAATACATCAGGAGGTGGAGCCTTGTATGTGTTTTGTATGACCTGGGTGTTTATGATTTTTTTTTTTTGTAAGTGTACTATAAAATTGACATTCATTATTTTTGATTTTTATTTTTGTATATTTTTCTTAGTACAGTTTAAATATCTTTTAAGCCTATTAGAGGCAGTGTTTAGTTTTTGTTATAGGATATCTAAAAATTGCTCAAGTTTGGTTCTTCATGTTTTTAATGAGTTTTGTGTGTGCTGTTTATTTGGTCTATGTAATGTATGAGTCGTACACTTTTTTTACCTTGGATGTATTGGTACAATCTTGCAATATCTCTCCTAAGGTTTGCAATTTTATTTTGCCGTCTATCCATTTATCTCTTTTACCAGCCTGGGATACGATTTCTATTAGTATGTGGGGTGTACCTAATTAATTTGGATAACTTTAGCTCCATTGCAAATAGCCGCAGTATACAGTGAGTAACTTTGAAATTGTCATCTTTTGTGACACGTTTTTTTAGTATGTGTGAATTTATGTAATCTACTATGTTATAGAATTTCTTGGAGGTTTTTTTGTTTGGGTACGTAAAGTCGGGTTGTTGGGTGTGAGTTGAAAAATAAGTAACATTTTATGCGGATGGGATATACTCTGTCGCGTCTCTTGCATGGTATGTGTTGTGTGTGTATGATTGGACGGATTAGGTGTCTTCGGGACATTTACTCGTTGAAACACGGCTTGTTGTTTGTCGTTGTTAGAGCTTTGGTTTCTAATCTCTTCAAGAGAAATCCTCCTGTATGGTCTGAAGTCTAACGTTACTAATAAATTTACTCTGCAATAAAACCCTTCTTTGGTCTGATAGGTATGCCAGACTTTTCCTGTAGGCTGTCTGATGGGTCTCTATTTTTGTGACTTTATAATAACATCTTATCACGGATTCGTTTCATTCGGTTGTCCAAGACATTCTCTCATCCACTGTTTGAACCGCATTTATGCATTGTGTGTTGGGATCTGTGATTGGTGTAGTGAAACAAAAGACAAATGCGCGTGTGTTATTGCTGTTTTCGGAACAGATTTTTTTTTGTTGATTTATAAGGGCATGGCGTATCTGTTTTTTTTTTATCATTGAAAGCATCTTACAGTGTTAAAAGTATTAGTCGTGATACTATCACCCTTCACCTGGCTGTCTCTACTGCGCGAGTGGCGGCTGTTGGCGCGGCTACGCGAGCGGTGGGTGGCCCGACTATGCGAGCGGCGGCTGCGCGTGCGGTGGCTGCACGAGCGGCGAGTGGCCCGACTGTGCGAGCGGCTGCATGAGCGGCGAGTGGCCCGACTGTGCGAGCGGCTGCACGAGCGGCGAGCGGCTGCACGAGCGGCGAGTGGCCCGACTGTGCGAGCGGCGAGTGGCCCGACTGTGCGAGCGGCTGCACGAGCGGCGAGCGGCTGCACGAGCGGCGAGTGGCCCGACTGTGCGAGCGGCTGCACGAGCGGCGAGTGGCCCGACTGTGCGAGCGGTCGCACGAGCGGCGCGTGGCCCGACTGTGCGAGCGGCTGCACGAACGGCGAGTCGCCCGACTGTACGAGCGGCGAGTGGCCCGACTGTGCGAGCGGCTGCACGAGCCGCGAGTGGCCCGACTGTGCGAGCGGCTGCACGAGCGGCGAGTGGCCCGACTGTGCGAGCGGCTGCATGAGCGGCGAGTGGCCCGACGGTGCGAGCGGCTGCACAAGCGGTAGCTGGTTTGGCCGCTCGTGTCAAGGCCCTGAAGAGTTGCACTTCCTTCCTCGTGGCCACTTTGCATCCCCTTCGGACGGGACGAAGAATATCCTTGTTCGGGAGGATTCACTGAAAGCATTTTCAAACAGAAGGCAATAAAGATTCAACAAGTACAATAAAGTTTATTATTATTAATCATTTATTTATTTAGAATATAAGTATTAAGATTCAGCGGGTCCCATAATATAAACGGGCGGAACAAAACTTAATTGTGGTATACAAAAATTTGAAGTGTTTCGCTTAGTTAGGTACAGCAATGCACATAGATGGCATTTATTTCAAATTTTATGATTAGAATATCATTCAGTTATTTTTACAATATTTTATAATGAGTGACTGAGAGAGTAACACAAATTTTGTAATTACTCTTAGAGCTTACTTGAAAAACAAACGTTATTGATTGATTTGTTTCAGCTACAAATACATATGCATAAATTATCGCCTGGAATAAACATGGCACCAAAAATTTAAGCAATATTAGCAGAATAAAAACTTAAAAGTAGGTAGCTTGCTATAAATTTAAGAACCGAAGGAGTAATGCGAATCAGAACGAATAAAAGACTGGCCCGTTTAAAATATTAATAAGTAACGAGGGTGCGCTTTCCCCCTTTTTTTTAAAGAGTAATATTATTTATATATATTTATTTATAATCTACACTACTAACGTGGCTGTCAGCAGTCCTACTGGCCACTAAGGTTCTGGATAGATTTCCAGCTTGACCACTAATTTATTTCCAAGGTGACATTCATTCGTAATACCGACTTATTATAAAGTTATCAAAAATAAAAGAAAGAAAAGAAAAGAAAAAATGAAATAAAATATAATAATAATAAGCTGCCTGTACGCTTAAAGTACTGTATGTTCTTCATAATAAAGTTAGATGGCATGCGGTCTACACTTAATGTTATCAGTGTATTCGGCAAGATCGTAAAAAAAATAAATTAATTTATATTACTTATCTTTGTGGATTTTGCGTCCGATCCCACTTCTGAAATGTCGGCTCTTGCTAATCCGACGAAACTAGGGGCTGGCTCTTGCTATAGATGATAGTGAAATAAAAGATAATTCCCTTGTTTAAATATTATTTTATGCACCACTTTCAAACACTGATACACTTATACACTATTACAATATTGTCGTGCTTCTTGCTCGACGTCCCAAAACTAACTGCCGAGCGGGCAGCGTTGTCACCTCGGGGAAAATCCCCACTCCGCGAGTACCCTCTCCACAAGAGCTTGTGATTGGTCGAGAAAGCTGCCCGCTCATTGGCCGTTGTTGTCAGTGAAATCAAGTTAAGTACTAATTTAACAATAACGTGACGGTAATTTATCTAATGATGCTTACAATAAGGTCAACATTTTGTTTGTAACACATCTGCTGTGATCGTTTTAGTACTTTTAATAGCTGAAATAACACCTTGCCGCTAGATGGCGCTGATGCCGCGGTCTGTGGCATTAACAAGTTTCGCAATCAGCGTCGAACTTTTTCTCTGTTTTTGCGATCAAATTAAAAAGTTGACGTCACTACGTAGAACGTTGCCCATATCGTTTTTACGTGGGCTTTTTATAACTTTTCATGTTTTCAGTACGTGAAAGTTGGTCGTGCATGTTCATGGTTTGACGACAATAAAAGGAAGATAAATTGTGACTATACGCATAACTGCATTCGAACACCGGATTGGCTTCAAATTGGTGACAAACTCCGGTGTCGGAAGTTTAATAAAAATAAAAACGGACCAAGTGCACGTTGGGCCACGCGTAGAGTTCCTTAGTTGTAAGTAGATCGGCTATTTCTCATTAACTTGTAAATCCTAAATAGCCGCGATAGTCCTTTTAAATTATTCATAAAACCTGATTCCGTAAATTTTGTCACATGCCCAACTCGAACCGTTTAGGTAACAGAGCGGGGGAAGGAGGGACACTGGACTCTGACCAATTTAGCAATTTAAAGATTAATATTTCGTAAATGGATCCTGGAATCAGGGATAATGCCTTAAACTAGGTATGCGAAAGGAAATTTAAGCCAGTATAATAATAATATAGCCAATAAAGTGGGATATTTAGCCCAGAATCTTGATTCATACAACAGCGGCGCAAGTTTAACAATCCGTTCGGCATTAGTGCTTCACGTTATAATATTAAATGCTAACATTACATCAATAATAAAACTTATGTAAACTAAATGTGCATTTCGTTTGTTTCAGGTAACCAGTGTAGCCCAGTGTGAAGAAATCCTTCCCGAAAGCGAAGCAAAATGCTATATGTAACTAGAGAACTCGCCCCCGTTTTCGGAAAAATAATCCTATAGTTAATATTGAAGTAGTTATATTTAGAAATTTACATTCTCAAATCCACGATCACAAGCACAAACAATTCTTCCGGGAGTGGTTTTGCAGTGATGGAATGATGAGAAAATATCTCCACTTGGGACATCTTATATTTTAACACTGAGTAGGTAGTCGGATAGAAAAGGAAGACGCTGAATAAAATGCTAAATCATGATAATAAAGATTGACTTTCTTCCTTCGTGCGAGAATTAACGTAACAAACCACCAGCTTCATCGCTTTAGATTCTCTAGGCGACACGTAAAAACGACGTGACGTACAAATTTGAACACGAACATATTCTATTAATCATCCGTTAGCTCCTCATTTCGAGTCTGACACCGCATGACAAATTATTCTAGAATCTAGTACAGCCTGCCTGTCCTTATTGTTGTAATTGAGGGCCAAATAATCGACTTTGTGGAAGAAACTGGGTTAATACCGGTTGGACGGTCAGCGGCACCCGGTGATATTGGATGAAAGAACGTTTTGAGAATAATCGTTTCGAGCTGTTGTAATATCGAGACGTATCTGATTTATTTTGCGAATGTCGCTTTTGTGTCCTCCTTATCAGCAGTAGATTCTTTCTTCATATATTCTGTTGTGTCCATATTGTCAATCAACAAATCTCTATCCTAACCTTGATAAATAGATGTAACACTTAAATACACGTACAGATAGGGAATATCGAGAGAGTTGACAGGAGTATTTTAAAGTGGTAGTAAGAAAGTCTTAGTCATACTCTTTAGTATTCTAAAACTCAACGAAACGTAACTGAGTTGACTCAGATGTATTTCAACTTCATAATTTTTCTATTGAAAATGTAAATGAGAGATCGTCAGGGCTAAAATACGAAGTCAAAGCAAAAGAAAACGTCGCATTAGGAGTATTAGATTTGAGATATTGTGACGCAGAACAAAGGAGCGCTTCAACAGACAGAAAACATTCACTGAAATGAAATGCAAAAGTGGCAAGCACGAACATGCCAGGAGATTGTGCTACAGAAGCTTTGTAGGCGATAACTGGAACCACGGAATTGTTTCCGTTGATTCATAATATCACATCGTAAAATTATTAAAAAACACACATCACCTTCCTATAAAGTGAAAACTGAGCTTTGTTCACTCACCGTCGTAGACTTCATCTTCACTTACCATTTGGTGGTGATAACTAACACTTACTAAAACTGACTTATTTATCGTTCGCGTTAGCTTGCCACAACTTGCCGGTGATCATGAAAGAGCAGTGCCATGTCGTTTGGTGTTTACGAAAGTAAACAGACATTATATGGCCTGTTAAAGGTGAATTAATAGAAGAGAAACTTTTAATGCGCTTAAAGTTGCCGTTTAAGCTGAAAGTGGGGATTATCATAATGTCAACTTAGCGCGCGCTGCAAGGAAATAAACACGGTTGGACTATCCGGCTCTCCACCGCTGCGGCGGTAAGAGCTTAATTGCAACGGTTTAACTGTGCCCTAATTATTTGTATTGTATTATTCAAATTAATGTATTGGATGTTGCAAATTTGTTTCACGGAGAATTTACGTTGGCTTCGTCTGTTTCCGTTTCCAGTAATGTTTTGTGAAGGCGAAACGAAGCGAAATCAGCCGAGGAATAAATCCGTGCACACGTGAAAATGGTTTTCATTTTGAGCAATTCATAGGTTAAATACAAGTCAACCATTTTTTTAGATAGTAAAAAGGAATTTTGCAATAAAAATTTCAACTATGTCATATTTTTGTTTTCTTTTAATTTAAGATACTATGTTGCTTAAAAGAAATTGATCCTTATGAATGACCCTTTCGGTTGTTATCATAAAATACAAGATGTTTTATTTTTCACATATCACTGGTTTGATTCCCGGCTCAAGCAGGTGATTTTTCAAAAATCGTTGAATGCAGTTTTACTTATTTTTGAAAATAAAAGAATGTTTCCTTTTAGTAAAATTTGCCATCATCTTTGTTCAGGGTAATTTTCCTCCAACTACCGTCTTTTATTTCCACCCTGTATATGAAACTAGCTTGCAGGCCTTGCAGCACTACATCCTTTGTAACATAATCATGTCAATTGTGGTTTGATACCAAGACTGTCTATTATCAAAATTAAATAAAGTCTCAGGAGATATGAACGACGTTCACGAACATTATACAAATTATAATTGTAATTTAGGTAATGTAACGCAGAGCCCATAAAATTATGACAATCATCTAAGAAGTTTCTGTGTCTTGTCAGAACTCGACTAAAGTATACACGAGTTGATTGTACAAGGAAATTTGAAGATGGTATCGGTCTTCTTAAAGTCATACCTAAATATATAAAAAATCTAGTAGGTATGTAGTAGCGAACAACAGCAAGACAGTATGAACTAAGTAGAAGTTTTCAAAGTTTGCTGCAACTTAAAAACGTTGAAAAACTCTAAGTAGTTCTCGTGCCAATATACAAAACTTTGGAGAGATAACCGAATAGTACCATGGCTTTAGTTTACTATTTTCTCTAAATTGTTGTATGTATTTGTTAAGAATTCTTTCTCTAATTTGAAACATTTCAATAATCCTACTACACTCTAGAAACAGAAAGAGAAAACCCAGTTCATCACACTAAGCAGATTTAGATTGGCAGACTTCGTACGATTTCATTTAAAACGATTAAAGTCCGCGATGTCAAATAAAGCTTCAACTTGTTAGCGGCATTAGAGGCTCACTGCAGGGTCCTACCCTTATACTCGTATTTGAGAACGCTTGGTATGTACTATATCCCTCTTGTATTGTGGTTGAATTTATGTTATTATTAATCTGGATCATTCTGACTGCTTGCATTACTTATTACTTATATACTTATTTACTACTTATATACTTATTGCATGACTGCCTGCATGCTTAGCTGCTATGACATCTGCAGCATAACATTCTTTTTCTAAAAACCATTTTTCATTGTTTTAGAATTTGTCCAAGTCCAAGTTGCAGAACGTAATTATAAAACGGAACGTGATTCGCTTTTCAGTTCAGTTTCCTTCTACTCATATCGAATTGGCGTTAGTTTCAAAATTTCAAATGTAATACGACTCTTTTTGGTTCGAGAACTGACAACCAGAACGAGAATTCATTTTTAATTTTTCAGACTTCAAACTAGAACTTTTGTTATCCGCTTGATTTTTCTTTGTGACCCAAAGTAGTAAAACTAAAAAAAGGTTTTGTGATTATAGTCTCTCTGTGGGGACAATTATTCCTTTTGATTCTTTGTCATAAAGCAAGCTTTGTCGTTCCTTTGCCACGGGGCGTGCCTTTACTTTTATTGTATGCTTCACGTCAACATGTTATAAAGTTAATTTGAACTTGTTATTCCTATTTCGGGGAAAGTTCACATGCTATCCTCGCATTATGTTTCCCCCTTAATCTGTTTATCTTAACAAAGTTTCGTCGCGACCTCTCCCCGTTGCCTTTTAGTTTACAAGTTCCCGGTCGCGAACTTATACGCGAGATAATCCAGTATATTTTAGTCGTATATTTAACATCGTTACTTTTTTGAGTCTATTTGCCTGAATGCTTTAAGAAGTTGGTGCTCAGTTGTACTTATGGTTGCGAATGAAAGTTTATTAAAATTACTTATGGTATATTTGTTTATTTGTGCATAAGTGTATCAGTGATACCTATATGAATAAAATATTTTGACTTTGACTTTGACTTTGAATTAGGTAGGAGTTCAATAAATCCTTATAATAACAAATAAGTATAACTCACTGCCTCATGAGAGTCGTTTTATTTTATAATACATGATGCATTTACCATAAGTTTAAGGTGATTAGTGTGAACTAACCTGCCTTGGTCCACTCGGCTAAACAATAGTTTATTACTTTACTAACGATGAAATGTTTTTACCATTTTCCGTTCCGATTCGTTTATGTCTTTGAGGTCCCAGATGTGATTTAATCAAAAAACAGAATAGGGATGGTGACTCATGCAAGATTTTATCTAATAATAATTCTATTTAAGTAGGAACAGTCACATGTATATAAAATAATATTTGTATGCCGTGATAAATATACTAATTTCACCAATTTAACCAAGACCTAATAAACAATGTACCTATACAATTAAAAATAATTAAAATTCATTAAATTCATTCATTCTTTCATTCATTCATTCCAATTACAGAAATAGTATCAAAATGCTAAAAGGCTGGGTCAATCTGTTAATAATTCAAGAGGTCAACTTTTGTGTTTACTATCAGTAGCTTTTAGGTATTTCTTTTTAAATTCAAACGCTTTCGGTTCTAATTAAGTCCCAGTCGCATAAATTACAGTTAAATACCTATTTTCTTGTGCTCCGAATTATCAGTCTCCGAATTATCCGTCTAGGTTAGGTCGAAAATTTTATGAAAGTTATGAAATTTTAAGATCGATTTGAAGATGAAAAAGACACGATCATACGGCCTGACGGCTCGTGTGAATCATAATGGCTAATCGACACCTCAATCAATCCTCATTGGAGCACCGAAGAAGAATAGAAGTGACCCGTACAGTGGACAGGGACCTAGGGACAGAATAATAATGTTTTTTCGTCTTACAATTTGTAATAGTATTAAGCCATTCGTTGTGCAAACCATCGTGCCGTGTTAACGACGTAGATGATGTTGATATTGAATGCCAATGCCCATACACGGTACTGGCGCCACGTTTGAATCATGCGTCAATAGACAGTTTCTTATCTCGCCGGTGCGCGGTGCTTCGTCAAAGTAGTTCAGTTTAGAACGTAGCGTTATATCCATATTCTCAGTTTCTGTGTTAGCTTTTATGTTACAGATCATTCACACGAGGACTATTCGTGTTCAATCACGAATCGTGACTAAAATATTTAAAATCACGTTCGTCAAAAAATACAAATCAAGTGTGAAAGTGGGATTTTTTTCCCACTAGTTCTATCAACAGAACTGCTCAACAGGACAAATGGGAATAAACGGGATTTTTCCCACTTGTCCTGTTAACAGAACTAGTGGGAACTTTTTTTCCCACTAGTCCTGTTAACAGAACTAGTGGGAATTTTTTTCCCACTAGTACTGTCAACAGGACTACTCAACAGGACAAGTGGGAATAAACGTGAAAATCTATTCGAATATTTTGACAAATCGCGAATAAAACTCGTTTCCGTATGCAATGTAAACCCGCATCCGTCATCGCGTCATGACGTATCGTGTTTTTTGATGAATCGGCAATGACGGGTCTCGTGTGAAACAGATCTTAATGTGACTTCTCTTTTTTACACAAATAAGTTAATGCTTGACCACAATCCCACCTGATGGTAAGTGAAGATGTAGTCGAAGGTGTTGAGCGCATTAATTTAGTAAAAGTCTATAACTGAATTAATAATAACGGCGGCTGACTCATGCTCAAGGGTGGTAGCTATCCAGGCGGACCCTATGGAGAAATAATAATAGTAATAATGGTATTAATTAACAATTAAAATCAATATTACCAATATAATCCCTCTGCATGCCGCATCAAGTTAAACTGCAAACTTGACAAGTATACTTGATCGTGTATGGCCAGCTTTAGCTGCCCCAATAAGGCTAATGATTTAAAGTAGTCTGGCTGTCATCCTTATTCATTTGTTCTGCTAGTTTTTTTAAAATCAGCAGTGACGTCTGCGTTCGAGGAAAAGTAGCTTGAATCTTGAAGAATTATTTATATAAAAACTTTGACTCGTTGTTTTTTTTCGCGTTTATATTCGCAATAGCCAACGGATAATTCCATTTCACCTACGTGCTCAGTTTCCTTGTGCGCTTGGAATTAGGTTCCACTTTTTAATCACATCTATGGGTTCCACTCGTTATTTCTATAACATTAAATCTCGTCGAAAAGAAACCCAAGCACCGCAACGTTATCGAAATCCCATAACATTTATCGTCGGGACTGAGATTGAGTTCTAATGTTGCCCTGTTCCCTGTTAAATAGGTTTGTGGTGAAGTCGATTGCGCGCAAAAAGTAAATGGGAATGATCGTTTAAGTCAAAGTTGAACATTTACATGTATTTTTGTCTTGAGATAAATTATGATGATATGACTCAAGTTAAGTGTTAAGATGCTTGTTAAGACACTCAAGACACATGTTAAGAGATCCAGTGACCACGCCTAAGAGCATTGTTACACCAGAAGTGTCAACGACGCTTATGGAGAAAGCAGCGATAAACCCACTTGTTAACTGAATCTACAACATTGTGACTGAAATAACGTAAAAAACTTTCACCGTTGATTTTAAAATCGAGAACAGGTTTGGTGAGGATCTTTGCAAAAACACTGATTGGAAGATGTATTGAGTATGTAGAGAATATTTAACGCCTATTAGTTTTAAAGGATGACTAGTGTCTTCTTTATTTTTGTTTACAATATGCAATAATTTTAATTGTTTGTCTATCTTTTTCAGGTAAGCCCTGTACCTATATGTGTGTGACAGACTCGAAGATGATAGTAACGGTCAGTAAACATTGTTTATAATTATGGTGGAAATTGGACAAAACGGGTAAAAGTATTTTATAAGATGTAAAGTACACACATTACAACATTTAATGTACCCAAGTGTTAGGTTATCCCACGAATGACGTAATATCAGCAGAAAAAAACTCTCAGCATGTTAATACTAAAGTTTTCAACTATAGAGCGTAAAAAGCACATTAAAAACCTAATCCCGTTGGCGGGGTTTCAGTCTTCCAGCTTAATTAAAAGACGATGTAGCGAGAAGCATTACGGCTGAATTGAAAAATGAATTCTGTGAATAGTGAACTGAGAGTTTCGTAAACACGCTCCTAACTACAGACGCCTTGTTTTGACGGCAACGATGTAAGGCTCTGTCATGAATATAAAAGTTTTAGATAAACAAATTGAAACATCGCTTTTAATACTAGTTTAACATGGCTTGTGAAGTACGCTATTGCCTAACTATATTTACCACAGACATTTATCTAGAATCAATATCACCAAAAAATCTCCATAAATATTTTCACCGTAAATGTTATTATTGTAATATTTTACTTTGGCAAACTTAGGTATCGCTTTTCTATTTGATAACGTTATAAAATATTGCCGAGGAAGCTATAAAAAATAAAAGCCACATTTTTCTAAGCCTCGCTAGCCGCTGTACACGGTTTCTTTACATTTTACAAGCGTCCATTGTCAAGCGATCGCTTCAATACTCCTTTGTTTGACAATGCCGGGAAAAGCTATCGGGGATCTTTTCATATTTTGTGAGACAATATTTCGAAACTCTTCGAATAAAATATCCGTGGCGTGCTAGAGCGAATTCCCTTAAATTGGTTCTGCATTCCCGGTCTGGTTCGGAACTTTGGGATCGTCGATCGACCGTTTCAATTCTCATACTTTACGCATTTGTCCGGTTCTGATCGAACTTGCACTTCATACACCGAATTCATAACTTTATAGGAAGCTGCGAGCGGTTTCTTGATGAGTTGCGGACATTGAGCTTGGGTGCATGTAGTAGCACCCAATAAGATATTTCTTAAATTTTCAAATTGTATCTTTGAGTTTCATTTTAACTCTTTCTTTTCTTTAGTATTGAAACGTCGAACATCGAATTCATAATTGAGCTGACAGAAAAAGGATACATTTAGTACATAATATGTTTTAAGTAAGTAAATGAACTCTTTGCACGACAATAAAATAAATAACTTCGTTCAGTAATAATATTCTGTTTTAATCGAAATCACGAATTCAGTAGTAAAGAAATCCATTTGGCTAGAAAACGTGTTTCGATTTGGTCCAAACATAATTATCTATGACAAAAGGTGTAGGTGTTTGTTTGTGGAAGAAGCGTAATTATAGCGTTTTGTTTGACACCTCCACATTATCAAACTGAAATCACCATTAATCAACTAGTATATCAATACACTTACGGATTTTGTTTTTTTAGTTTTAGTAGTAAAGAAAATAAATACTGAATCGCTGCTTTTATAAGCTGGTTTTAAACTACTCATGTTTATGGAACAATATTATTATTCGTCTGAATAACGCTTTCAATACATTCGTGGTTAATGTGACTGTAAATTACATCAGATGCAAATAATTTTAATTTCCTTATCGCTGAAAAATTCAAAGGGTATCGCCGTCTTCATTCACATTCACATCGCCCGCCCTTGAGACGGGTTATATTAATTCAACATAATGTTACTCGAGTGATCCAGCCATCATTATGTGTGTGATCCCTTGTCAAGAAGGTCTTTGGCAGGTTGTGTGTGTCTGAAGATCATTGGGCGCTGCAAGGGTGAACTTTGATTGAGTTCCGCGGTTAATCGTATTCGCCGAGGCATTTGATACGATTGCTGTGGTGCCTTTAGATGGGTTGGGAATGTGGGGTGCTTTGAAACGTTGTCTGTCAAAGGGATCGTTTAAACTATAATGCTATTCGATTTAGTTAGCTTTATTGTTTAATCCTAACCTATGTTGGGTTTAGGTTTTCTCGCTTGGATAATATCAGAGCTTACTTTGCGGGATCTATTGCTATTATATTTGTTGGTTTGGCACAATATCTGAATTAAACATAATCATTGATTCTTGGGTAGTGACCGACTAAGCTGAATGTGGTTGCCAGTCACTAGTTGGGACTTGTCCTTCAAAATAGCACGATATTTATGTTATATATCTTAAGTTTATATATCTAGGTGCGTTATAGCTTACCGACTAGAAGACGATGGGGTGAAAGCTCCGTATTGAAGCACACGCCTGTCGTTTCAATCTGAGAGAGTGCCCTGCGAATCATAACACGCTACTAGCATTGATAAAACTTGTAAAATTGTAAGCAACTATTCGGAAACCACAGCAGGCAAGTTTATTATAGGTTTAGGTATCATGCCCATAAAGTGAAAGCTGGCCAGTTATACAGCGGGAACCAGTTTGATATAAATATGCAAAGCGTGTTTGTGCAAAGCGGGCATGCATAGTCGGCGTCACCGGTAGATGGCGACTATTCGTAGTCGAGTTAGCCCTAGACGGGTTAATTCAACTAGGAATCGCGTGAGTAAGCTGTTATAAAGCGTCAAGAGTCAAGACATGTATGAATATATTATTATGTTGTCATAAGCTTACACAAACGCATGTAACTGAGTATGTGTGATGTTGAACAAATTATTTAAATGTGACTATTAAGCTCAGCCTGTCGAGCAAAGCATCCCTGTTCGATTTCTGGTCATAGATAAATCAGAGATAATTAAGTTTTTTGTGTCGTGGGTTCTGACGTTTCATGGGTTTACGCCTATTAAAGATACCCATCACATACCCATAGCATCCATAGTTGTTAGTTGGTAATGTTGGTAATTGGTATGAGTGTGTGTGCATTTATTATGAACTAGCTTTTGCCCGCGGCTTCGTTCGCGGTAGAGATCGATTTTTTACTAATTCTGCCGGAACCCTGAACTTTTGCGGGATAAAAAGTAGCCTATGTGTTAATCCAGGGTATAGGGTATCTTCAGTCCAAATTTCAGCCAAATCAGTTAAGTAGTTGTGGCGTGATTGAGGAACAAACATCCAATAGGATTCCCCTGCGTTCTTTTCAGACCAGTCCTATTTTGAGGTTAAAATGCAAACATTTGCTACTACCATAACAATAAGTTGCGTGATAAAAGTACTCGTGATTTGGGATTCCCTCGCGGTTAACGTACGAAAGCTTTTTGCGGGCGATAAATAGTTATTTCGCATCGTTCGCTTTGAATATAGTGGGTATGAATAAAAAGGAATATGCCATAAAAAATATCCCGGTCTATCGGGTGAGAGGGGGCTTAATAGTGACGGGCCGTAATACGGAGCTTATGGGGCCCTCGGTGGCGGTCTGGCGCTATACCAAGGATATAGAGATGTGCTCGGGCGACCGTCTAAACTCTAAATGACATGTCCGGGATGGATGGATACCTATTGATTGTCCAGACCTAATTTTTAACTGACTTCAAAAAGGAGGAGGCAACTCGATGTTTTTGTGATTTTTGAAATAAATTAAATTTCTTATGCCATATCCTAGGGTCTCTTCGTCAAATCCAAAACAAATTATTTTTAGTTTTAAAAATATTGTAATAAAAAAATCGAATAGCTTTTAACAGATAACCTACTGCGGGGGTATGGTATGAGTATGTAAGCATTTATTTATTGGAACGAAGTTCCTTATCGCGCGTTGTGAAAGGGGGCTAGACGGAAAATTACGACACTTTTTGATTTTACGAATGACGTCACTTTTTTGAAGTGATTCAGAGAGTTTTACAGAGATGACGCTGTACAACAAAACAATACTTAAATCGAAAGGAACTTCGTTCCATCCGGGTGTCCCTTGACACCTCTCATGTTTTTTATTATTATTATTTATATGTCCTTACCAAAAAAAACTTACCTTCTACCAATAGGTACTATTAAGTATTCTGTGCCTACACATGAAACATATCATACCAATTACCAATCCCTACCGATTCGGATACATCTAAAATGTATCTGTTGCGAGCCGCAGCTCCGTAAAGTGTTCACGTCACTACTGTTTTTGAACGAGGATCAGATAATAATATCATCGGATTCGTTCGTCGATATGTCTGTCTTATTAGTTATTACTTACAAAAGCTATTTCTACAGACGGCTGCATTTAATAGCGATCGCTCGGGGTGACATAAAAGAAACCAATACAGGAAATCATAATAATAAATCTCGTAGTATGTGACAATTTTCCTTCTAAGGAATTAGGTATTTTCTCCTATAACAATAAACTGTATGTATACTTTGGTAAGTTCTCATAACTTTGATTTAATTAATTTTTAACATAACGTAACTTTGATTTTATTTATTTTATTATTTTTTTTATTTTCCTTTACAATTTTGAGACGTACATTACAAAATATTCTGGTAGAATATGTAAAACTCATACACATAGATTTCAAGTGTTGTTAAAAATATGCCAATAATCATTTTTGTACTAATTTAGAATTGTTTCCAAGTAATTCGAAGCTTACCACCATCAAAAAATATTAAAGTGTAATGAGAGATAATGTAACATACAATTTGTAAATTAGTCCCCGACTTGGTTGGTGTTAGAATTCTCTACATGCACCCTTAATTTTCCCGAACTTAACTTATTCTGACGAGACACTGGTTAACTTGAATGTTTTTAGTATTCTGTAATGTTGCCATGTCGGATGGGTGTGGTAAGAGGGGACTAGATCCGGCACGCTGGTGGTAATGGTAATATTGATTTTAATTGCTAATTAATATCATCATATACTGACATATATTGCGGAATGCAGTCTGCCGGGCCAACTAATTAGGAGGTTGGTTCATAATAATGAACTAATATACTAACGTACAATAAGTATAATAACCAACAATAAAATTATACATTGGATCGTTTGGATAGTCGATGCGTATAATTTCCCCTGGGGGCTTTCATCCGTCGTCGAACAGAATAAGTCTAATATAATTTTGGATAAATTTTTCAAACGTTGGCGAAGTCCGGATCAACTTTGTTAAGAACAAGGAAAGTATCTGTGACGGTTAATACTCCAATTATATTGTTTTGAACAACCCGAGGCAATATTTTCTTATCGTCATAATTTGGTCTCCAAATTAATAGGTACTTTAATAAAATGTAGGTTGAACGAATTGCCATAATGCGGATGTTACAATAGTCTTTCCTTTGTTAATTAAGGCATACCAAGTGTAGCTAATTTCAACCATTTTTCGCCCAATAAAAACGTACTAAATATCAAGTGACAGATGGATACACAAATCGTCGAACAGGCTAAACCGCTATAAGTCTGGCGTTGTTTTCATAAAATAAACAGAACCAGACCTAGTTTCATTAAACTTGTATAGATCCCGAGAGGTAAAAGCTTATCGAACTTTGAAGGCAGATTTTCATTAATTTGTCATTTAGTGGAATTCATCGACCGTTCACCTCGCCAGCTCTATAAAGAGCTGTCTATCCCTTATTGATAATGCAATTCCATTAAAACAAATCTGTTATCTTATCCTCGATCAGCGTTTAAAATGTTTAATAGACATCAATAGCTGGATTATCTTCGTTCACAGTATCGATGGCATCTCCAATCGGATTACACACTGTGTCTCTGCAATCTTCAGTCTAATCAACTTTGCTCAACCCTTTGATTAAAGCTAACAAATTTCTAATCTAATGGCAGAGTCCTACTTTTTTATAGAAAATAAAGCAATAAAAAGGTTTTTACCTGACTACCATATCGTCTGTTCGTTGAACCCGATGGTCACATCTGACATAAACTTGGGCGCGTCTATGACTCAGCTGATCCAGTAATGTGTTTGAGAAGGTCGAATGCCTTTGACATTGGCAAACCATTGAGCGAAAGTGGTTATTTTTACATGATATGATTTTTTATAATACAAGCTCTTTTGACTTATATTGAATCGGCGCTAAAGGATCGGATTTTAGGTCGTTTCAACCTTATTTTTCATTCACTTTGATGATTTCTAAACTTACTTCTTACATTTAATAAATTATTTATTTATGTTTGTTTTAAAACGAAATTAAAGAACGAATTGAACATATTTGAAACGATATGTGAAACTTTATGAGAAGTTGCTATTGCTGTTTAAGAAAGACATGCTCGGCGAGAGTCGTTTATCGGGAAAATTTATTTACAAATTCAGGATTTTATTGAACTTTGCTAAGATCACAGGGATTTATCAAAGGTCGGTAAACTGTTTTGATTGAATTTTAAAGCGGTTCAATTTTAAAGGATTCCCTATGTTGATTAAAATTTCGTTGAAGAGCCGTATGTAACTTTGTCATCGAAATGTTTCTAAGAAACCCGTGAACTGCGTCGTTCAATAGAGTTTGTTAAATTAGCGCTGCGTCATAGCTCAAATTACATAAATAAACGGTTAATAGTGTAACAATAATGACCTCGGTGCTAATGTCTTCATAGTCTATGGATATGGCAGTTATGGCACTAAAAGCTTTTAGTTGGGTAGACATAGTTTCAGACGAGGACTCTTACATTATTTAAATGAGAGTATTATTTATATGATATTAAATTTTCAGTATTGGATTTTTTATGTTTGCCATTTCAATCAGAACGAAAAAAAAAGAAAAATAAACTTATGTTTAGATTGTTTCTTATGTCATGTCGCAGCCATGTGTCGCAGTAACAAAGACGTAAAAACACAGTAGTTATTAGAAGGGATGGTAGACAGCCAGATAACGGAAAGAGGAGACTTCGTGCTCTGCAGTATGCCGATTGTATTGAAGCTACAATTCATCATTCTATCGTAACAACACCTTCACTTGAAAATACATCCAAAACTTTATTTTAACGAAATCACGTTGCTGATGATGTACTACTTTATCTAATGGCTACGATAAACCGGTTCAATATGATTCATTGAGGGTTTAGCTAAATTAATGGGTGACATAAAATTCATTGCTTCGGTAGGCAGAATGATTATATGATCGGTTCCTGATCTTTAGAAGCTGACACTTTGAAACAGAACATTAATTATATCAGATATCCCTAGAGCATAAATTCTGATTGTCTCAGAGCTTATCTATAAATCACATTAATATTTCAGCAAGATTCTACAAAAACAAGAAATAGAACAAGTACAGAAAAATACATATGTAGGACTAATTTATCTATTTTATACACATTGTCTTTAAAACTGTAGGAAAAATGCTTAAATAAATTAAATACTGTACGCAAATTATAGAGAAATTTATTCTTCAAACAAAAAATGCATTCGAGCAGAAAAGAAGGCGGTAAGCCGTTTAGAATCAGACGAGTATAAAAGCTAGGAATATATAATAATATATAGACGGTCGCATGTTCAATAACAACATATGAACAATTTTCAATCATCCTTGCTATCTAATTCCTTGGTAAATCCTTTAGAACATTTCCGAACTTTCCATGCAAATGCACCCTGATAAATATGAGTCCTGACAGTAACTTTGAGATACTTCCGCGAGTTAGATTTGTACGAGCTAGTTTGGCTTGAGACCGGCTCGAAGGACCACTCCGCTTTTGAAAAGTTTTATCTAAAAGATGCATTATGAGATTGCATAATTTTGGCACGGATTGAAATTGAAACGACTTTTTAATATCCGAATAGCTAGTATAAACATTCATCTTTTCAAACTTGGTTTGTCAAAGAAAAATTATGTTTGAATATTACTTTGAACTTTATACTTACAAAAACAATTTTTCTTCCGCTTTTTTAAAGTAGATATATGCAAAACATGAGTCTTGATATGTCAGAACTTATTTCCTGTCGAGATAGCTTGAGCTTCAGATAGAGATAAACCTCTCGATTCGAATTGGTTTTTGACACATTATGCAATTAATCAAACGTCATTTCTTATTCTTTTTCCAAAGCATTACTTTAAGTATTGTTTGGTTTTCCACGAACTATTTCAATTATAATGTGCCCGCTAGTGGGTCGGCTGCGTTCACCTTGAACCGCATACAGCGTCGTAAAGTTTGACGCTGTAATGATCTAATCGCCTTCACCTATATCCCAGATCTCATTCCCGGCTGTGCCACGCTCATCTGGACCACATTTTACGTTGTCTACACTCGTTTTACGTGTTCAATATTTAATTGTTAATCATAATATTCTCAATAGCCCTGCTTGCCGTAGCCATATTCGGTGTAAGGGTATTTTCGACTAAACCCTTTCTGGTATATCACACGTTTAATGAAAATTCTTTCAAATCCTCTCACTATTATTTTCTTCTTTTAAAAAAGGCCGTGCTTATGATCTCAGCAAAACGAACAAAATAAATAAGTAGAAACGAATGAGCAGATGACCATAGGAATATGGATGTTTACATTAAAAGTAAAGTAACATATCGCACCTTCGGTGCAACAAAGTCCCAACTAGCCAAAATTGTAAAATTGAGTTAAGTATGCCGAATTGTCTATGAACCATGCCTTTGTTTGAGGAATTAAAGACACCCGCGGAAATAATAGAAAATCCTACTAGATGGTGCGAGTGCCTTTGTGGTTATTAGTGATTTTTCCGTGAGTGTTTGACATAATATTGGAGCTACAGCCACACAAAGGTATTTATGACCATTTTTATTCTCACTAATTGGAGCAATAAAAACGCATCTATATTTAAGACTTCAATCTGTTTTTGTAAATTACAAATATTTTGAAGCAACAAAGACATTGGTTATAAAAGCATTTTTGTTGATCCAACATTATTATTTTTAACTTTATTTACACTAGGATAACAAAAATACTGTTGACTATTTAGTTCCATATTTTATATCTTATTACACTATTTTGAGTGCAATTAATGAAAATTTTATGATTTAGTGGTAATATATTCTTGCTTCTCGCTTCAAGGGTCTTGAATTATATTTAAGATACCTTTACAGTTTAAATAAAAAGCAGTGTAAATCTAACTTGCAAATATCGTTACTAAAATCAATTTCATTTCAGACATGGGTTCCCGAAGTAAAAAAAAAAATTATTGCTATGATTCCGAAATCATAGTTTCAACCATGTTTCAACTAGTGCTTATTTAATTATTTTATTGAATCGGTACAAAATAATTAAATAGGAAAGAAAGCACTAGTTGAAACATGGTAATCGAACTTGCATCGAGAAGATCAGAACAATGATAATAATTACAATTCAGAGACTTCACGTTTTTTGAATTTCTCCAGTACTTCAGAATGATAATAATAATGAAGATTTTTCCGCGAGTGATGGATCTGAATATAAACTACCACATAAAAAGCGACCAAGGAAAGTAATCAGTTCAGTCAGCCCAAAGTACCTCCATTTCTAATAGTGGCAGCGATCTACAGTTGGATGGAGTCGTGGCTGTGTCGTGTACTCTGACGGACATGGTGGCTGATGAGTACAAACACTTCTCAACACCTCGATATACCGGTAGTCGATCCGGCACCGCTGAAGATAATTTAGTACCGCCCAGGTCTCTATAGAATCAAATCAAAGGCTTTCAGTCTCATAGTTTTACTGTTTGTAAGACTAAATATTGTAATAAATAAGAGTCATTACTTTAAAAAGTAGTGACTCTTAATTTTTTATAAGTTCCCAAGCGTATAAGATTGAGTATTGAGTAAGTTAGAATTTGATTCAAACTAAAACTGTTATAATGTCAAATTGTTTTGTAGCATATAACATTTTCACTGTTTAGAGTTACCTTTTTATTTAAAGTAGATTTTTTTGAGAAAAATATGCAATATATTTGTTTATTAATCTTTATTTCATTTAAAACCTTATCATTAAAAATAATTCATAACTCATTAAAATAAATAAATCCTGGTGCAACAAAGTCACAATTCAGGCCATATTTTTTTGTTATGCCTTTTATTAGTATTTCTTTAATAATTTAAAATAAGCATTTTACATGAAAATGTAGCAGAAACTATAAACAATTAATAGTATAAATATTTTTAACCTACTACAGATAATAATCCAGTAATATGGAAATAAATGCGAAAAAAATCTTAAAAGTCCTCTCCTGTAAAATTACAAAATGAGCGGTTGTGACTTTGTTGCACCGAAGGTGCGATATGTTTAAAGTATTAATGGTAACATTTAAACATAATGTCACGTGACGTTTTTGGTGGGTAAATGGGTAATGATTTTTTATTTTTCTATTTTCGTTTTTAAATTGAACATTATTATTGTTATATTTTTCGTGAATGTTAAAGTTATATCTACAAACTAAAATTAAATCCTAAAATTAGTCAACATCGCTCTAGTGTACATCGTGTATTCTTTGCTTAAAAATGGTACAGAAAAAGCGCTTTATTCCTAAACTCGTTATTTTTACTGCAAAGGGCTGGATTAGTGTGCACCCGCCTGTGTCCCTCAACTATTGTGCAGTTGATTTCGAGTAGAGAGTACCTTAATGAGCTGTTACCGAGTCAGTGCCATTTACCATCCACTACAACGCAAATTTAAAGTACTAACACCAACAAATGGAAATAGAATTACAATTTAAAATGCGACGTGTTTCATTCCTACTGGCTAAAAGTTATTTGGTAGACTATGAAACACTAGAGTTGAAAAGGCCCGTGAAGATGAAAAAGCGGCGACAGCAGTGCGGTTTGGCATGAAAAGCCGTTTGCTTTGACATGTCTGACATTCGATTTGAACGAGCCAAAGGCGTCGCGCGCAGCCGGCATTGGGATTGGACCCCTGTTATAATTGGGTCGTAAGAAAACTTTTTCGGTAAAACATCTTATAAACCTCTTAAATTGGTTGCACTTAACAAATCATAACTAGATGAATGCAATTTGTTTTAAGTGTAAGATTGCTCTGTGATTTACTTTAGGCGTTTGAGAATTTTTACAAGTTTTTTTTGTTTTATCGAATTAAAATTAAAGGCATATTTATTTATTACGTTGTTGAAACTTGAAACTGTCGGTAGTAGCGGTCCCTGTTGAGGCCTTAGGGTTCGATTCGGTATAATGTTAAACGTGAAACAGGGAAATAATTTTATATTTATGTGTTTATTTATGATTGTTATTTATATAATAATATCCATTTTGTCGGTCTTGCGCCTGTCGATGACCCATTTCAGATACAGTTAGAACTACGTATTTAGGTAAAAGTAGTTCTACCACTCCCTCTGATCCTCAACGTCGAACATGTATTAATGTACCGCCAGTGGGTACTTGTGTATTGTACAAGATGAGAAAATCATTAGCTACTCCGTCGTTTGGTATCGACAGGTTAATTGAACTACTCGTTCTATGAGGGGGTAATTTTCCGTACACCGCAGATTGTAAGGTGTCATGTTATAGTTAATTATAACAAAAATGAAATTATGTTTATTAGATGCTTTACCGTAAATAAACGAAGCTTTGAATAGGTACGATATTGTATAAAATTCTGCAATTGGATTTTTCTAATACCTGCAGCAATGGATAAAGCATTTAAGTGACATTCTAAGCCGATGAGGTCATGCAAGTCAGCAATGCGACACGATTCCTTTATAGCATCGACGTTAGCGTTGCTGCTTGTGATAGCTTGTAGTAATATACAAGCATTAAGTCAAAATTATTAAAAAATATATTAGTTAATACTACGTGAATAGTGTAATACTATTATACATTTTATTATTTTCGGAGAACCTTAATAAGCAGTTGAAGAGCAGTGATTGCTTAGGGGTTAGAACGTTGGTTTACCGAACGCAGGGGCCCCGAGTTCGATTCCTGGCATGCAGCTCTAATTTTCAAAAATTATGTACGTATTAGAAGTTACTTATCTATCACTTGCTTCAGTGAAGGAAAATCATTGTGAGGAAACCTGAGAGTTCTCCGTGTCTCCGTATTCTCAAAGGTGTGTGAAGTCTACCAATTCACACATGAACAGCATGGTAGACATATAGCCCCTCACAATGTGAAACCCGAGCCCAGCTGTGGGATAATTTATGGGTTGTGACTTTAAAAAGCACATGTCTAGTACATGTCTATTGGGTTTGTTAGCTAAAACAAACCAATGACAATGAAGACTGCTGAAAATCTGATTATTATACAATTTTCTCGGCCGAAGCAACACGGGGACCATAATATAGTGATGGTGGAGATCTGATCTGAAGCTGGACACCACGCCACGTGACAGGCATTTATCACTCGACCGAATGCTAACCTGTTTCGCTTAACTCAAGCTCGCCTCTCTCCTCACGATCTGACCTCATGCGGTGCCGTGCTATGCAGTTATGCGTTAATTTATTGAAATTTATTGCATACACAAATTGTTGTGCACTACACGCCCTGATGCTTGCATTGCTTCAACAAGTTGGGACTTAATTGTATATTCATGTATAATTATTGTCAATAATTAAGAAATCTTTCAAAATAAAATGAAATATTTAGCAACAACAAAAGGCTAATATTTTTTTTGTTATTTTATATCTATAATCATTATAAATATATCTATATTTTATAACTTTAATTTTAATTGATATAATGACATATTTAATTTTAATGACATATTTAATTTGACTTTTAATTTTAATTTTATAATTTTAATTTTGATTTTTAATTTGACTTAGCTTTTAATTGGACATTTAAAATAATTTTTGACATGTACATTATTTATTTTATTTAATTTAGTTTGATTTGTCATTGTAATTTAATTGGGCTCTAATTTAATTTAATTTAATTTAATTTTAATGTAAGTTAATTTAATGTATGCATGCCATAATTGAAATGAAATTGCTAATGTATTATAAATGTATTGTATATGGAATGTAATTCTGAATTAAAATAAATAATAATAATATCTGTACCTTTCAAAGCACGGAAGCGCTAAATTTATTTCCCCACTGGCCACCTGTAACTGTCCAAATGCCAACCGAGAACACACTTATGACTGACAATAAGTGTTACAAATACAGCCCTAGTAATTTTAATAGATCAGGAATGTGTATATCCCCAAAATAATCACATCATATTATGAAGTAAGTCACGTTACTTACTGCTCTAGATTGGAACTAACTGGCCCATCTCCGGCGTTCAGTGCAGACTGCAGACCTACTCGGCGGTCTCGTACAGAAAGGATTTGTGAAAATGAACTTAAAAGTCGTTTCGCCGCTCGTTTCAAACTTACTCTAGTTTTGAAGTGTTCTTTGGTTCTTCGTGCGGTTTCCACGTCTTTAAAACTCTGGGAACTGTGAATGGTTAGAGTTTGGATTAGAATACTTTTATATTAGTCTTCTGTTTTTATTGATATATGAACAACTTGGTTTGTGTTGACTGGAAACTTCACACGCTATGCTCCTTGAATCGACATTGGTTCAAAAAAGATACTGTGATAGTGTAAATTAAAAAAGCGGTCAATTGGGGAGAGGGAATTTTATATACCTATACTTGCGCCCCCTTGCGACCCCGGAACATCCCTGTGCCATATGGCTGTCAAGGGGGCTTCATTGACTAGATCATGCCCTATAACTGGAAACCCCTGAAGTTCGATTAGTTTTAGAAAATTTCCTTCTCGAAAAGCAGGAATTTCTGATTTTGAAGGTCTCAAAGTTTATACGAAAGCTTAGATACACTGATCCTAATACACTTGACATAACACGATATGGTAAGAGTAATACCACCCCAAGAAATTGATCAGTATGTCTAAAATATTTTATCGGTTTACCATTCTATTTAAATTACATTATACTTTTTAATTTTTTATTGTATTATTTCTAACAAAAAAGTGTACAAGTTTCACATTTCCATTTCTGTAAAACTTCAAGCAAGTTTGTTGGCAACATTAATTAAACAGCTTCTCGTTTCACACTCCTACAATTCTTACATTTTTGTTAAATAATACCTATATGACAATTTTCTAATTAATCTAATTACAATTAGAGTACCCTAATACTACACTATTTATTTTTAGCCTTATGACACACCTGCTTAAAAATAATTTTACTTCATATATCTGACGTATTAGCACTATTAGCAGTCAATTAATTTATTCTACGGATACAGGGATTAATTAGTTTTCCAAATGTTCAGAATTCATCATAATGATGACATAAACGAGAAAATATGATGTAACTTTACAATCAGACACAATGGTCATATCGCGTGATGTCATCATGTCCGAATTAGGCTCGCCTCGAGCCTTCCAGAACAAGCTTTTGCCAGATTCTTAAGGTAATGTTACGCAAGCAAAGTACTTAACTTCCAGGCATAATAAAAATACTATTTTAAATGAAAGACATTCTGTTATATTTATTACACATAGTTGATAAAGTAAGTCATTTGGTTTAGTGACATTATTTTTCATTAAAATGTAATTAAATATTGTTTAATAAAGAACTTAAATTTAACATAGTGAATTCATTTAATTAGTACTCTGTTACTTATTTGCGATGAAAATCCTAGGACTAAACAAATTCCAGGGAATACGGGAAATGTTGGTGCATGTGTATTCCAAACATGAATGTGTTGATGTTTCCAGGTATTCAACATATTGCACCCTAAGTGGAAAAAAAGCATAAGAGAATTGCAATTTTACAGGAGAGCAAACAAAATTAAAATATCATTAAGTACTCAAAGGAATTTGCATTACAATTTCTTGCATAAGACCGTCAAGATTAGATAAAATTTTGAAAAAAATTGAGCATGTGCATCTTTCGTCCCTCTTTCCAATCATATTAATAACTAAAATTCAACGTAAGACGACTTATGCTTTTTTTCCATTGAGGGTGCGATATACTTTACATCTTCTGCAAAGTATGTAGACACACTTCCAGGTAGGTATATCACGATAAACAAATAAAACAAAACTTCAACTTGTAAGTACGGAAGTGTTTTGCAACTTCAGTAATCTATTAAGAATTTAAATAATACACCGTTTTATCACAATTTTACTGTGTGGCTTTTCATCACAGCCTGAAAAGCTATCAGTGTGTTAAAACTAATATATTTGGAGGCTAGTTAGTGCTAAAACTTTTTCAACATCCAATAACAAAGAAAACACAAAGTTTAGCCTCAAATTTTATTCGTCGTTCTTCGGAGGATGTTTAGAGATACACCCGGACTGGGCCTTTAGTGGTACCTGCAGACGCGGGCCTTCTGTCTTCAGTTGGCGAGAGGTCTTCGCCGCCGCTCGCCCTGCCAACGGCGACCGGTATCATAGCTCGTGCCCCGTTCCCTCTCCACCACCTACAAACAAACAGACTGCTGATCAAACAGTTCGGACCATACCGTATATCGAACAGCTTACGTTAGCGTACAAAGATAATAGTCACATATTAAGATAACAGGACCCTAATGGACATTAATAACCTTAATAGTATTTCCTCTAACGACTTCTTTTGAAATCAAATGACTTACGTAATAGTAAGTCTTTCAACACTTTGTTTATCTAGATCAATCAATGTATTTCCCAACACCATGTACCCAACAACATATTCTTGATGAATAAATAAATGAATGAATGAATCAATCAAATGGTATTTTCCTTTTCAAACTAAACAATCTTCATGACGAACTCACCGTTTTTTCTCGGCTGTAGTCTGACCCTCTAGCGTACTCGCTGCCCGATTCTCCTCCGCCCCTGGGAGGTTTTCTCCTTGGAGGTCCTCGTCTGGGAGGTGGGTCCGGCTGGGCGCCGTAGCCGATGACACTGGGCACGGTGTCGAGAACGGTGCCCGTGAAGAGCCCGATGTCCGCGCCGACCTTGCTGCCCACCTTGGAGCCGACGGCGCCGAACCCTAACTGTGCTGATGTGGTGGCGGCGTACGCCAATACTGTCATTACCTAAAATGTCGAATTTGGGTTTATTTTACTACTATTAAATCGTATATCGTTTTCTTGGTTCAATGTCGGTTTGTCACAATTGATAACGATTTGTACAGTTAGGTCTACGAAGTAAATGATCTGCAATGGAGTTTGGGGCTAGACGAAAAGGCATTTAATGCCTTAACTCATCGTCGTCAACGTCAACTGATTACTATTTGCTCTCTTCTACATGATTAGCTCTATCAAGATTAATCAGTCAAACTTGATTGAAATCTGTTGATTTTAGGAAATATGCCACTTACCACAAGCTTCATGGTGTATCGCCTCCGTCCGACTATAAATCACAAAGTGTTGTGTAAAATGCGAAACGCTCTTTTATAAAGTCGTTAATTACTGGTCATCATAATTAACTGTCGTTTGATAAGGCTACCGAAGAAGTTGTTGATCGATACATTATTGGTGGAACTATTACTTGAGTCAGCCGTCCAACGTTATGTTAAGAATTATGTTTATACTTTAATAAACCAGCGATCGTCCACGCGGAAGTAAGATATTTAGATCTGATTTCCAAAGTAATAAGAGCAATGTTTAGGGTTTCTTAAGCATTTGAATCCACAAAAATCATATGATATACTACTAACAACTTGGAACTCCAACGGAAGCGCATTAAGAAAGCTATCCAACTCTCAGTTTAGATGGGAACGTATTATACTGTACTTTATCAACTTAATCGGTTTTTCGTGTAACAAAACTAAACTTATTCCTTATTTTTGTTACAGTTGAATTTGCAGTAATGTTGAATCTGTTTGAATTAGTTGCACAATTTCTTTCCAGAAAGCCGAACGCAATATTCATAGAGGTTGCCTCAAAATCGGCTGATTTCTAAATGTACACTTTTATCCCTTAATTTAAGTTCCCTTAGGTAATAAATAATAGTTTAAAAAACTAAAAAACACGCTTTTATAGATAATCCAACAAAAAAAATATAGAAAATAAATTTGAATTAAGAATCGTGTAATTGTAATATGCATTTGTAGTAGTATTTGTATAATATGCATGTGTAGTAGTATTGTAATATGAATTTGTGGTATGCATTGTAATATTGTAATATGCATGTGCAATGGTGTCAATGAGTAGAAGGATTATCATTTTGATAATATCTTAAAAAGCACCTCACGCTTTTATCACAATTACACGATTCTTAATTCAAAGGAGAATGCCCATAGCCAGTACTCTTAAAAAAATAATTGTGGCACAATAATTTTTGGACAAAAAATTTAATTAAAATATTTCAAGTATTTTGCCCTATTTCCTAAAAAATCCTTATTGGGAATAATTTTCTGAAATTAATAAGTAACTTTACTTCCGTTTTACAAAAGAAAACCATTGGGCTATTTGTGTGTGGATAAGGGCCAATCAGGAATCTTTTAAGATCCTTCGGGCAAATAGGTTGTATTGATTCGATTATAATTATGATACAACAAACTAGATGACGTAAGGGGACTGTCAAATGAATTAGAAAATTATTATAATCAGCCAGGAGTAATAGTGTTCTGTGATTATAATAAATTACAAACTACATGGTGTTTGGGGACTGTCAAATGAATTTGAAACTTAAAAGATTGACATTACATACGCAATCGACTTTAATACGCCTGCATAAAGTCCATATTACTGTGAGTTTACTATAACCTAAATACAAACTAATTTTGTTGAAAATCTCGTATTTCCTACTATTAACATTGACTAAAAGTTAGTATGTGTAATTTATTAAGATAACATAATCAAATAAAGGTATTTTTATCAAGACACAAAAATGTTAAAGTCAGTACATTTCTCTACACTAAATGGGCATTCTCCTTTATTTTATATATTTTTTTTGTTGGATTATCTATAGAAGCGTGTTTTTTTAGTTTTTTAAACAATTATTTATTTTTGAATTTTTAAGTGTGATTTTTTTTTCTTTAAATATTGAATCGTCATCGGTCCGATTCAATTTGACAATTTGAAGATAATATATAAAGATATTACACAATTTACCTTGACAAGCTAATAACAAGTAATTATTAGCTTGTCAAGTCATGAGTTGCTGAAATTGTGGCTAAATATGTAGCCAGATCTAGCCAAAAAGTGGCTAACTTGGCAACACTGGTTGATGCGCTATCTTTATATATTATCTTCAAATTGTCAAATTGAATCGACTTTATCATTGACTGATTGTGACTAATGCATTGTTTTAGTAGTCTCAAACGACCTTCTGATTATTTCCTTACAAATGAAACCATTTTGAAGCATATCGGTTGGATTGTTTCAGAGTCTATAGAGGACATCCGTATAAACATTTTTTGTGTTTTCTATATATAGATTTTCGACGACAAATCGCTGTATGAACTCCAAAATGCCAACAGCGAATTTAATGTTATTATTTAAAATGATAGTCGTCATCAATATACCTTTCCAAGTGATTATACTCGTAATACCAAATAATCACAGAGGATATTTATATGTTAGCTTCTAATCTCCTATCAAACGTATTGCCAATTCCGCTGAAAAAATTTAATAAATCTCCTGCCAACTTGGTGAAGTTAAGAGAAAGAAAAAAAGTACGTTTCATGAGCTGGGGATAGTTGGTTATTCGTGTTGGTTTTAACTAATTTCATGCTACACATTTCCTTAATGCTAATGAGACACAAAACATATTGATACATCATTTATTTTAACAAAATCAACATTTTTCACAATTATGATGATCATCTCCTGTTCACACTATCCAACAACTTGTTGGTGCTGACTGCCGGCGGCCATGCTGCCGCGTCCGTGAGACTCGAACGCTCCGAACGATCCCCCCGACGAGCTGCCGAATGTGCTGCCTCCCTTGTTGTGCTTCGAGGAGCTCTCGCTCTCTATCACCTGCCACGGAAAGATAATGATGTCAACACAGGACAGATTTGAAGCGTTGTTCTTGTCTACCACTTTAAAAGATATATAAAAATAACATCATAGAGAATATTGAAAAGGTACCTGTTTCGTCTTCTGGTGATTTTCTTTTTGGTCAAAGAAGTTACTTCCACCTGCGGCTTGGTGATGGCTCCCATGGACCCCGCTGGCGCCGTGAGCGTAGTCCGACTGCATGAAGTTACTGCCGGCTTGGAGTACGGGTAGAGAAGGTGCCGGGACTGGAGATCCACATGAAGGAATGGCCGGCAAAGATGTTACGACCACGGCGTAGGTGATGGTTAACAGAATCTGTAAAGACGAAAAGACGACATTGCCCACATAATAATCTAAAGTACAGTCTTTGGCTTTGGTGATCTTGGAGGTGTGTATGGACTCCCGTCACTTTGGACAAATAGTAGTAAGTCGCTGATTCTCTGATATTTGCATTGTCATCTTTTATGTGAGGAATATGAGGATATTCAATTGACAACGGACCTCAAAATCTTTATGGGCAGTTCAACAGGAATTATATTTTGATCTGAGATAACTGAGAAGCCCGGCCTTTTAACTATTGATAAGTCTGTGAGTAGCATATTGTAGAAGACTTAACTACTTTTGATAACAGCTTTGAAGATGGGTCACGATCAATCAGGAAAATTTTAAGATGAGAATGAGAACATAAAATGCTTACCAGGAGCTTCATGGTTGCGATTGTCGTGACAAACAGTCGATTGATACGGTTCTCACCTAAATGTGCCCTTTTATATACGTTTCTATCTCAAACTATTACAAAAACTAGTTAATATCTTATCTCATAACTGTGAAATTCACATTACGGGCTACAGAATACCACAACAGACATTTTATTTTTATAAATGATAATTACTTGTAGAATTTAGAAGACCAGTAGAATAATATGTGAGTGTAATCGGTAGCTTGTGTTTATTTCTAACGATGTATTAATTTGTTAGTAATTATTCCTCCTATTATCATTATCAATGTTTCATCAGGTTTACTTTGACAACTAAGTCTTTTGACTCAGGCGTTCCTACCGGTCTGTAGTATTATGTGTACGAAGAAGAAATATACTATAAATAACAGTTTAACCGTTTAATAACAGTTGAAAAGTTTAATTTTGCTTGGTATTTGTTCATTTTGCATTAATTTTATTAACCGACTTCAAAAAAAAGGAGGAGGTTCTCAATTCGACTGTATTTTTTTTATGTTTGTTACTTCCGTACTCTGGACTGGGTGAACCGATTTTGATGATTCTTTTTTTTATCGAAAGCTGGGGCTTGTCGTGTGGTCCCACATAAATTTGAGCGAGATCTGACAATGGCATCATATATTTCATTTGAAGTCGGTTCCTTGTTAAAATTTTAGTTGAGATTATTTGTATGCCCTGAGTGCCATATCGGTGTTTCCCAAGGGGCTATTCTTGGGTATATACTCAAATACATTATTTTCCTCTATTTCACGACTTTAGGTGATGCGTTTTAAAAACAGTGCTCCCTACGCTAAATTACAGGGTTTCCTTATAAAGTTTCATGCTTCTAGGACCATTGGATTAGGTCTGCGTTGTATTGCATCGATTATATGTTATAAGGTTCAGTTATAAAACAAAGATTAGAAAACAATTATAGATACTTTCGGAACTATAATATTATAAGGTTATGCTTTTATAAAACAACAAAGAAAAATTAAAGCAATCTGAATAAGCTAGTTCTCTATACTATACAAGTGAAATAGAAACTCACTCAATTTAATTCTTTTTATTTCGTTTCATGCAAGTTTTAGCCAAAAACTTGGTCACCGAATATTATTATTACGTATATAGATAGCTCTTAGGTTCTTATTACCTATATAGCTCTATATTTGATTTATATGAATCATTATCGCTCGTTTGGAAAACATATTTATTTAATATCTGCAACTGATAACATGGCTTTCTTTTTCTCTTTCTTTATATCTTTTTTGGCCGACAATGCATCAATAATGCCTCTGGTGTCGCTGATGTCTATGAGCAAAGACAGCTACTTAATAAAAAGTGGATCAACTCGTTTGCCGGCTATTTCCATAAAAAATGGCACTATCACACGGTGACGTCACGTCCAACAATATTTCCGAACTTGAACTATCGGATCTACTCTCCTCGGAAACATAATATTATACATTGTTTCAGTTCAAGTGCTTCCACTTCTCGTTTGGATTCGTAATTATAATTAATTTTATTGTATTCTATCAAGTTTTGGCAAAACCATATGAACTAATATCAAAAGTTGTTTATCTGTAATCTATACATATACACTTTATATACCTATACACTTTGGATAGCAAGGAAGTAGGACCCATATGTAAATAACATCGTTTCAGCCAAGTTCCTTGGGAAACAAGAAAATTGATGGATGGACGAATGGTGGAATGTGCAATGTTATGCAATACGTTTTTTCCTATGACGAAATAAATAATTTGACTTTAAATAATTTGGGCTTGAGTGCGAGTTATTACTCTACTATCTCTTCTTTCGTGGTATACAATGCATCGGTAAATCTATATTATGTCATATCACGCTTTTACCATTGCTCGTATTATAAAAGTGTATAAAGAATTTGAAAATAAAGTTTTGCATTAAATTATTTTACTGTCAAGAAAAAACAAAAGATAGTTCCACAAAATATTGCAATATTTTGTTTTTTATTATCACTTTTGCTACTGATTTTAAAATGACAACACAAGTGTAGCGTAGTGTAGTAGGTCTAAAAATATATAATGTTCTGTCTCAAATTCTCAATCTACGTTTGTAGCCGATTTTAGCCGAGCATTGTAAGCTATATGATGAGCTGAACATATCTTCGCTTTCATCTTTTTGCTATCTCATAACTCGTCATTCTTATTACTTAGTCTCAACTCATAACACAGAATGAAAAAAAATAATTTTAACTCATCGTTTATTTAACAACATCAGTTTAGTTTTGTCGCTGTTTCATCACCTACAGATCTGTTCACACCTATCCAACTGTCCCACACTATCCAACAACTTGTTGGTGCTGACTGCCGGCGGTCATGCTGCCGTGCCCGTGCGACTCGAACGCTCCGAACGATCCCCCCGACGAGCTGCCAAAGTTGCTGCCTCCCTTGTTGTGCTTCGAAGAGCTCTCGCTCTCTATCACCTGCCACGGAAAGATAATGATATTAATGTTAATACTACTGTATGGCTCATTTATCCAATCAGTAATAATATAAGATGTACCATCATATTGAGGACATACCTGTTTGGTCTTGTGGTGATCCTCCTTTTGGTCAAAGAAGTTACTTCCACCTGCGGCATGGTGATGGCTCCCATGGACCCCGCTGGCGCCGTGGGCGTAGTCCTTGTGCATGAAGTTACTGCCGGCTTGGTATACGGGGACAGGAGGGGCAGGTATCGGTGGTGGAGATCCACATGAAGGAATGGCCGGTAAAGATGACACGACCACCGCGCAGGTGATGGTTAGGAGGATCTGTAAAATTGAAAAGAAAATAAGTTTTTAGGACCATTAAATTTAAAACTAGACTGTTTGGTCATTGGAAATTGGGAAAGTATTTATCATAAGTTTAAAGTAGATTAAAAACATTGCACTAGGAGTTGTAGATATAGATAGTGTCTAAATATCATCATAAAATTTGAAATTATTTGATGTTGTTTTAATTTAATTTAAACACCAAGTAGCCAAATTATGTTCTTACCAGCAGTTTCATTGTTTTGTCTGTCTTGTCCAAGAATCGATTGATGTTGTGCTTACTATTTTGTGCCCTTTTATATAAATGCATGTCTATCGCGAATCATTACGAACATATTAATATCTTAGTAATTTAATCACTGATGTAATTTAGGTAATGGCCAATAGAAACCACAAAAGCCGGTAACTATTTTTAGAAAATACCGCTTAATTAAATGATTCCGATTATAAAAATTAAGATTAGGTTATCTAGACACGCGGCAGCCTGTCCAGCCAAATTCCAACAAATGGAACTGGTAACGCAGTGCGGTGTGTAATAATTATTACACGAATCATTTCGAGCTACTCACAACTCGAGACCTGTTTAACCTACATACATGAAATTTGACTCGTTTATTAAAGCCCAAAAGTTTATTTAGAATTCAAAATTTCATAAATGTAGCTCGAACTGTTATTGATATATTAACGTTTATAAATCCGCATTTTGGTGACTGACTCACTGACAGGATTAAAAACTTAACCTACTTCCAGAAGACCTAGAAATTTAATATTTGGCATCAAGGTAGACTTTTGGTGTAGAGAAGAAATCAATGAATAAAAAACTGAAAATTATTGATAATTAGTGAAAGTAGTGACTTAGCGGGTACACTGTATGGAGTAATTTTACAAATAACAATAAGTATATTATCAATAAGTACCTACTAATAATTTCTAGATATAAAGTAATGATAAACCATCAAAGACATAAATGTGAAATGAGAGCCAAGTTAAAAGAGAATTGAGAACTAAATTGGTGCCAAGTTCTGTGTAGAAATAATCCTAAAATTTTAGTTACCACAACATGTAATTCAAGCTCTACATTTGACTTGGCTAGTTTTCACGTACCTACAGGCTATATTATATTTGTATAATTATTTTCGCTAATATACGTATATCTATGTTACTTTTCTAAAATTTGGCTTATTAGTAGCTAATAATGAAAACTAGCCAAGTCAAAATTAGGTTGTTGTGAATAAAATTTTAGGATTTTCTACTTAGAACTTGGCACCCATTTAGATCTCAATTTTTTTGAACTTGGCTCTCATTTCATTTTTATATTTTTGATGAGATTAAAATATTTCTCTTGCTTCGTTAACGAAGTGAGCGATCTATTCCCAAAGATCTTATTATTTGGCACAGTATATTTTTAAAGTGTTTTATCAGAACACATTAAACTTCCGCCTTAACTTCATTTCGTATGAGTTAAAAGTTCTTGCGGTACGTTAAAATTTCCTGTGACTTTTTAATTTATAATTTTCTTTCAGGCGGGTCCTTTGTAAGCCGAAAACTGCTTTATAACCTTTATATTCGTGAATTTTCTCTTTCCGGCTAAAACCCAAATGGATATTGAATTTTCGCTCCTGTGACTCTTTGTAAACTACCTTTTCTGTGTACATTTAGTTAGGCAATTCGAGACGCGAGTAGGTACGTTTCAATGAAGATCATTCCACAAAATTTATGTTACAATACCGATGGCTGGTGGCAAAAATTTCTTGAGTGCCTCGGAGAGCACGTAAAGCCAGTGGTGATTGTTTAGGAACAGTCATTAAGCTTTATGTTGGCCTTCCGGCCTGTCGGCATGAGAACGACGATTTGGTTTAGTCACTAATCAATCCGCACGAGAGCAGCGTGGTGGGGTATGGAGTGGGTCATTCATGGGTTAAAGCCAATGTTATCAGACAAGGCGTGATCCAGGTTTTTTATATTTTCATTCTTTTCCTTACCACACACCTAGGAATAGGGTCAGTAAACTTTTCTCTTTTTTGGTATTTGTTTTGCATGTTTTGTTTAGCACCTGATTACTCGTCCAACGTATAAGAATTTCTTAATAATGATTCTCTGTAGTATTATTAGTATTTATTGTTTCGAGATCGGTTAAAAGCTTCCTTGTTTAATACCATTCGCAACGGAAATAAATCTCGCAGACAAGGCAAGGCATCAGAAGATGCGGATTACATTGCTATCAACTATTTGGAAAAGTTGTATAATCTACAAGGGAAAACACTAGTTCGTTTATAGCAAAATTTTTATTTTCATTTCCATTAATCCTTCTTTCTAATATTATAAACGTGAAAGTTTGTGAGGATGTTTGTTCCTGTCTCACGTAAAAACTACTGAACGGATTTTCAGTGAAATCCAGCAAATTGGTAAACCATGATCTGGAATAGGACATAGGGTACTTATTTTCCGGGAAAACGCGGGAAAAACTGCGGGCGAAGCGCTAAGTTGTTATTATGGAAGACTGTCGGTACTATTTAACATCTAAAACATAAAGCCTTCTGGATGACAATATGTAGTCTCCGAGGATGTGTAATTTATCCTATTTCCAGTCCTTCGACATATAGCCCAAGTTAGTCCCACGACGTCTTCGTCTCGGTTATGCTGATTTATGGTCGTAGCACACATATCAACTCGGAAAGGGATCGTCACCGGATCGCCTCGCTGTCAACCAAGCATCAACCTAACGTAAGCGCGTTACCAACCGACCAGCAGCACCGAGTCGACTCGGCTACGGCTAGGCGACGCCGCGCTTACGGCTCGAATGACAGCAGTTCGCCGAACGCTCGAATGGCAGCGGTAGCCGCGGCGCGGGGCGTGCACGAGGAAACGGAAAGTCGAAGGATAGCGTACGGTGAGACGTAAGCGCGGGTACGGCAAGTCGTCCACGCACCGTACCGCGGTTCGTGAGCTTGTCTCGAGGCGAGGCGATTACGTTACGAATCCGATAAGTGTGCTTTACAGTAGGGAGTTTCATACAAAGAATACTGAAATGCAAGAGTTGATACGTTTACGTTCCGTTTACGAGTTGATATGTGTGCTACGACCATTAGGTCTCTCATTCCTTTCATTACTTAGTTTCACTCAAATGTACTCATTATTCAGTGCCATTCGTCATCAGTTCGTCAATTTCATGAACACGCACACTATATATGTGCACCAGAGGGCACTTAATACGCGAAATTCAAATTATGATTGAATAGTCGCTACGAAATAAAGTGTTTCTGCAGTTTAGAAAATAAATAGTCATCTTTAGTTGGTAGTTAAATGTTGCCCATGCAGTTAAGATTTCTAAATTGTCTGTACTGCGGTATTGTCTTAATTGTAGAGTAGAATAAAATGAATGCGTTTGAGGGGCTGTGTACATCTATTGTATGCCAAACAGCTGTAAATCTTCTTTATTACAATGATATATCTGGATAATAAAACAAAAGTTACAATATAAACATCATTTAATTTCATTTCATAATGTCAGAATCTATCTTTACAATGATGTCATGACCATCTCCTGTTCACACTATCCAACAACTTGTTGGTGCTGACTGCCGGCGGTCATGCTGCCGTGTCCATGTGTGTTGAACGCCCCGAACGATCCCCCCGACGAGCTGCCGAATGTGCTGCCTCCCTTGTTGTGCTTCGAGGAGCTCTCGCTCTCTATCACCTGCCACGGAAAGATAATGATATTAATTTTAATACTACTGTATGGCTCATTTATCCAATCAGTAATAATATAAGATGTACCATCATATTGAGGACATACCTGTTTGGTCTTGTGGTGATCCTCCTTTTGGTCAAAGAAGTTACTTCCACCTGCGGCTTGGTGATGGCTCTTATGGACCCCGCTGGCGCCGTGAGCGTAGTCCGACTGCATGAAGTTACTGCCGGCTTGGAGTACGGGTAGAGAAGGTGCCGGGACTGGAGATCCACATGAAGGAATGGCCGGTAAAGATGACACGACCACGGCGCAGGTGATGGTTAACAGAATCTAGAAAGTTGTGAGAGTGGTCATTTAAATTTGCACATTGCGTTTTAGAAGCAGTCGTATTCAATAAATGCCGAAAATTGGTAGCAAGAACGCTTCAGGAATAGTTGTGATGATAGTAATTTGTGCGACTGATCTTTTAATGAAGGTTATTGAAATCTTTTGTATGCCGTCCAAAATAATGTGGCAGGTAACTGCTACAGGTGCGTCAAGGCGGAAGTGGTGGTGTTGGCAATGGCCTGGGCAGTTCTAGAGAGACTCCATCTTAAGGGAGTTCAGCTCGTAAATATGGGTCTTTCACCAAGATTGTGCATTTGGTGCACTACCCTGAATGTTTCACAGAACCGCGCTTGAAGAATTATGAACGTTTTACACGAAATTATTGCTTTGATGAAGTACCAAATGCAAGTAAATATTCCTTACCAAGACCTTCATGGTGGCGGTTGTCGTGTCGTCGTCAAACACAGTCGAATGATATGGTGCTCACTATTTGTTCGCTTTTATATACGAATCTATCTCGAACTATTATAAACAAATTAATTTCTTAGTTTATTAATGAAGAGAACTAATACAGAATCGCGGACGACGTTAAACCTCAAAAGCCACATTGTAATAGTTGTAATTACTTCAGAAATTTGAATAACAGGTAACTAATTAGTAGACTATAATTGCCGCTAACGATGTATTGATCTGAAATAAATGGTACCTCCGATTATTTACTAAACTTTGGCAACAATCACAGCCAAATAATTTTATTTGACAGCAGTTCTTACTGTTAAAACTAAAAAATCTTTCTTTTTAGGGTTCCGAAGTAAAATCGGAATCCTATAAGGATTCGTCATGTCCATCCGTCCGTCTGTCCGAAGCAAAGAGCCGAGACCCTTAGTGCTACAAAGCTGTAATTTGGCATGGATAAAATATTGACAAACATTTTTTTCAGGGTACCTCCCCTATAGGTAACGTGAGGATGAATTATTTTATCGTTGCGTACCCCATGTGGGGTATCGTTGAAAGAGTCTAAAAATATAATATTACGGGTCTCCTAAGACCATTTTTGGATTCAGGGGTACGTTTGCAAAATTTTGACTAAGGGCGCTTTCACATTAGGTCGCCAGTAGTGCGGCAGCAGCGCGACAATAGCAGCGCGACAGACGCGCGGCTGTCGCGCTGCTACTTCTCTATACTAAAAAGAGCAGCGCGACAGCCGCGCGACACGTGATTTTCATAGTGGACAGCAGCGCGGCAGCCGCGTGCGATCAGTCGGCTTCAAGCCAGTGTTGCAATCGCATGTTCGAACACTTCGAACATACACAATGAGCGAATTTGACACAGAACAATTTATCGTTGAAGTTCAAAGGCGTCCTGCTTTGTGGGATTCGAGGATCGATGATTTTTTAGTTTTAGCTCTGTGCTAGATTAAATATCTGTTAAAAAAATAGACGACAAATATGTCTAGTCAAATTCGATAAAATATTGTTAAATGTCTTTTAATTTTAGAGATATGATTTTTTAAGTAATGAGGTAGCCACTGTCGCACCTACCTGCCCTTAATAAGAAAACAATATATAAATAGGGTGTTATAAATTCCAAAAATAGGATAAATATTACTCTAACTGGATAAGTAATTTTGTAGAGGTACCTGAGGACGGATGACGTCATAACCTAAGGACCATTTTTCTATTGTGTCCATGTTATCTATAGTCCCAGGACATATGATTCGATTATGATTTTTATAATGGTATAAAAACATATAGGTAAGATGAATATTATAAGTAACGTAATTGTGGTGTAGTTTGCAACACTACGCCAAAAAGTTAATGCAATTTTTCAATGAGGCGATTACGGTCATCGGGGATTTGTGAAGACTGTGGTCGTCGTTTTTGTTTGTGTTTCTTAAAATGTGGTGTTGTACTCTTATCAAATTATCAGTGAGAAAATTACAATAAAATCAATTGCAATATTTAATTCAGTTTTGAAGAAATTTTAATAAAATGTTTTATTTCAATATTATAAATACCACGAGAAAAATTACCAATAGAAAACATTTTAAAGATCCATATGAAAATAGGATATAATTTTTCTAAGTGTGGACACCCTACAATTATGAAGGATAACCTCAATCTGGACTGTGATTGGTCGAATAGTCCTTGAGATATGACGTCATTGAACTATTCTGTGCTTCAGGTACCTCTACAAGGTAAGCAATCCAGATAGTGTAATATATCCATGATAACACCTTTTGTATGAAGAAATGGGTAGGTACCATAGATATAGTATATCTATGATAGGTACCCTAGGAACCCCATCTATAGACTTACCTAAGTGTTTTTTTTTTATATCTTATAAGTTAATGCTTGACTACAATCCCACCTGATGGTAAGTGTTATAACGAGTCTTTCTTCTGCGGAAATGCTGTTGCGAAATCGAGTATCACGGCGTTGAATACTACTCTCAAGAAGACGTAATAATTCGCCGAAAGACTTTCTTGACATTCGGACGTAATTAAATAATTTTTTATTACTACCATATTTCAACACTTTGAATACTGTCACATAATCACTATTCACATGCCGATTTCGAAATAAAGGATCAATCCAGTAAATCCTTTTTTTATTATGAATGCGACGTCGATGGCGCCGAAGGAGAACCAACAAAAGCAGGAGCAACAAAGATGTTTCCTCTTTGGAGTCCATTATTTCAATAAACTGGCCACCCTGATCTAAGCAAGTCGCGCGGCTGTATTTGTAATGAGAAGGCATCCGCTGCTGCCGCACTACTGGCGACCTAATGTGAAAGCGCCCTAAATTTTAAAGTGCTAATTTTGGTTACAGTCAAGTGTCCTCTCCCCTTGTCGGCTAAACGGATGGAGTTGGACAAGTGAAAAATTCTTAAAAATAGGTTATATGTTGAATTTAAAAGGAAAACTAACACGGTTATGCTAGCATAAATAGTTAATGAGTAATATACGATAAACTTACTACTTCGGCACTGTACATTGCACGTGGCCTGTTAAGATTTAAGAAATTGACGTACTTACGTTCTCGTATATTTTAGGATTACATTACGTTTAAATAGTGTTGAAGCATTCGCTCTAGGTGTGTATGTTTTGTTACATTTTTCAGAAACAATAAAATGATCTTTGAAATATTTATAACTTAAATATATTAAAGGTTTGGTAAAATTTGATTAGACATTCTAATACTGTTATAATAGCGAGCATTGCAATATTGTAGCAAAGGCCACCGTCATTTTAAGCCGTCTGATGGATTTTAAAAACCAAGTATTTATTTTAATTGTGAATGATAGAACATTTCTACATTGATATTGTATAATATTTTAATTTCCATCAAGAAAAAGCAAACTGTAATTTGCTATGCAGTCTTGTAGTAAATAATATAAGTTGAGTCTATTGAATGTAGATATTGCCGAGATAGTACTTCATCATGTTTCATTTCTTTTGCGGTGTTTTTATTTAATTCGTCTGCTCTACACCAAAGCTTGTGAACTTCGTGTCATTAGACATCGTTTGATTTTCTAATACCTGACACGGTAATGGTTGGTGCTTTTCTTTTTTATATTCTTTTATTAGCCCCGCCCCGTACAGGGCTTTGCTTCACATTTTGTGAAAGCTTTTTTCAGTAGAAACTGAATCAGTTTTTTATGAAAGTTTTCACATACAATCTCTTGGGACGGCAATTTGATAGTTTCAACTATTACTAGCGTATAATGACGAGATAAACTCTCCAATAGTTACTCTCCATCATCGAGTTTAGGTAAAGCTTACATTTGACAAGTTCCATACATTATACTTGGTGGTAAGGGTCTCCATTTAGTACAGTTCTACTGATATAAGCGTGTTCTTAACTTTTGTGAAAAACAGACAATCGAAAAGTCCAGACACCACATGGTAGTTGACCGCCTGTGCCTACCTGTGTCCATGACACGAGAGCATAAACAATTCGTTATCGGCTAAACATAAAATTGACAACACAACACATCACTAAGACCCATGACCCAAAACAAAAAGTTATTTGTCACGTAAATATCCCTGGTTGCGATTTCAAGCCGGGACACGTCGCTTCGCAGGTACGACTAACTTGCGATGTTGTAGATTGTTCAGAAACTACTTTAAATAGTCTACAAACGAGCAGACACGCTACCTGATTTTAAGTGGTCAATATCGCCGATGGACATCAATAATACCGTAGGCTTCAACGATACCAAAAAAGGGAATACTAGGTTTCAGTTTACCTTTACAAGCTCGAGCAGAAACATGATGACTCGTGGTTTGACGTAAGCAACTGTGTAAGCTAAATAGTCAGGCTTCTCGGAAAGATAATAATTCCAGTAATAATATTGATGTCTTAAAACCATATATTCGCGAAACCCTACCAAATAGCAGGATGCTGGCTCTTGTCACCTCTTTCGTTGTCTATCAGCATGAGTTTGCAATCAATATTCTAGACTGCTCGGCCAAGGGTTTTATACGAGTATATATATACGAGTAGCTATCGAGTAGCTATCGTCGCCCATGCATATCAGCGACATCAAAAGCATCACGATACGTTGTTGGCCAAGAAAGATAGAAGAAAAAGAAAGAAAGAACTGTCTCTCAACCCCCAGCCGGAATACGGCGAGATGTTGGGATAGCTATATCCAAGCGGATGCCCGCGCCGCACCGGGGATAAATATTAATAGTGATAATGGTATGAATGAACTAATCAAATCAACATTATCAATTTAATCACTACGAGAAGCTTACCACCAGTGGGTCGGATTTTGTCACCTCTTATTACACCCATCCGCCGCGTTTGGCATTGGAGTTAGTATTCTAAGCCGCCTCCATACGGCTAAACCTTCAAATCTTGTCATCATTGCAAAGAGGTATAGATTATGATGATATTCAGTTAAATATTTAATGTCGTATCCGCCCTTACTATAAAATATAATATATTCTGACATAGAATTTCATTAAAATAAAATACATACCTATCTCGGAAATTGGTTTTAACCCAGTTTGGTCAGCATTATTATTGTTGGACCTTTACCGGTTAATTAAACGCGACCATTCCTTTTAATGGAAACTCACTCCAATGAAAGCTTTCCGTAATTCGTTAAGATAGTGAAGCTTTTGAATTTAAAGAAGTGTAGAAGTACTTGAATAAGCTTATTCAACTATAATCCTCTAATGATAATGTCAGCGTTGTTTTGATGACAAACAAAATGTCACAATATCAACTAGAACATATGACTAAAAGCAGGCCTGGCGCACTCCGCACTTTTGGTATGATCACAGAAGAAATAATAGTACATAATGATGTTAAAAGTACGTGCCGTGATCGATGTGTCGGGCCAATCTCAGAAGGGCTACCACGCGCCGCCGTGCTTCGCCGTCTGTGTCATACATTCGTAATCTATCCCCATAGTCTATCACAGTAAGGACAACCTTGACGTTATCAAAATTCAAATATTTGATTCAAAATTGGTTTGGTTTATAAACACTTCTTGAAAGTCATGCAAGCTACCGTTGGCGTAGCTTCAACAAGGCCTTACACTACAGTTAGAGGGCCTAAGAGAAGAAGCAGCAAAGAACTACTGGGGTGTATTTTTTCCTACTCAAAGTAACGGATAGAATTTATTAACTACTTACAATCTGTATTTATAAAACTCATGCCCAAGCCAAGCAATCTTGTCATTAAAATAATCATCTAATTTGTAATACCTTTTCGTCATAAGATTTAAAGTACGGCATTTCCGTCGAAATTTAATGGAATTTTATTATAAGTTTTTACACATGTACCCGTCATGAACGAGCTACCAATTTTACAGAGTCTATTTATTCAATATACTTATCAGTGCAATGTTTAAATTAAAAACATTTTTTTAATTAATTAAGCCTAGGTTGGCTTAATATTTCGCTCCCGACATATTTCTTAACATACAAAATTTTATATAAACCACTTTTCATCCAATTAACACAAGGGTGAAGGTCGCGCCTAATTTGGATCTTAGACCATTTTGATTTCACTCATGAATTACAATCACATAGTTATTGATTGGTTCATAATTGGCTTTAAATAAATAAAATAAAGATAAGATTAAAATGTATTCAATATCCTCAAGCTCATTCTTTGACACTGACGTCATGACCATCTCCTGTTCACACTATCCAACAACTTGTTGGTGCTGACTGCCCGCGGTCATGCTGCCGTGTCCATGTGTGTTGAACGCTCCGAACGTTCCCCCCGAAGAGCTGCCGAATGTGCTGCCTCCCTTGTTGTGCTTCGAGGAGCTCTCGCTCTCTATCACCTACCAAGGAAAGATAATGATGTTAACACAGGGCATATTATAAGATTTAAATATAAAAATAACATTATGGAGTACTATCATATTAATGCCGTACCTGTTTGGTCTTGTGGTGATCTTCTTTTTGGTCAAAGAAGTTACTTCCACCTGCGGCTTGGTGATGGCTCCCATGGACCCCGCTGGCGCCATGGGCATAGTCCTTGTGCATGAAGTTACTGCCGGCTTGGAGTACGGGTAGAGAAGGTGCCGGGACTGGAGATCCACATGAAGGAATGGCTGGTAAAGATGTTACGACCACTGCGCAGGTGATGGTTAACAGAATCTAGAAAGTTGTGAGAGTGGTCATTTAAATTTGCACATCGTTTGCGTTTTAGAAGCAGTCGTATTCAATAAATGCCGAAAATTGGTAGCAAGAAAGCTTCAGGACTAGTTGTGATGATAGTAATTTGTGCGACTGATCTTTTAATGAAGGTTATTGAAATCTTTTGTATGCCGTCCAAAATAATGTGGCAGGTAACTACTGCAGGTGCGTCCAGGCGGAAGTGGTGGTGTTGGTAATGGCCTGGGCAGTTCTAGAGAGACTCCATGTTAAGGAAGTTCATAGATATCAATAAGAATAGATAAGATCAAGATAGTGCATTTGGTGCATTACCCCAAATGTTTCACAGAACCGCGCTTGAAGAATTGTGTAAGTAATAATATGAGCGTTTTACACGAAATTATTGCTTTAATGAAGCACCAAATTTAAGTAAATATTCCTTACCAGAACCTTCATGATGGCGGTTGTCGAGTTGTCGTCAAACACAGTCGAATGATATGGTGCTCACTATTTGTTCGCTTTTATATACAAGTCTATCTCTAACTATTATAAACAAATTAATTTCTTAGTTTATTAATGAATAGAACTAATATAGAATTGCGGACGACGTTAAACCTCAAAAGCCACATTGTAATAGTTGTAATTACTTCAGAAGTTTGAATAACAGGTAACTAATTAACTAGTCCAGCCATAAGTTCTGTTACAAATGAAAATGTTTTTTTTTAAATGAAGTAATGTAATATTAATAAAATTTATATCTACATATTTATTAAAGTCAGCAAAAAATAAAAAAAATATTCTATTCGAAATGGCCTTCTTTGGCTTTTATACAGGCCTTTAATCTGTTTGGCCACGAATCTATGGATTTACGCACTGTTTCCAAGGGAAATTTCGCCACTGCTTGCTCCAAAGATTTTTTAAGAGATTCAATGTCGCCGTGTCGTTTAGAGCAGGCCATGTCCTCTAAAACTGACCATAATTTGAAGTTTAAAGGGTTGAGGTCTGGGCTAGATGAGGGCCAGTCTTCAGCTCTTATAAAGTCCGGAACATTGGTTTCAAGCCAGGCTTGGGTAGTTCGTGCCTTGTGACCAAGTGCAGAGTCCTGTTGGAAAGTCCACGGTATATTTTTAAAATACCGCTGTATTACTGAGATGTTTCACAACATGATCCAAGACTGTATCTTGATACGCTTTGGCTGAAGTTTTCACTCCTTTTTCACAAAAATGCAGTTTTGTGACTCCTTGATAAGACACGCCCCACCAAATCATCACTGACGCAGGATGATGACCACTTGGTACCTTCCCGACCACTTGAGCAGCTTCTTTAGAACTGTGAGCGTACACTTTATCATTTTTCTTATTGTAGTGTTCTTCAATTGTGAAAATTTTTTCATCGATAAAGAGGATATTTCTGTGCCTTTCACCTGCGTATCGTGACAGAAGGCGTTTTGATCGATCCACTCTCTTTAATTGTAAAGATTGATTTAGGGCATGTCCTGTATATCGACGATATGCACCGAGCTTCAGGTCTTGTTTTATAATACGCGACAGAGTCCTAGCGGGAATCTTCATTTCTCGCGATAAGACTTTTTGCTTCCTAATGGGGTTTCGATGAATTCTGGCTTTAACAGCATTAACAGCCTTTGTAGTTCTAACAGCACGCGGCCGCCCCGATCTTTTCTGGTCTTCGACAGACGAAGTGTTGTTGTATCTGTTGATTGTACGATATACGAACATACGGCTGATACCAAGCTTTTGAAGTGTCTGGAATATGACCGACAGCTCCATACCCACTTTGTGCAAGGCGATCACTGCAATCCTATTTTCTTTAACACCCCATTCCATATTGTAATTTGATAATGAACACGAAAAAGTATGTGACATGGCGCGAAATCGAAAGAAGTTTTTAAAATAATATACGTGTTCCAAATTCAAAATAATTAAAAAGCTGAAAAAAAGAAAAGTTTTTATGTAACAGTATTTTTATTATAGTAGCCAGACTAGGTAGTAGACTATAATTGCCGCTAACAATGTATTGATCTGAAATAAATGGTACCTCCGATTATTTACTGAACAACAATCGATTCCGAAGTAAAATCGGAATCCTTATAGATTCGTCATGTCCGTGTCTCCGTCTGTCCGAAGCAAAGCGCCGAAACCCTTAGGCCCTTGTCACACTGACGGTTTCCGAGCGGATTCAAAGCGGAACGGGTGTGCAGCGAATTCGCGATTGCGATTTGAAGCCCAGGACCCATCGTTTCGCAGGTACGACTAATTTGCGATGTTGTAGATTTTTCAGAAACTACTTTAAATAGTTTACAAACGAGCAGACGCGCTACCTGATTTTAAATGGTCAACATCGCTGATAGACATCAGTAATACCATAGGCATCAGCGATACCAAAAAAAGATAATACTAGGTTTCAGCTTACAAGCCCCAGCCGAAACATGACGACTCGTGGTTTGACGTAAGCAACTGTGTAAGCTAAATAGTCAGGCTTCTCGGAAAAATAATAATTCCAGTAATAATATTAATGTCTTAATAAAACCATATACCTATTAGCGAAACCCTACTAAATAGCAGGGTGCTGGCTCTTGTCACCCCTTTCGACAAGTTTGTCTATCAGCATGAGTTTGCAATCAATATTCTAGACTGCCACATTTACAACTTAATCACAACTTAAATGTTTTAAATTACTAGCACTTCGTCTTTATTGACGTTTGTTTCAACATGGCTCGATGGCAGAGTTGTTTTTTTATGGCAATAGTCGACAAACGTGCTGACTATCAACCTCATGATAAGTGGCTATCGTCGCCCATGCATATCAGTGACATCAAAAGCATCACTGATGCGTTGCTGGCCAAGAAAGATAGAAGAAAAAGATAGAACTGTCTCTCAACCCCCAGCCGGAATACGGCGAGATGTTGGGATAGCTATATCCGGACGGCCGCGCCTCAACGGGGATAAATATTAATAGTAATAATGGTATGAATGAACTAATCAAATCAACATTACCAATTTAATCACTACGAGAAGCTTATCATCATTGGGGTCGGATTTTGTCACCTCTTATTACACCCATCCGCCGCGTGTGGCATTGAAGTTAGTATTCTAAGCCGCCCCCATACGGCTAAACCTTCAAACCTTGACGACTTTGCAAAGAAGTATAGATTATGATGATATTCAGTTAAATATTTAATGTCGTATCCGCCCTTACTATACAATATAATGTATTCTGGCATTATTTGATCTAACGTAGATAGAATTTCATTAAAATAAAATACATATCTCGGAAATTGGTTTTAACCCGGTTTGGTCAGCATTATTATTGTTGGACCTTTACCGGTTAATTAAAGGCGACCATTCCTTTTAATGGAAACTCACTCCAATGAAAGCTTTTCGTTATTCGTTTAGATAGTGAAGCTTTTGAATTTAAAGAAGTGTAGAAGTAGTTGGATAAGCTTATTCAACTGTAATCTTCTAATGATAATGTCAGCGTTGTTTTGATGACAAACAAAATGTCACAATATCAACTAGAACATATGACTAAAAGCAGGCCTGGCGCACTCCGCACTTTTGGTGTGATCACAGAAGAAATAATAGTACATAATGATGTTAAAAGTACGTGCCGATCGTGATCGATGTGTCGGACCAATCTCAGAAGGGCTACCACGCGCCGCCGTGCTGCGCCGTCTGTGTCATTTATTCGTAATATATCACCATAGTCTATCACAATAAAAACAACCTTGACGTTATCAAAATTCAAATATTTGATTCAAAATTGGTTTGGTTTATAAACACTTCTTGAAAGTCATGCAAGCTACGCCAACGCTTCAACAAGGCCTTACACTACAGTTAGAGGGCAAGAGAAGAAGCAGCAAAAAACTACTGAGGTGTTTTTTTTCCTACTCACAGTAACGGATAGAATTTATTAACTACTTACAATCTATATTTATAAAACTCATGTCCAAGCAATCTTGTCATTAAAATAATCATCTAGTTTGTAATACCTTTTCGTCATAAGATTTAAAGTATGGCATTTCCGTCGAATTTTAATGGAATTTTATTATAATTTTTAGGGTTCCGTAGCCAAATGGCAAAAAACGGAACCATTATAGATTCGTCATGTCTGTCTGTCTGTCCGTCCGTATGTCACAGCCACTTTTTTTCCGAAACTATAAGAACTACACTCATGAAACTTTGTAAGTAGATGTATTCTGTAAACCGCATTAAGATTTTCACACAAAAATAGAAAAAAAAACAATAAATTTTGGGGATTCCCCATACTTAGAACTGAAACTCAAAAAATTTTTTTCATCAAACCCATACTTGTAGAGTACCTATGGATAGGTCTTCAAAAATGATATTGAGGTTTCTAATATCATATTTTTCTAAACTGAATAGTTTGCGCGAGAGACACTTCCAAAGTGGTAAAATGTGGGTCCCCCCCCCTGTAACTTCTAAAATAAGAGAATGATAAAACTAAAAAAAATATATGATGTACATTACCATGCAATCTTCCACCGAAAATTGGTTTGAACGAGATCTAGTAAGTAGTTTTTTTTTTAATAAAAAAAATACACTATTATTAAAACATCGATCAAAGTTACAACGAACTACAAGAACTTTTATATTATGTTACTTGCTGCTACGGAACCCTTCATGGGCGAGTCCGACTCGCACTTGGCCGCTTTTTTACACATGTACCCGTCATGAACGAGCCACCAATTTTACAGAGTCTATTTATTCAATAAACTTATCAGTGCAATGTTTAAAAAAATATTTTTTAATTAATTAAGCCTAGGTTGGCTTAATATTTCGGTCCCGACATATTTCTTAACATTCAAAATTTTATATAAACCACTTTTCATCCAATTAACACAAGGGTGAAGGTCGCGCCTAATTTGGATCTTAGACCATTTTGATTTCACTCATGAATTACAATCACATAGTTATTGATTGGTTCATAATTGGCTCTCAATAAATAAAATAAAGATAAGATTAATGTATTTAATATCCTCAAGCTCAATCTTTGACACTGACGTCATGATCATCTCCTGTTCACACTATCCAACAACTTGTTGGTGCTGACTGCCGGCGGCCATGCTGCCGCGTCCGTGAGACTCGAACGCCCCGAACGATCCCCCCGACGAGCTGCCGAAGGTGCTGCCTCCCTTGTTGTGCTTCGAGGAGCTCTCGCTCTCTATCACCTGCCACGGAAAGATAATGATGTCAACACAGGACAAATTTGAAGCGTTGTTCTTATCTACCACTTTAAAAGATATATAAAAATAACATCATAGAGAATATTGAAAAGGTACCTGTTTTGTCTTCTGGTGATTTTCTTTTTGGTCAAAGAAGTTACTTCCACCTGCGGCTTGATGATGGCTCCCATGGACCCCGCTGGCGCCGTGAGCGTAGTCCGACTGCATGAAGTTACTGCCGGCTTGGAGTACGGGTAGAGAAGGTGCCGGGACTGGAGATCCACATGAAGGAATGGCCGGTAAAGATGTTACGACCACCGCGCAGGTGATGGTTAAGAAAATCTGTAAATTTAAATAGATAATAAGTTGTGAGACAAAGCTATACGCATAGTTGATATTGCTTTTTTTCTGGTTTCCTCTAAACGTCAGATGATAACAATGTTGGGGGATTATGATAGTGCAGACGATCTGTACTAATTTTCTTAGTCACTTTTCCTCTACTTTATGGAAATAATCGAGATTCAACGAAATGCCTAAATTCGCCTTTAATTAAGGATTTAATAACATTAAATATGAAACATCAAATATACTAAAAGCTTACCAGGAGTTTCATCTTGGCGTTGTTGTGACGGTCGAATGATATGTTGCTCAGTGTTTTGTGACCTTTTATATGTGTACCTATCTCGACCCATTATAAACTAATTAAATACTTATTAATGAAGGTAACTGGATTTAAATTGCAGGTTTTACTTCAGATATCATTTATGTAAAAGTTAATTTGGGTTCTGGTGATAATTTATCGATTGTGGTAAAAATTATCTATCGGTAATGAGTTTTAAAATATTCATTTCTCCATACATTATTAGTGGCGTTTTTCGAACTGTTCAATGCTGTATCAGAATGTTAAAATTTCCTCTTAAAGGTATTCGTATTAATTACACCAGGCATTCCACATAGATGTGAATTCAATCAAACTACCACCGACATGGCGATCATTTACAATTCCAAAGATCTGGCTGTCAGTACAGAGTCAACGTTATAAATTAATCCGTTGAACGTGACAGATGTACACACATTCTACTCGTATAGTTGTACACTGTAGTGACTGTACACGCAACGCATCTTAGAATGCATTCGCGGTTCGATCATGCTATTGAATTACCTCTCGCGTAACACAAGGGCTGGTTGTGAGGGTGAGCTTGTGAGTATCGGGAGGATTGTGACATTGATGTCTATATTTGCAGTACAGAATGCCGTGCATGCTCGAGGACTCTACGGAGTCGCATCGACTTTATTTCGTGGCAAATTTTTGTGGAAGTTGTGGTGTAATTTAAGGAATCTTATTACTTTGTTTTACTTTCTTAGTACAAAGCTGGTGTCAAAGTTTGATGATGCGATGTTTTTTAAAAGATGACTTTGTAAGGAATTTGTTTTTATTTGAGGTCTGTTATTGACATCGTTGGTGATTTAGCATTAGATGAACTAAACCTTCGTTCTCTCATTAATTTTATAATAATGGATGATAAATTAGCGGTTGGACCAGGCGAAGATGAGTTTTCAACATCGGTAACACCAAGAAACCGACGTAACGCGAAAATAGTTTAACCATGGTTCTTTGACACTTTAACTGAAGCTGTAAAACTGGTTGGTATAGAACAAGAAAACCCCAACAGATTCTCCTTTGCGCCATCATATTGACAGTTGATCAGCAGGTATGTAGCACCTCCAGCAGATAAGGTTGGTTCAGTATTTACTTAGAACGACACCACGTACTAAGACATCAAGCGGTGGTTTTGTGGTATGTGCTGTAACTTCATGATACAGTGTCGTGGTAACCACAAAAATCTCTGCGACACAGATGCGTTTAGTAGCGACAGCGTCTGTCTAGCTAGTCGTTGCGTGACTACGAAGTTCGAATTTTGTATGTTGATATGGATGCCAAAATGTTTCGTTTGAAGACAACTATGTATTTTTTATCCATAGAAATTTACGCCAGCACCCGTTGTTGTTTGCACATGGTTTTTAATGGAAATAGCTAACGATCCAACTGATGGTAAGCGGCTATAATCGCCTCTGGACGTCAACGATACCAAAGGCATTAATGATGCGATGCCGGCCAAGAAAGAGAGAAGAAAATGGTTGTAGTCAGATCGTAATGTTCCTCACGTTACGATCCGACTACGTAAGTGAATAAATACTTCGATTCAACTCGGGTTCGGGTGAAAGGGAAATCTCCTAGGTATACTCCAGTTACATGTCATGTAAATATGACTGGTATTAGAGTACGTTTGTTGTATCTCTAAACAAGATTGGTTTGTTTCACTCAAACTTCCCACCGTTATTCCATCTGATAGGATCCGGGCGAGGCAAATAAAACGGAAAGTATATTTTTATCTGAGATAAAGAAGTGGAAATGCCACTGGAATCGTTTTCGGTCAGCACACTTAACGTTTACCGTAATCGGGGCCGGGAATGGCCGAGATGTCTGTGCAACTGCTTTAGTGCTAATGTAATCGTGACCTGAACTGCTATGTCTTCTTATACACTTGATTAAATATTATTATTGTAAGTAATAGAAGGACGCCGTGTCATATAATCACTGCACGGTAAAACTTTCCTCGAATAAAAATGATAAAATAAGTAAGGTAAGGTAAGAAGAATGTGTTTCGGGTAGGATTTTGGATTGAGGTAGTACTTAAAAGGAGAGGGTCACAAAAACTGTTTCTCTGTAAAGAAGAGCGTGGTAGATACTATCATATAACGTTGGAGCTGGACCAAAGTAGCCGCTTAAGTGCTAGACAAATCGATAGACCAGGTACTTAAAATTTCACACAAGGATACTTCATGGAACTTTGCAAACATTTTTTGTTTATTCCTTTTACAAATTAGTAACTAAAGAAGCAAAATGTCTCAAATGTCGAAGAGAAATACATTTATCGTGCTGATTTGTTAGCGATAAAGTCATTTATCGAAAAATTAAAAAATTACTAGTTTGTATTCCTCACGAGTTTAGATTAATAATATTCGAATATAAATTACGTGCTTGTTTAATATTGACAGATACAAAGAGAATTTAAGTGAGTTTGGTTGTAACTTGTAACTAACTAACAAAAATGTTCAACAAAATGAAATCCGACCAACAATTACCTAGCGAAAACCATTTACACGAATATACTCGTCACTTTCCGTGGCACGTTTTTCCAAGAGAGCGAGGGAGTCGGATGTAGAACTACATAATATATCTGTCACGTTATCGCAGGTAGCGCTGGTAATCTAGGCGCGGGATATTTATTGTACCTACTTTACAGTTATTTGCCGTCTGCGTTGCGTGCAGTTGAAAGTAGGGCGGTTTCCATTTCTACTGCTACACTAAGCAAACACTTCAAGGACTGGAAATAATAAGCTTTTTATTTATTTGTAGGTATAACACAAGAACTTTATAATATACAACTGGACGGCAAGCTTCCAAGAGGTACCTAAAGACGTATAACGAGACATTGAGTGAATATCTGCGACCTATCATTGGCCTTACACACCGACGCAACGTCAACGTTGATCTGGCCTATGATTTGACGATGTTTATCCAATGTCACGTGATATGTCTTCAGGCACCTCTTCCGAAGCTTGTATAAGACGACAAAGATGGTACCGCATGTTTGTCCGCAACGCGTACGTCTTGCGTAAGTATAGGTTGTGATGAGTACTTACTATCACAATTTGTGGATAGACACGGTTAGGGTACGTTTCCACGCGTGTCAATAGAATCCCTTCATTTACCTACAGGCTAGGTAAATGAAGCGATTGAAGCGATTCTATTAGTTTTTTAAAACACATCTCTCGTTACACATCTCTAACGATGGAAACGCAGTCTTAGGCGGGTCAAAGTCGTTAGCTGTTAATTGGGATGATGGTACATTTCATTTCCAAACATTACCAGCACACCATCAAAAAAACAAGCTTGATTGAAGCAATTAGCTTCACAGAAAATTCCAAATGTATCAAAATGAAAGTATTCGTCATTGATCTTAAAATAATTATATTTTGCATGGAAAATAATATTAAAACTACTGACGATGTGTGCAGCACCTGAAAGCACCTATACTTTATTCCATAGTTGTGCGGTTAAAAATGTATTCATCAAAGTGCTCATTGGACCCCCCCCCCCCCCTCGGCGAGTGTTAATTACGCACGCTCCGGACTCCGCATAAAACGGTACCAAATGAAGAGAGCTCCGTGAAATTGCGCACCAAAAGGTGCTTCGCGCCATTTTCTTATTTTTCACAACTTTTTTCCAACACTGCCGTACGGTGTCGGACGATAATCGACTGCTTCTACCCGGTTTAAGGTCGAGATTCCCTCGAGAGCTGTAGCTAGATTGTAAGAATCGTACCGCTGCTCAGACTACTGCCGGACAGGTGGGGCGTCTCTTATTATTATTTGCTGAACTCAAACGTACAAGTAATAGAGGGTTCGAATGAGACGCGGCTCAGTCAACACGCTGAGGATAATGGTTATTTACGAGACTTTGTAATTGCCGCGAGTTGGCTCCAGTGCCTTCAAGTTTTCCCTTTATTTTTTACTTCGCTTCTTTTGTGGAAATTGTAATCTACATCTTGGTTCGTGTTACTTGTGTCGGGCCCTTTATGATTAATAGTATTGCAACAAATTGTCTATCGTTAGTACATTCTGTGATGGTATTTAGTTGATTCCCTGCTTTTCTCATCTAATATCTTCATCATCAAGAAGTAACTTGTTGACTTAACCAGTTGCCCTCACATCCCAATTAATCCTTTTAAAAATAACTAAGATATAATCTAATATTGATGTTTTTTTTTCATTTTCAACTCGTTAAAGCTTTTAATTTTTTTACTTCATCATCTACTACTAATTTTAATGAGTACGTGGTGTGGTAAAGAATACTGAGTATTTAAATGTGCATTGAAAATAGGTTTTTAGATTCGATGCTGAACAGACATGACGTAATTATTTTAGAAAAATAATTGTTTTATTTTGTTTTGCAGCATGTTCTCAGGAGATCATAGTTACAAAACTTTGTACATACTTTAGAGAGAAGTGACAGCCCACGTGATCGACGTAGAAGACTTAAAGCTTGTTTATAATAATCTATTTGAGCGCAGTTAGACATTTAAATTACTTATTTAAGATGTTTTTAAGGTTGACTAGTTAATACTGCCAGTTTCCCCACATTTTAGTATTGTACACCTTGTGTACACCCATACAAAGTTTCATAGATTCAGGCGTAAGTATACGCAAAATAATATTTTATTATATAGGAGATTTAAAGTTAATTTAGATCTTATATTTTATCGGTCAATGCAGCTTCTAATTTCCGTCCATCTTGTTTCAGGTACGTTCGCTCTTCGAGACGTAGCAGAGCGGAAAAAACTGGTAATGAAGCCGTTCGTCATAGCTTCACGAATTGTGGTCGTGCTTTGGGGAGCTGCTGGTTTGATTCCCGGGAATTTCTTGTTGTGGATACGGATCGTAATACGATATGGATGTTTGAGTAATAATTGAATTATCATTACATTAAAAAATACAACCGGAGAACTATAAATACTAAATATGCAATTTATTTCTAATTGTAAAAAAAAAACTATTCCTTATTTTTTTTGTTAAAAGCATGCATTAGTCTTTCTTAAATATGAATTTTGCTCGCTTCGCACAAAACCTTAATACCTAGCCCCTGCCTTGGTTCCGTACTATTTTTGTCTTGTTTTGTGATTCTACAATTACAGGTTTCACGTAATGTTACTCTTATGATCCCGCCGAGAGGGAGTGAGACACGACGCTCTATCTCCCGTCTCGCTCCAGACACCTGTCCCGTTCGTTATCAGTTATCAGCATTGTGTGTAGACTGTAGATACGCGTAATAGTTCTGGTTTCCCAACCTCTGCTTATCTTAATTACTTGAGAAGCGATTCCATACAGTTCACTTCGTAGAAATGCCTTGTGATTTTTTTATATTGTGTTTGCGATTGTGTGCGGTGAGGTATGGAGCTATAATTATGGGTCAGAGTTTCATATTTGATAGGACAGTATCGACCACGAATGTTTAAGCTAACTCACACCTCACACCACCTCCACTAATCCATTAATAGGAATATTTCGTTTTACTAAATTCGCGCCTTTTTTCCTTACGACTTACCATCTTTAGTGGAAAAGCCTTAACGAAAAACAGATGAATCAGAGGTTGGCGAACAATATTGTTTATGTGAATCATGCTACCGACTTTTAATTGGACCGAAGCTTGAAAGTGTTATTATTGATCTTTTACCGTAGATATTTATTATTGTTTTGAAGCTAAACAGTTCCTCAGTCGGCTTCTCTATCAGTTTGCTAAGTCTTGATTGATAGTTGTTCTAATGAACGAAATCAAATGAAAATAAACGTCGACAGCTGTATGTATCAGCTTACCAGGTCATTAGTTTTCATATCGAGATCAGAGTATCGACGAGGGTTGTTCTAAAGGCGATAATCACGTTCAAACATTCACTTCGGGAACACTTTGGGTTGGCCCATTGTTTAGTTTTGCTTCTACTAGAGACATAATATCACGTAATGGTTACAATACGGATTTAAGATCTGCAGACGCAGATGTAATTGTGGATCGTCTAAAAGGCTCAGATAAGACCTCAGTGTTGTTTCTGAATACGGGCGTAATTTAGATAATAAAATATTATAGATTCGCTGTCGCCATGATCAATGTTTGTCTCAGACATTGGTATAATAGAAAGAAAGAAATTAAGTTCCCAAAAGTAAGTAGGCTCCCATTAGTTACCTTCAAAAATTATGTTGTGGTTTCACCGAGGTATACCGAGGTATAGAGAGAGAGAGAGTGATTCACTAGTCTTAGGTGTAAGATAGCAAAATTTGTTATACCTACATGAAATAAAATGTATGATATGCCTGCCTCAAATAGAAAGCTGCAGTTACTTTTTGCAATCGTTGTTTCCCAAAGCGAAACAAGGACAAGCTACTATACTCTATTTATTTTATATAGTAATATAATCAGAATATCGACTATACCCAAAAAATATCTCTCTTCAATTTTCGCCGGTTCCCATTTAAGTATATAAAGCCGAGACAATTGAAAAAGTTACTCGTGAAGTTCGAAAGCAAATATTTGTTTACTGGGACCAATATTAAATTAATACGCTTCACTTCGAAACTTTTGTTGGTACAGCCGCCGATATAATGGCTACGCTACAGACTGGTGTAGACGTATCGTTTAATGATAGCTGTGCCTGTCAACGAGCAGACCGTGTAGCCCTTTAGTTCCCAAAGTGGTCCAGGTGGACCACCAGGGGTCCACGGGAGACTTGACGGGGGTCTACATTGGCGTGACTAAAAAAATCAATTAATTAACTAACCAATCAATTCTCACTTTTTTTACGAAAACATAGTTCTCGCATAGTTAGAACTAATCTTCACATTTTTTGTCGAGTTTTAGGAATATGGTAGAAATTTAGCTGCAGGGCAATATTTGTTTTAAAATATCAATTCACAGTAACTTTATTAATAAACGAGGCTATACGAGCTCACGTTGCAATGTATTTAATATTTATGAACGGGCGATCCTCTCAAAACGCCTATTTATTCCGTCAATATATCGACGAGTGGAGTCGAGTCCGGTGGAGTTGATTAAATCGCTCGTTACATTAACCGTCGGAAAATTGCGACGACACAAATTTAAAATTCATTGCAATTAATTGGAACGCTATCACCTGTGAAACGTTCAACGAGTATTTTTAAATAATTACCGTGGAAATATGTTTTTTTACATCCCGAACGATTAATAGAAATTGGAACTTTTATTGGTGGAACAGAGGCTATGCCAGCATCAAAAGAAAAATGCTCAATGTTCTATAAATAAACTAATTAATTGACTTCGCCAGTGTCAATGCCGGTTAGGATCGATCGTAACTAATTAACTTGTTGGAACATGATTTGACAGCCAATTAAACGACCATACGCAACATACTGACATCGAGAGCATTAAGGCTTCACGGGACGTGCCTGCCTATATACTATATAGGACGGTTTGATTACTAATTTCACGTGAAGATGCCTAGATGTAAGGTTACCAATTGACCCCACTTTTAATATTCTGTCCGGCTTTTTTATTTGTCTAGCAAATATTTTTTAAACAGAACTTTCAAGAAAAATAGAGTGAGGTACTCTACCCTGAACAAGGGCTAGGCCAGACGCGACGCTGTGATAATTTTTTGTTACTTAATGTTTGGATTTTATTATTTCTTAGAATTAATTGTCCATTTTGCGTTGTTTCTATTTTGCGTGTTTTCTATTTTGCGTTGTAAAGATTGTATGGTAAGTACAAGTAAGAGGTAACATCGGTATGACCATTAATATTAAAATCCATTTAATTACCAGTCGAATATTTCTAGCTCGTTCTAGTGCTTTATCAATGCAACCTGTTTGTAGGTTTTAAAAGAGATATTAATTTGTAGTCCTAAAGGTTAGAAGTAACGCTTGTGAGCTGTAAGTCTGTTGTGGATTGTTGGAGGGCTTATCTAAGTAGGTACTGGGAGTTCTTATGTCCAGCGTGGCTAACCTACTGCCTTTGTATTACAGCTTTATTTACATTTTAACATGTATGAAAGGAACAAAGAAAAATGTCACTCAGTTATACCCAGCGTGACTGTGTCTACGTTACATTTATGTCAGTTGTCATAGAAGTGTCAGTGTGATGTACTCTTCCGTTTATGGCGTTATATTTTTTGTTCTTGTTCCCAAAAGACTCAAGAGTCAAGACTATGCTTTGGTTACCCTAAGAATCGCGTTGTTGATAGCCCGACTATACAAAACTCTCCTCCACTCCGACATTCGCACTATACACATTATCTTGAATATGACATTCTTGGAGTTTCCTTGTTATTTGCATCTCACATTGGAGAAATATATATCGATTCTTGAAAGGAAAAATTGACTAAGTGACATTGAGCTAACTTCACAGGAGAACAGTTTATAGATGATAAAATAAGGATTCCAAAACAGTAAAAATAACGTCGGTAGGAGCATTACAAAAAAATATACGATCTTTTTCTAAAAATTCCAACTTTCAACTGCTCTCCTGTAAAGTTAGCTCAATGTCGCTTAGTCAATTTTTTCCTTTTAAGCGTCGATATGTAATGTATAAAGACTGTTCACATTTTTTGTAATGAAAGATTACATTTGATGTTTAACTTCGACATTATCTGAACAACGCGATAATTGTGCTCCTAAGTACCAAAGTACCACCCGACGTGACGGCCGCATCATAATTCATAAGTCATAGCGTATCTTTCTAATTAATGGGCTCGTTTAATAGATGATCGTTCTTGCCGACCGCGATCGCCAGCCGGCACTCTGCAGCCTCACAGCCCAGTTCGCAGCTCACAAACACTTGAATTATTCAGTTGTATCTGCTTTTATTGGCATCTTTTACAGTCTAACTGGCTGTCTTTTCCGTTTTTTTTGGGTTTTTATAATGTGTGTATGTCTTTGTATCTGTGTGAGAAAGAGAGAGTGGGAGATACATATTATGAGGGAGAGGGTTGAAGCTTGAAATTATTATCTCAACCTGCCTTTTATAAATATCTTCATGATTGTCATTATTTTTACACGATTGCGCTAGAAGGAAGGTTATGTTTTTCGGCTTGAGAGATGCCGTTAGATTTGTCTTAATTGTGAGAGTGACACTGGGTATTTCAAAATTAAAAAAATGGTCGATTTTTGGTTAGTGTTTTTGGTTAGTCTAATAAAGAAGACAATGTATCCTGACTAAAATGTGTAAAATAAAAGAAAAAAAAGAAAACATTGTGTGTGTCAGCTCTATCTAGAATCTGTTACTATTAGTAGACTAGTTAAGGTATCACATTCAAAATAATAGTACCTAATATCCGAGCTGTAATTAAGGTGAAGGCGAATATTTTAAAGGATTATGTTAGTTGAAAACAAAATATTTCGGCCAGTAACCGCTAGCGTCGCGTGGTGCATCAGTTCGTGGGGCCCGGCGTTAATTTGACGGACGCACGGCATGCGGCATACGTCAAATGCCTGGGTTAATTACTTTGTACTCTTTGTATACCTGTCCCTGAAAACAATACCAGGTCGAGCTGTGACCTGACCTTACCACCTTCGGTGTGCTCCGGAAATTAAATTAAATTCCTTCAGGTACTCGAAAAAATCTTTAATGTTAGGTACCTACTCCAAGTTTACTACAAATAAATAAAAATACCGTTTTAGGAATTATTCGGAACAAATGGTATAAAAAATATGGTATAAAAAATGTAAAGGTAAAAAACAAGGCCCTTAGCTTGATCGCGTCTTATTTGAGTGATAGAATACAAAAAGTAAGCATAAACGATATTAAGTCATCGGGGTCACCGGCTGTGATGGGTGTACCGCAGGGCTCTATATTGGGTCCGTTTCTTTTTCTGGTATACATTAATGATTTACCACATTACGTAAAGAACCAAGCGGATATTGTACTATTTGCTGATGATACATCGTTAATATTTAAGTGCGAAAGGAATAAAGTAAATTTCGACGACGTAAATAGTGCTCTTTCACATGTGTCGCGTTGGTTCACTATCAATAACTTACTTTTAAATGCAAAAAAAACTAAATGTATAGAGTTTGTGCTACCTAATGTTAAAAAAGTCAGCAAATCTCTTAAACTAAATAATGAAACATTGCATATGGAGGAATCAACGGTCTTTTTAGGGGTGACCTTAGATAGTAAACTTCAATGGGGCCCACATATAACAAATCTCGCGACAAAACTTGGTAGGGCTGCTTATGCTGTTAGGAGAATAAGGCAGTATACTGACGTCGAAACTGCTAGGATAGTTTATTTTGCTTATTTCCACAGTGTTATGTCATATGCCATCTTGCTGTGGGGCAAAGCAGCCAATATAGAACAAATTTTCATACTCCAAAAAAGGGCTGTTAGGGCTATCTATAAACTTAAGTCTCGGGAATCTTTGCGTGAAAAGTTCAAGGTAATAGGTATACTTACAGTAGCTTCCCAGTATATCTTTAATAATGTAGTTTTTATAAGGAAGAATATAAACGCGTATAAACAAAATTTTGATATTAATAATCGCCAAACAAAAAGAATGTATCAATTAATTACGCCTTCGTTCCGCCTAAGTAAAGTGCAACGATCTTTCGTAGGGCTTGGTGTACATTTCTATAATAAAATCCCAAAATTAATACGTGACTTGCCAATAGAATCTTTCAAAAAACGTGTAAAAACACAATTGTTAGGCAAGGGATATTATAGTGTAGACGAGTATTTAAATGACAAAGACGCATGGAAATGATTAGCTCTGCAACCAGTTCCACTCAGAATAGTAAACTTTTGTATGATAATATCTTTTTTTTGTAATATTTTTTTAAAAGATGTGCTGAGGAGTTTCTTTAGGCTTTTCTTCTCCTCCATGACAAAGCACCTTCCGAAAAGCCAAAAAATGACGTGCATAAGTGTATCAATGATACCTATATGAATAAAATATTTTGACTTTGACTTTGAATGCACAGAGAAACAGACAACATTTGTTAAAACTTGAAACTAGCGCTGACTTTTACCACTAATCTCATAAATGTATGCTGTGACCGGGAATCGAACTCGAAACTGTCTATAACCATCAAACGACGTCACAACTGAAGTCGACTGAACGACGTCACACATTTTAGGGTCGTTTAGACCCAATATTCCGGCAGTGTCCGTTATCAAAGTTATCAAAAATTATTCAAAACCGGCATCAATAGTACGGGGCGCCCGAAACCCGAAACCCTTTAGCCGATGCTATTATTTTTAACTGTTATGATGTACAGGTTAACGGTAGTTTGCCACGTGATCACGTGGCACTATGCCAAGGGATCAGGAGACGGGGTCAGGGGTCAGGGGTATGAACGTAGTCACAGATCACCCCCAATAGATTTTGAACTCACAAAATTTTTCGGAAGGTGCGGCTTGCAGGGGACATCAAAATGCGCTGTGATTGGCTATTTCTAATTCATACTTGAACTTGACGGGTCATGGTCTAAGAGCCGTTGAAGAACGACCTTCACCGATCTGATAACTCGATGGGACATATTTTTTATCAAATATAATTTATAAACAAATATGCCTATGATAACTTGCCTGTCGAAAAGTGTTCATACCTATTTTTAATTTAATTAATTTTAATCAATTTTTTTTCGTCACTTTCACTCATGTGATAACCGAATGAGTTTTATCATAATTGATAGTTTTTAACACATAGAATATGCCTAGATAGGCTTGCCTACTTATTTCGGTTCATGGCTACCTGGCAAGTAGGTGTGAACAGGTGAGAAAATATAGGTATTTACACCGATCTGTTAACCAATTGAAATTAATATCATAGGTAGATATTTTAATTACAAAACCAATCATATAGGCTTGCCTACAAAAAAATGTTCATGAAATAGTATTGCCAAGCTGTAAAGGGTATAGCCGGATAGCCTTGGGAAAAGTACCCCAACACCTTGGGGTTCGAAACTATGTGCAAATGATCCTTTATATAGAGATATCATGATGTACAAAATTTCACCCCCCCACTACCCCTCAGGGGGCTACGGCACTCAATTAAACCGAAAATGATTTTATTTTTTTTCTCCAAATCTATGTAACTGACGCAAATCAAATTTTGCATAAATATTGTGGTAACTTAAAGTAATAATACAAAAAATCAAGAGCTCTCTAAGTACTCCCTATATAGAAAAAAAAATAATTTAAAAAATTGGAACATCCTGTATAATGATTTCCTTTCGTGGTAAAAACACCATTTTTTTTCCAAATGTGTATCAACATCCAACCTACGTAATCTCCAAGTTTGGTCTGTCTAGCAAAGGTGGAACACTACTTTTAGTTCTACTAAAGTTTTAATGCCTGCTTTATAAGGGAATAGAATCCCACGGTTTTATTTTTTTCTCCAAATCTATGTAAGTGATGCAATCCAAGTTTTGCACAAATATTGTGGTAACTTAAAGTAATAATACAAAAATCAAGAGCTCTCTAAGTACTCCCTCTATTGAAAAAAAAATTAAAAAAATTGGAACATCCTGTATAATGATTTCCTTTCGTGGTACAAACACCGTTTTTTTTAAATGTGTAATTAAGGAAAATATGATAAATCTTTTTACTTATGTGTCATAATACATAATTCTATTAAGATTACATTGTATCTGTGACAAGTCTATAGATTCAATAAGTATCACGGGGTAACGAATAATTATAGCTTTATTAAAGGTAATAATAACGGTAATTATAGCTTTATACGGAGGAGGCTCATTCGACGGAGTTTCATACGGCGGAGATTCATACGGGGCCATACGGAGGAGGCTCATTCGACGGAGTTTCATACGGCGGAGATTCTTACGTGATATACAGTGATAGCCTAGCGGTTAGAACGTTGGTCTCCCGAACGCGGGGGCACGGGTTCAAATCCTGGCACGCACCTCTAATTTTCAAATATTATGTGCGTATTACTAGTTAATTATCACTTGCTTCGGTGAAGGAAAATATCGTGAGGAAACCTGCACACCGGAAAGTTTTCCATAACGTTCTCAAAGGTGTGTGAAGTCTACCAATCCGCACTTAGCCAGCGTGGTAGACTATGGCCTGTACCCCTCACATTGTGAACGGAGACCCCGAGCCCAGCAGTGGGACAATTATGGGTTGTTGCTTTGCTTTTTTTTAGCTTTATATTCGTTTTTGTAAAGTATATCGTTATGAGTCAACTGTAATATGATGTTTATTTTAAATTGAGTTTAATTTTTTTGGTAATACATGTCACCAACCTCAAATAAGTTTTACTTCAATCGCGCGTAAAGATTACACGCGCACATTTTTTTTTCTTATCCATCCATTTGCCTCTGTTAACTGCACGCCAAGTTATTGACTATCGTGGCGGATTTTATCTATAAATTAGATATTATTTCATCCGCGTTATTAACGTCGCTAAGGAGCCTTTTTTTCATATTTATTATTTAAAAAACAAGCAATTTTACATAATGTACCGATTTTAGGTAAGATTTTACTATCAACTTTAAGGTCGAGTAAATGATATTTTTGTTTAATTATTCCATTAACAGATTCTTCTACCCATCTTACTTTGGTATCGAGCTACGATTGATTTGATTCTGAAGTATCAAGCTGTGCTCTACTTGTATTCCCTTATAAAGCAGGCATTAAAACTTTAATAGAACTAAAAGTAGTGTTCCATTCCACCTTTGCTAGACTGACCAAACTTGGAGATTACGTAGGTTGGATGTTGGTACACATTTAAAAAAACGGTGTTTGTACCACGAAAGGAAATCATTATACAGGATGTTCCAATTTTTTTAATTTTTTTTTTCAATATAGGTAGTACTTAGAGAGCTCTTGATTTTTTGTATTATTACTTTAAGTTACCACAATATTTGTGCAAAACTTGGATTGCATCACTTACATAGATTTGGAGAAAAAAATAAAACCGTGGGATTCTATTTCCTTATAAAGCAGGCATTAAAACTTTAGTAGAACTAAAAGTAGTGTTCCACCTTTGCTAGACAGACCAAACTTGGAGATTACGTAGGTTGGATGTTGATACACATTTGGAAAAAAAATGGTGTTTTTACCACGAAAGGAAATCATTATACAGGATGTTCCAATTTTTTAAATTATTTTTTTTTCTATATAGGGAGTACTTAGAGAGCTCTTGATTTTTTGTATTATTACTTTAAGTTACCACAATATTTATGCAAAATTTGATTTGCGTCAGTTACATAGATTTGGAGAAAAAAAATAAAATCATTTTCGGTTTAATTGAGTGCCGTAGCCCCCTGAGGGGTAGTGGGGGGGTGAAATTTTGTACATCATGATATCTCTATATAAAGGATCATTTGCACATAGTTTCGAACCCCAAGGTGTTGGGGTACTTTTCCCAAGGCTATCCGGCTATACCCTTTACAGCTTGGCAATACTATTTCATGAACATTTTTTTGTAGGCAAGCCTATATGATTGGTTTTGTAATTAAAATATCTACCTATGATATTAATTTCAATTGGTTAACAGATCGGTGTAAATACCTATATTTTCTCACCTGTTCACACCTACTTGCCAGGTAGCCATGAACCGAAATAAGTAGGCAAGCCTACCTAGGCATATTCTATGTGTTAAAAACTATCAATTAAGATAAAACTCATTCGGTTATCACATGAGTGAAAGTGACGAAAAAAAATTGATTAAAATTAATTAAATTAAAAATAGGTATGAACACTTTTCGACAGGCAAGTTATCATAGGCATATTTGTTTATAAATTATATTTGATAAAAAATATGTCCCATCGAGTTATCAGATCGGTGAAGGTCGTTCTTCCACGTCTCCTCTACTATCAGTATTGGTCGAAATTAATGTCGTGAACATGCAAATGCACGTACGTGTTGGCGCGCGTCAGTTGCCTTGTATGCGGTGTCTATTGGGGGTGATCTGTGGACGTAGTTAAGTTAATCCTTTTCATTTAAATGTTCCAACTATGGAATTTTATGCGTTACGACTGGATATGATAGTAGATTTTAGCTACGAATAATCTTATTTTATCTACGTACTACGATTTTGGCTATGTATTAGTGTATTAATTTTTATTTCACGCGATATGTTAGCTTTATAATTTGTAAGCTTTAAAATTAAATAACTAGTACATAGATAGCTACGTAACAAATCGAAGTCAAAGTAAAATTATATATATGTAGTTTCGTCTGGGAACAAACGGTTCGCTTAATGATCAATGACGTAATGGAGTAATAGTTTGATGTTTTAATTTTCATCATCGGTAACTAGATCTATTTTATAAAAATTCTAAATAATGATCCATATTTTGTAACCGTGTTCCACGCTAGTTCAATACGGCCACCCGGCCACTCTACGGCCGCGGTCTCTTGAAGTCTTGACGTGAAGCCCCGACCCTCGAGGGTCCTCCGAGCCTCAGACTCAGCGGTTCTTGGCTCATCTAATTAACGACACGAGTGTACTCACGTTTTGGATGTTCAAGACGTATTATGCCCGGTTTTCCTTAACAATTTGCGTTTTGTCGAATACTATTGAGTTATTGGATGGAGAAGGATTTTTTGGGGTCCGTACTTGTGGAAAATGGATTGTAATATTTTTAATAGTTCATTATTGTGTCTGATACGCAATTTTCTATGAAATTACTAAAAATTTACTCATTTGCATGACCTAGTTTTTATTTTCTGGGTCAACTTTGGGAAAAATTATTATTTTAATAATTGACCTAAGGAAAGACGCCGTTGGCTTAATCGGTCTTACTTCCTGTTCCCGGCGTTTCTTTAATGAACATAATTCCGGTGTAAGGCGATAGAAATAGATCACTTTCTCGAGAGCTTATTACATTTTCCTAATTCTAAAACGAATTCGTCCTACATTGCTGTATTACTAAAAACCAAGGTTTTTTTTTAATTACACAGCCATATATAACAAATTGTTATAAAAATAACTTCTTTTATCATCAAGGGAAGTACAAAAATTTAAATTAAATAGTAAATATGCTATTTAACTAATATATAAATTAATGACTATGAATGATACATTCTTAACTATTTTATGAATATTATAAATGAAAATTGTTTTATTTGGACTTGAATATTTTAATGGAAAAGTTGAATGATATCATTATTAACTCAATTTCCAATTTAAATTATGATTAAAGCTATCACTCGCAGTTTATTGAACAAGGTACGGCCATTTAATCATCTTGTTTTAATTAATAGTTTTAATAATTTTGTAATATTTAATTACTGCCACACTACGTGGATTGATTTTGAAATTGTTTTAATAGCGATTGATAATAAAATCATTTTTTTTTATAATTCTGACCCTTTTGATTATTGGCTGTAACATTTATATGGTTAATAGGTGGATATATCTGTTTTTTTCCTGGGGTTGAAAAATCATCCCTAGTATCAATTTACTTAGTATAAGTAACATATTTAACTTAATCATGGTAAAGTATTCAAAATATCCAGTAATGCGAAGATACAAGTTCAACCATTTGAAGCCAGTTTGAAGCCAATGCAATCGTATCTAACAATACACACAACCGAATCGGAACGTCGTAGTGTGTAGGCGGTGACGTCATGGCGTACAGATAGCGTTGTATTTTTACGGAACTCACTCCAAGCGCTCGCCGGTCCAACGGTCGCGGTATCGGTGTGTGGAGCGACGGTCTCAGGTTCGATCCCTGTGACCTGCATGTTTACACAGGAGTTAGATTTCTATAATCGTTCTTCTGCAACTGCATGCTAGATAGATTGGAGGATTATTTTCACAATATCGCTATGGTATTGTGATGTGTACACTTCCGACAGCTTTTTTTTTTAATAAATAATACCATGAATTGAAAAAAAAATACCATATTAATTTAAAATATATAAAAAAATGCGATTTAAGATTATCTAACTAAGCCATTCGTCCAGCTAGGAGATTATGAAAAACCAGTAGGGCTTAGCGACTACATTAATATTATTGTGTCTCTAGCTATAATATATTTGTGAGCGTGTTAGTTTATTTTCCTAAAGGTGTCTCGAAATGTTTTCGCAACAGCGGGGGATTAATAGGATTTGTTACGATACAATTGCTTTCAAATCTCCTCCGACACATTGTTCAGTGTATGTGTAAGTGTTACGTATTTATTTTGCCCGGCTTAGGATACCAAGATAGGTATCTCTACCTATACCTATCCATCCATTCATTATGTTTCGATCAATTTTCGTTTCTGACGTAGATATGAGCGACTTTTCTTAGAATCGGTAGGTTTGTTCATCATACCGCATTTGTTTCTAGATATATTGAATTTGTACCACAAATACTACAATGTATCGATCGAGTATGGTCAATATTTAAATTGAACTGCGGTTTTTAATTCCTCTAAATCTTTGAATGCAGTTTAATTAGTTTTGAAAATAAAGAATGTTTCCTTTCAGTAAAATTTGCCATCATCAATATTGAGGGTGTTTTTCCTCCAACTACTGCCTTTTTTTCCACCCTGTATATTTTTTTGAAATGAATAGTGATAAGTGCATCCTTATGTCGTCTTTTCACACAACATGTCTGCTGCTGGTAATCGAACTCAGGACTCACAGCCGGGAAAGTATAAACCAACATTTAGGCTACAGAGAGCGACAATGAGGTCTTCTTATAATAAATATTTCTTTTTCAGGTAAAAAAACTTCGTTGATTGTCGGCCTCCTGACGGATAAGTATTGAATTAAATTGTTCGCGTTGCGAATCATCCCTTTGAAATAGAAATAAGCTACAGCAAAGATCTTAGGTTACGGAAATATCTTTTTTATAACCGGTGTCATTTGAAGTCACAAACGGATTTCTCGACGTATCAACTTCACACGGCAAGTTATAAATGATTGTTTTTTTTAGTGTGTGTTTTTTTAACTGTTTTTTTTTCAACTTACTAATGACCGTCCAAGCTTTGCTTCGGTTTTCGTATAGATCGCAATCTATATAAATAAAAATGAATGTTGCTAAGCGCATAACTTGAGAATGGCTCGACCAATTCGGATAATTTTTTTTGTGTATATTCCTTAGGGCCCACGAAGGTTTTTATAATATTTAAAAAAAATTAAAAAAGAAAAAAAATCTGATGAAAACTACTCCACTGTAGTTCATTTAGCAGTACACTTAGAAAATCGCTAAAGAGTATATTTTACTGCAAAGATTGTAATGGTCTCTGATTTGTAAAACATACAAAAACTATAAAAGTTAAAAGTAAAAACAAAGTACATTCCTTGACTGTTAGGTGAAACGAAGTTCGCCGGGTCAGCTAGTTTTTTTAATATAATATAATAAAGCCTATGTTTCTCAGAAATAATAGAGCATCGTATTGATGAAAGAATTTTTGAAATCGGTCCAGTAGTTTTTCAGTTTATCTATTACAAACAAAATATCAAAACTTTCCTCTTTATTATATTACTAGCTGTGCCTCGCGGTTTCACCCGCGTTAATGATGTTATATAGCCTATAGCCTTCCTCGATAAATGGACTATCAAACACAAAAATATTTTTTCAATTGGAAGCAGTACTTGCTGAGATTACCGCGTTCAACCAAACAAACTCTTCAGCTTTATAATATTAATAGATTAGTAACTTACAAGTAATGTTTGACTATAATCCCACCTGATGGTAAGTGGCGACGTAGTTTTGGATGGTAGTAAGACGCACTGTCTTAGTAATAGCCACAAGTTTGTTTGTTTCCAACGGATCGGATAAAGCCAGAACTGTGTTTAGGACAGATAATTAACCAATCATTCACTAGTTCATTAGGCTTTTACTAACAGCCGTTCTCAATATTATACCTACAGATTTCCTTTGCCTAGAACTATCAAAAGTCATAGAATTTGTTATTATTTCACCTGCAATTTTATCCAGATGGGATAGTTATCGAACCTTAACCTTCGATCACTAGTGATCGAAGGCCTTAACTTATCACAAGTAAAAAGACAATCCACGCCTAAGAACAGCATGAAAGCTTTATACCACGGTTTAAAAATAAGTTTCAGTTTATGAAAACCAGAATGCCATCAGCATGAGACCCTCACCGTCGTCCATTCACATCAGTAACACCAGTCATCACCGATGATTGCCGGCCAAGGAAGAGTCGAGAGAAATAAAGTCTCCATAAGTCGTATTATATTACGTGTAATAATTCCTTGCGACGTGACGTCCCAATATAGGAGATTTGGGGAGATTTATTCCTTTTACACGCCCGATATGACAAATGTGGATAATATCGGTTCTATCGATATTGGTGAAGCTAAAATGATGACAGTGGATATCTTCCCATTTTGTTATTGCTGTGGTCCTAATCTACTGATGACCGATTCAGTGTATAATAAAGAGACTATTTTGTGCGAGTATTTTCTAACTATAAAGGAGCTATTAATCAAATATAATCCCTTGAAAAACTTTCTTTGAATATGAGAGGATTGTAGTGAGGATTCAACTTGATTCTAAGCTCAACCTTCTTTGCTGGTGATACATCCTGGATGAGGTTTTGACGGTTGGTCGGAAGTCGCTGAGATCTGTACCAATCTGTCTAATTCCGACGGTAATCAAGAATGGTGGTTGGGATTTTTTCCCTGCCTGATCAACTGCCTCATTCCTCTGTAAAATTGACCGTTTGTACACGCTTTATTTACCTCACTTATGTGTCACGGTCGCAGTGGGTCGCAGTTACGGACTCATCCTTGCTTGCTCATCGGTGATGCTTCTCTTCGGTGCCTCTGTTCGTTTCTCGGTTTTTTTATGGAAATACCCAGCAAACTGACAATCCACCTGATGGTAAGTGGTTATCGTCGCCCATAGCGACAGCGACACCAAAGGAATCACTGATGCGTTTTCGGCCAAGAAAGAGAGAATGAAAACTCACATAAAAACTGCGACAGCTCTCACTCCACTGATGCCACGGAGCTACAAACTCGCAAAAACTTACAAATTACCAAACCACACAATATCGTTCGCAAAAACTGTAGCCGATACAAATGCGAAGCCTACGGAAAGTACTCGTAGTGGAGTGGTGTAAAAACTAATCCCATTAGGGCCAGCCGTCGGTTAATCGGTGTCGGTGAAGGCTGGACTTGCCAGAACTTTTTGTTTATATTCACAGCGCCTGCTGAATTCTACGTTTCGACAACCCTACATACTGAAGTAAATTTTCGTTGGATACAAACAAGTCCTCTATGAAATCGTGCGGACAAGGTTAAAGAAAACAAAAACCGCTATCGTAAGGAATATTATGTAAATCATATAGATTTTTATATAATGTTCATTTGACCCAATTTTCATTTAGATTAAATTTTCAAATAATCTTCAAACGTGACACAACCTTAAAGGTGTACAGCATGCGGCAAACAGCAAGAGGCATTCCGCATGCAACAAACAAGCAGCAGACCATACAGCAGACATGGTTTCTGTCACGCCTCCGACGCTGCGAGCTCTGGCGGCCCCACGTGTAGCATCTACCACCGCGCCTTCGGCCACCTAATTTTCATTTTACCTTATCAGAATAATTTACTAATTTTCAACCAAAATCACATGAAATGAATCACGTCATGAAAAAAGGTTATTTAAGGTAAAAAAATAATTTTAAACATTACACTCCCTTAAAAGGCAAAACATTTGGAATTTTCCAAACATATACAAAGTAGATTTCTAAATTATATTAAACATTACTTGAGCTGACTAAATACGCTAAATAATGTCACTAAATTCGTGTTTCTAAGATGAATAGTTTTGTAATTATTAATGTTAGACAATGTACACCAATTCGTTACGGTCAGGTTTTCTGACATGGTGTATGTATGTATAGTACCGATTTTAAAGACGTTTCACATCAAAAGTATATGAAGTGGCATTAGGTCAAATGATCGTTAGTACTTATGTTATTTTATTCTATCAACTGTTGCACACCTTAGGTACATGACGACTGACCTAAGGTATGATTTATCTATATACTAATAATAAAGAGGAAAGATTTGATTGTTTGCATTGAATAGGCTCCGAAACTACTGAACGGATTTGAAAAATTCTTACACTGTTGGAAAGCTACACTATCCCCGAGTAACATAGGCTATATTATATTTTCAAAAAATTAGGGATCCTTAATAAAACTCCAATAATGTAACCCAAGGTGTAAAAAATAAAGAAAACCGAAGCAAAGCGAGGGCGGTTACTCGTCATTGATAAAAACTAAAATTTTTGTGTCATGCTCTGTCAATCCACACTTATCTAAGACTCTTTTGCCGAGTGTTCCTGTGTGTTGTATATTTGTTTTTGAAATGTGTTGTGTATTTGTTTACTTCAAACGGTCTCATTGAAGTGTTCGACGCGGCCCGAAGGTGTTATTACACAAAGGATCGGATCTCTCTCATACACGCCTCGTCAGATTTTCCGCTATATGAAACAATACGCTTGACAGAGTCGTGAGACACGTCACGAACTCGACGAATTCAACTTCAATACTTACAACTTTTTAGGACTATCATTTGGTAGTTGTACATAATATTGCGGGCTTATGACTTATTTGTACTATGAGCGTATGTAAATGTTCTTGCCAGGACTTCCGAATTTTACACGGAAGGAGCACTTGCAATGATATTATGTATTAAAAAGAGGCAGATATGTCATAAGCGCGCGCGTTGTGTGACTCAAAAAGTTCCCATTTGGGAACTCTTATTCAGGTGAAGCAAGAGATAGCGATGTAGTTTTGACGCGAGAGCGATAAAGACGTGCGATAAAGCAATAAAGTAAATAAAATAAACAGATTTTTCGGTTGATTTGTAAGGGCATAACGTATCTATATTTATTTAAACATCATTGAGCACTTGTGTGTGTTACCATCACGATGGTAGACAAAAATGTTATGATGGAAGCTGCTTCTTGATAGGCAATGTTTGTTTTAACTAATATTGATACAATGGAAGCTAACTCGATTACTTAAAATATAAAAAGATTAGCCACAAAGCTCAAAATACTTAACTTACTAAATATTTTGATGAATTGATTTGTTTTTATGAACTTTTAAACATTTTTAAAGTTCCCTTAGAAATGGGAAATTTTAAAAATTTTGTATTAATATTTGTAGTTGCTTTAATTGCTGTAGTAATAATTAAAAATAAGTTTAATAAATGTAAAAAATAATTAAAAATTTAATAAATGTGAAAAAATAGTAGTTATTCAACATAAATTATTCCTTCAAATATCCCTTAAAAATTCTTAATTAGAGTTTGTTTGTGGACCAACAAACTTATTACAAACTAGGAAATCGCCTTCGCTTCGCTTCAGGAAAAATAGTAAAAAAAATATAATATAGCCTATGTCACCCGGGATAGTGTAGCTTCCCAACAGTGAAAGATTTTTTCAAATCGGTTCGGTAGTTTCGGAGCCTATTCAATGCAAATAATCAAATCTTTCCTCTTTATAATATTATTATAGATTATAGATGAATAACGTCGATACTAACAGAAAGCGGTGAAAAGCGTATGATGTAATATCTTGCAAATTAAATGTCAACAAAAAGCTAAGGTGCCTGTCTCCTCATTAATAGCAATCATGTTTCTGCACAAAAATGTTATACAATCTATAAATAGTGTATGGTGCTCTGCTCGCGGTTCTGCTCGCGTTTTTCGAGATACCTAATAAGATCATGATCTATCGGTGCGCTAAATTTCATGAAAATCTGTACAGTAGTTTTTGCGTGAAAGAGTAATCAAAATCCATACAAACAAACTTTCACATTTATATTATACGTATACGAGTAACCGCCCTCGCTTTGCTTCGGTTTTCTTTATTTTTTACACCTTGGGTCACATTATTGGAGTTTTATTAAGGATCCCTAATTTTTTTGAAAATATAATATAGCCTATGTTACTCGGGGATAGTGTAGCTTTCCGACAGTGTAAGAATTTTTCAAATCGGTTCGGTAGTTTCGGAGCCTATTCAATGCAAACAATCAAATCTTTCCTCTTTATTATTAGTATAGATTAGTAGGATATACATATAGATAATAATAATACATATCTGATAAAAATTACATTAAAAATCACATTATGTCACGATATCCTTATTTCATTTTAATTATTTGAAAATGTTAAAGCCTATATACGATAATGGGTTTTCATGTCCTATTGACGACCCTGTAGCCTAGTTGGTTAGCGACCCTGCCTGAGAAGCGAGGGGTCCCGGGTTCGAGTCCCGGCCGGGGCTGATATTTATGTGATAGATAAATATTAGTACTCGGGTGCAGGTTGTTATTGTGATGTAATAATTATGTGTCGTCCATGCCACCCGCGACACAGGTAATGACGACCTACTGCAGTGGTATGAGTGTGTAAACGTTTATTTCTTTATATTATTTTTCACTAGAACTTCATTCAAATGCGTTTGAATGAACGAATCGCGTTTCAAAACGGAATTTCACTTTGAATTCAAAATTTATAATATGAAATATGGATAATGCGAGCTTATCGGGAAAATGGGTATATGTTAGGATTTTGGTTAGCCGAATGGGATAGGTTGATTTTGCTATTCATATGGCTCCGGGGCAGTGGACCCACCGCGCCGGGGCCGTGCGTGCTAGTGATGTGCCTCTGGGCCCGGATATCCGTAAGAAGAAATATCTGTATCCCGTATTGGAATTCTTAGGAGGTGTAAAGCAATCTGGTATTGGTGTTAATGTATAATAACAACTTGTAAATAATCTTAAAACACACAGTTAACCGTGTTTCATGTCACACTAAACCAATCATGAACTGTTGAAGTGTTTACTTTGGCATTAAGTCCGCCCATTGTAATTCAGTGTATGAATGCAATAAAGTTTAAATAAATAAATAAATAAATAAATACATTTATAATACTTTAATAACGTATAAATAAAATGGGACTATAATTATATCTACATAATTAAAACGCGATCACTCCTACTAAGAAGTTTTAAAACGAAGTACGATGGTTAATGGTTATGTTATATGGATAGTAGGTGTATTACTTCTTATTGTTAGTCGGCAACGTCGATGACGCCTAAGATGCTTTTGGTTTTACTGAAGTCTTTTACGTTATTAAATTATTAACTCTACTTACACGTTGCATGTTTTCTCCTAAAATGAAAATATCCGGATACGGATTCAATCTAGATGATATTAATCCGTGTTAGTATCCGCGGATATCCGACTCTAGCACATCACTGACTCATGCATTATGAACGTTGGCTGGTGGGTTGTGAGATCGGCTCTGTAATCACGGCGTTGCAGCGCTGTTCACATCACTACCACTCGACGGCGACGTCGGTGAGGCATTTCCCCTACATTTGTCATAATTATATCTACTGGCTATTACTGCCTCCAAGCTTTATCCCCTTTTCAAAGTCATGAACTCCAATAATACCTATGTTTTTTTTTTGAGAATAGTTTTAACACCTGTTATTTACTACAGTACCTACGTATAATATGAGCTTAAACGGAATTAGATTTCTTTTATAATGTAACCTTTACACCCACTTTTGTAGTGAGTGCCAAGCCCAAAGAACATACTTAGGTAGCTTACTCAGGTTATAATACAATTAGTAAGTATATTAATAAAATTCTGATTTTGTTAAAGATCAAAAGCTGTGCACTGACTTCTAAGATTTTAGTAGGGAGCGCATATTATTATTATTTCCGTTCGTAGCATATCGCAGAGACCTTTAATTTCCGCGGCTTCCTAGATTATACAACCGGGATACAATCTGCCCTATTTTTTGTACTGGACTATCTTTATGTCAAGTTTCATCTGTTTCTTTCATGTCGTATAACGGTTAGCGCGTGATGAAAAGACACAATCACATTTATAACATTAGCATGATTATTTTATACCGAAACTATATTTTTAACGTTATTACTAAAAGGTTGCCTACGAATTACGATACAACATGTATCGACCGCGTCGCCGAAAGAATTTCTCGAACTAATTTGTTAGGAGACATTTTTGTTGCCAGGTCGACAAAGTATTTCATATTGACGCTTCGCTTAGCTTGTTGTTGATGACGGTCGTGAAGCACCATTGAAGCACAAAGTTGGTAGTGTCATCGATTTGATTGAACCTGTCGTAGGTTTAATGAAATAGGTGCACTGTCATAAGAATATAATATATTTTAGTCTATAGTTTTATTGCCTTAATAAAATAAATTTTTCGCAAAATAATAAGCGACTTCAGAAAAACATGCTTCGAAAAATATCTATCAAAATCGCCATGTTATACCTAGGTTATATTTGGAGAATTCCCTGAATTCTTCATGGGCCACCCTTCATCAGAACTTAACTTTACGTTAGCCAACTGTCGTGTTTGACTACTGGAGCTGAAGCCATCAGATGACCCGTTCGATTACCGACTGTTATAAGTTGGCGTTGATAGCGATCAATAATTCTATAGGGAATACGAGTTATATGAGCTTACCTATTTTGTATTCCGCGGCCGTCCACACATGTCATGTTTATGTGTATATGACCTTAGCGGACCTTCTGTCTTCCTCCAATGGGGATCGGATCGGATGTATGGGATGTATCGCTTTTAGGGTATTGAATATTTAGCACATTTGGCCTTTAGGCATTAATACCCGTATGATAACAGTGTTGTCAATAACAATGTGTACACATTGGTGCACGGATATGAATTAAGAAATAATCCTTTTTTTCATGGATATCGCAGCGTTGGCGCGCTTCTCATTGTCACACTCCGTTAACTAGAAAATGTCAGTACGTGAAATCACAATGTTGTCATCTTGTACCACCATTATGTAATCAAGGTTTTTAAATTGGTATTGCCTGTACCTGTGATACATATGACTGTATGAGATATGTGTATGAGGTACTAGGTAGTAGGTACCTCATACACATATCTCTCGCGGGTAATCCAACTGAAGAAAACATGAGAAATGCTGAATATAATGAAGTCCTGCACACAATGTAACAGTAGATAGAAAAAATCGTTATAATTTATTAAAATAAAACCGCGCGTTAGAACGCTCGCGCCATGTAAACCGGCATAAAACTTTAACCGCTGACCCGTTATTCTTTACGTAAATGAATAAAAATTAAACGGTTTGGATTTTCATCTAAAATTTTAATATGACTAAAGAGCATTTTTAGAGGCAAAATGATGGAATTAAGAATTTTACGTTGCTTCGGGGCATTATGTTGGGTTTTATGAGCGGCGTTAAAGAGTAAAGAGAATTTTTTGCCTGCACTTTAACGTGAAACTCGGCTAATTCCATTTAACAACGCATTTTATGTTTCGAACGCTGCTATTGTTCTCAATAGCTACTCGTATTTACCTATCTTAAATTTGGCTAGGTTAGGTTAACATGTTGCGAGGATACTTAAAAATGTTATACTTACTTAAGTGTTTCGTTTACTATGTAAATTAAATAAATATTTCAATTCATTGCGATTGCGTCAGGTATGTAAATAATTGGGTTTAAGAATTTACCTATCAGCTATACATATAATGTAGATACTAAATTAATAAAGTATTTAATAGAGTCTCTAGATTCAACATACACTCAGCGGCATGTAAATCTAACTTACGTCAAAACGCCCCTATAAATAGACTTATCAAAGACCACAATAGCTTAGCTAAAATTTTAAATCCCTGGCCGACATCGCCCGCATAAAGGACCGTGTATGATCTAAAATCTCCTTGACTTAATTGCTTGTATTGCAAAAGAGTTAGAGACAAGTGAGAAGGAATTGACAATACGGAGAGTCAGTGGATCGCAGTTGGCGATCGTGGGAATCGCAGAGGTAGTGAAACTTTTCTTTTAAGTAATCCTGAGAGAGAGTTTCGAAGAGAACAGAGTATAGACAGAGTTTTAAGTGATCTAACCTACCTACGCTCACGAGTTGGAAGCCATAGCTGGCGACGATAAGATGAAATGTGGTCGAACTTACGTAGGCAGATGATGAAACGAATAGCATAATCTATTAGACGGATCGCCTATTATTTATTTTACTAAGAAGCTCACTCATGCCGAAGTAACACACGTCAGCATAAGTGAAATGAGAGTTTGTACAGTCACATGCAGAGAAAAGTAACCCATCTGTCTATTAAACTGTTTAAACAGATGAGTTACTTTTCTCTGCAGGTGACCGTACCAGAACAATCTTATTGTGGATGGGAAGAAAGCTACGTAGAGGGTTTAGACTGCGCAGGGTCGCAAAGACCGACCGGCTGACCTCACTGACTTGTACTGACTGTATCAATATTAATCCAGGATCTTTAACCGAGGATGTAAAGGGGATAACAGAATTTTCAAACACAACATTGTTGTCAACACAATGTGTACACCAAAATAATTAACGATCCAGTACAGAGTACCTATCCTCATAACTACGCTTCTTTAATGTAGATTGGCGGAGGGATTCAATGTGGATTTGAAGAAAAAAAAAATGAATTTTGTTTCTTACAAGATTTAGCATCCCTCAAAAACAAAAAGTCTTATTATGTTCGGAAAAAAGGATATTGCTTTTATTCAGAACGGAAATTGCCCCAAATTATCAAAGCACAAAGTTGTTTGAAACAGATTGCTTTACGACACAATTAGAAGACGTTTACCGTGTTAAGTTCAATCATCATCAATTTATTATAAATTTTTGTACCGTCCGTGATCAATGATGACAGCGCGGAAGTAAGTTAACAGGTGAACGTAATTAATGACTTTACCACGTTTTTCGTGAATATTCGTTTATGAACATATATGCGCTGGTTGATTCAAAATAGCTAGTATTTTTGTTTCTCGAAGGGTAAACAAAATAGAAGCAGAGCATAATCATGAATGTTCGCGAAAGTAGCAATGTATTCTTGTAGTGCAAATCTCTTACTTGCGATAGCGCAGTTGAATCTACAAATTGGCATCAAATTGTGTGTGTGACTTTTTGATTAAGTATTATTACCGGAATAACTTTTACCTTTAACCCTGCTAACTTTTATCCCGTTAAAAAAGGTTGTGAAATGTTTGTCTTTTAGCCTGGGAATACACGTCCGATATTGTTTCCGATTGTCTGATCAGACTATCTGATCGTATTTACTCGATACACGTCCGATTTTTGCGTCAGACTTTTTCTGAACACAGTCGCTCTCGAGCTGTGAGAGCGGTAAGTGCTTGCTTGCCAGAAATAAAAGATGGACGGCGAATGAAAATTATGGTTACTTATTGCATATTTGCTCGTGTTAGCGCGAAAGAATAAATAACGTCGCTATTGGTTTCAATATTCAATTTCAATGGAGATTGATAAAGTATCAATCTGACAAGACTTACCGAGAGTAATTTCTACTTAAAACATCCAAAATTACGGAGATACCCCGAAAAGTTCTTTGATTGTTACAGAATGAGTATAAGCTCTTTTAACGTACTTTTGTACTTGAATAATTCTGGACAACAAAATAACTGACTTCATTAAAAGGGATGAATCAAAAACTACTCGTCAGATCTCGCTCTAAGGTGCTTGTCATGTGGTCCCATCACATGAAAAGCATCAGCTTTCGAGCGAGAACTTTCTAGCGTCGGTGGTTTCGGAGATAAGCCCCTCCCCCCCTTTCCCCGCACGAGTGATCCTATAAGGGTTCCGTTTTTCGTTTTTTTGTGCGGAACCCTAAAAATACAGTTGAATAAAGAACCCCTCCTTTTTTTGAAGTCAGTTAAAAGTATCCCATAACCAAGTACGTTTTTCTACGCCCATAATAAGCCATTCAATGCGTACGTTTACTGTCACGCTAGAGAGTAAACTGGCAACTTGCCAGTGGCAAGTCGGAAGGAGGAATCGGACGTCTATTGGTCTCTTGGTCTCTGTAGAAAAGTATGCAGACCGCACCTTCAGACAATCGGATCGGCCATAAAATCGTAGACGTCTTGGCGCTGTTTCCGACTCGGACGTCCGATCCTACTATCTGATCGGACGTGTATTATGTATTCAAACAAATGTATGGCACGAGGGCCTTCCGATTGTCTGATCAGACTGTCTGATCCGACGATCGGAGAGAAAAATCGGACGTGTATTCCCGGCTTTAGTTCAATCGTTGTAGAGTTCAGTCATAGATTACCATAGATTACCCAGTTAGTTCACAGTCTTTGCCAAGCTGACAACGCGTCAAAGATTCTTCTGGTATACAGTGAGTACTGTCATTACGTGGTGATTGGCGGCCGGAGGTTACACGTTCAATAAAAATATTGTCAATGAATATACAGCATGAAATCGAATCGGACTGAAATATTTCAGGGGGGCACTCATCTCGCGATTCTCAGCCCGAATATGTAAAAAAAATATGGCCTTAATTTTTAAGCAAATTATCCTTTAAAATACAGTAATCATAGACACCGTGGTCGAGCAAGCATCGACCTTATTTTACGATACATTAATGAATTTCGCAATGCTTTGTATTCGCCGCTATTAACGAAGTTAGGTTTTATGGCACCGCCGCGATCATGCCGCCAAAGGTACCGCCACGCCACTTAATACACCGCGCCGGCGTTTACAAAGGTAAACGCCGCCTTTCGGCTTTTCGTAAAAGCCGCACCGCCCGCACCGCACGCTTCGACGCTGTCCCGCCCCCTGCGTCTTGCCGTGCGAAAGCAATGTACAGTTGTACACAAACAGTCGTACCGTCGCGTGTCGTGAGCGCAGCAGTGCGTGCGATATTAATTACTGGTATTGCGATTTATTTATTTGTTAAAGAAGTTGTGTAACAACCGTTTTAGTCTCACACGTCAGTGTGTAGACCAGTGTTTTAAACAACTGTTTATTAAGTTCGTACTGACGGAAGATTTGATAGTGCATCATTAATGATTTTATGGTATTTTAACAAGTGTGGTGGATGAAATGTTAGACGACGTGCCGTTAATTTATCACAGAAATATGTGTTATCAACACGACGTAGCGCCTGCACACTATCTGGTCCGAGTCTGTGAGTTTTTAAATACCATTTCCAATTTTTAAAGTATGCCAGAAATAATCAATTTTGTATTAAATGTTTGGCTATTTTATGTTAGATATTTGCTTAATAGGTAGATACCTAAATTTTTTGCCTGTCCTAACCCAGGGTTTAAGAATTTAAGGGAAAACGAATCATAGGTCATTCACCTAGATTGCGAGGGCGATGCGCTGCTAGGGCGTCCATACGTTTTGAGATTTTTCGTATTTAGTTTGATATTATTATCTCTGTGATTTATGAGTGTTTTAGTTTATTTCTTTGTTTATTCGGGATCTCATCGCGAGCCAAACATCCCTTAAAAAACTTCCCACGAATTAAAATGCCACCCTGTATATGTCCATAGTCAGTCAATATTCTAAATACTTCAAATTATGACAGATTATGATATGTCATTTGTAGGAACCTAGAATATAGTGCGTTTTACCTAAGTCTGCACTTGACGTAGTAGTTCCATATAACATTAACATTCAACATAATAGCGAAATGCTACCATTCCAACATAACTGCGAAATGCAGACTTATGCGAGAGGCCTACTCCAAAGCTAATCCATCGTACTCCCGTCATGATTTGAAGTATTAAAAATTGATATTAATAATAATTATTGTACGTGTAACCTTCGCCATTGAAGGGACATGTGAACATAAAACACGATAGAGTAACTCACGGTAGCTCGCTGGTTCTACTGGCAGTTGTGCTTGAATATTTAACAAAAACCACCGCAAAATGTTCCAGTGAAAGGCATATTGTCAAAATATGAACCGTGTGCCGTATGTAGTACATTATTTATTTACCGGCCGGAGCTTCTGTAGCAAACGTTGTATGTTTGGCCAGTTTTATAACACGAATATTATCAGATACTATATTGACATGTCTTCATCGTTTGTTTGTTTACGTTCGCGTTAACTTTATTTGTTGGTGTATTATCATGGTTATTGAATCTTATTTGCTTTCGTTTGTGTAAATATGTTTTAATCCTCAAGCTCTTTTTGTCGTTTTACTCACTCACGAGGATAATTTGCATTGAAAGACCAAATATTGCGCAGAAATTTATTAAAACAATTTTGGTTACCTCCACTTCATCAATCGCTTGACTGATTTTTATTTTCTATCCTATTAATTACCAATAAATGATATAACAATTCTGATCACTAGAACAGATTTAATTTAGCTACGCAGCTCAAAAATTTATGCAGATTTATTGTTTTCGCATTTTGCAGCGATACGCCAAAGTGTAGTAATTAAAGTTAACTTACCGTGCTTGAGAACTTTCCTTTTCGGCGATGCTGCAATGATATCGTTCGGTTAGGTTTTTAAAATAAAATTTCTTCATCAAAGTTCCTCTTCCTGCTAGTTATGTAAATGTCCATCCATTAACTGGCTTGGGACTACTGGCCTTCGCATCATTTTAGCGTCATGTTTTATCGATCCCAAATTTTGAAGTTGATCCTAAAAGGGTGGTAGCCAAGCTAGAGGGCGGAACCTACCACTATTCTTCTATTCTCCTACCACTCCTCAGACATGCATAAATTTCCTCGAGACTAACACGGCTGACGGAGCGACAAGGTTCCATTGCTTAGACCGCTATTCACCAGGGTGCATAAAAAGGTGGCTCGAACTCGAGGATGGTCAGATCCCTTTTACGCCTAAATATGTAGCGAAACACCTGTTACCTTGAGGTCATCAGTACGCCTGCTATAGATATACCTACTTTTATCTTTTACAAGGGGGGCAATTAGAAAATTTTAGATTTGGCCCTAGGGGAAAGACTCGATGGGCAAATTTTTGTTGAGTAATTATTCCCATTATTTCCTGACTAATGTAAACAGCACTGAAGGGTTATGGATGTCTAAAATACGCAAAGTTTTTAATTAAATCATACTGCGGTTACCTACGCCCTACGGCATAGCGGGGGTAGTGCGGTCGGATGTTGGCGAAGTTCGGTTGAAAAAACTTTGCCCCGATATTTGAGTTTTTCTGTACCAAACGCTCAGACGTATTCCACAAACTATTGACAACGAATTCCCTCTCGCAAATATCGCAATGGTTTTCTGAATGGTGTACACTCCAATAACTTGTTAGATTGAAATACTATTCAGGTTGTTTTTGTTTGGGACAAGTGATGCTGGATTCAAGATATATCACGAGGATCTGACAAATGTTGAATCTGACGGGCTACTATGTACCTATTGACATGAATATTACAAGTTGCAGATTGAATGTCAACTTGTTTTTATAAAAGACAAGTAACAACCATGAATTATTTTAAAAAAATCAGTATAATATATTTATCTGAAATTAAAGAATTATATATAAAAATACAATAAGCAGAAGCACGTTGCTTGCAATAAGCTCTTGACCTTTCTGCGCGTTGTTTGTGTTGCGGATTATATTCTTGATTCATGAGAATATTTCTCTGAAATTTCTAGAGACCGTATGAAACTGCTTGCATTGTAAAACTGTACGAGACTGTAGGAATGTTTAAGTTACGGTAAGTACTAATGTTACTAAGTACGAATATGCAAAGCGTTCGCTCTTTATAAATATTCTCGTCTATTCTGTTGAATACTATTGTACTAGATTTGCATGCTTCTGAAGGTTAAACTTTCCTCGGTATCCGATGATTTTCATTGTCTATCAATTTGGTAAACTCTTCTATACTGTAAACTTAGGAGAGTGTTGTTCGTATGTCAGATTGCGATAGACTGAAAATACGAAACACGATAATTCTGCTATTTGTGTTTTTAATATAATAATTAAGGTATAAGTCTTAAATTAAAATGTAAGCTGAAGCTCTAGGGAGCCATTTCTTTCTTTCTTCTTTTTTTTCTTGGTCGACAATGCATCGGTGATGCCTTTGGTGATGCACTTGTCTTGCCGGTAGGCACCTACCATTAGATGAATCGTTAGCTCATTTTTCGATTTTTTAAACTAACAAATAGTTGCAACTTGGCTTTTTGAATTTGAGATAGTTCCGGCGTAAATTAAGTAGTAAGTGCTTGGTAAGATGCATACAATGCAAAATCACTTGCAACGCTTTCAAATTAACTGAGGGCTATGTTGCCATGTTGATAACTTAGATCACGTTCGCTATGCTGGGAAAATTAGTTTAGAAATGTACAGAGAGTTCGGGAATGAATTACTTCCATAGCAGAAAGTAATATTGCTTCGCGGCTGCCAGTTATATTTCTAGAGCGTTACTTTAACTTGGTCGCTTCATCTTCTCACCTTCTGACAGGATTTTTAATACGATTCGAATATGATACCAGTTTTGTATGGATGTGAATAATACTGGAGTGTTTGGTATCTTTATAATACTGTGTTAGAAGTTGGCTTAGGCTCAGAAATTGATAAAGCCCCTTGATTTTTGGAATTTCCTGTGTATATGTTGTGTTCTGCTGTTCATTATTATCTATTTTTATTTACTTATCATTCGACCCTGAGCTCTTAGTTGCTCCGTATTTTAACCGAGTTCAGAAATGGAAGAGGTTCTATGTTCCACTGTATATTTATTTTTGTTTGTTCAGCGATTTTTCTGCCAACAGAGGACCGGTTTAAAACATTATTCTTTTTCAAAACAACCGCTTTCATTCGAAACCTTGCGAGAATAATCAGAATCCATTATTATAATTTAATATCAAATAACCTTTAACATGACATCTAAACGTTCAGTTGATATGATTATAAATTCGACTACGTTCATGAAGACAAGGGAAGGTGGTTCCAGATTACACAACAAGTAATAACAAGATGTTTGGAACAGCTGTGAGCTGAGAACAAATAGTTGAGATGCATCAGTTCATGCTGCGATATCTTAGTGTTGTAAGCACGTCGTGGAGCGTGTATAACTGTATAATGAGGAGTCTTGATTGATGACGGGGTGCCGAGGCGGCGGGGGAGGAGGGCCCCGGGGCGTGCGCCGGGAATGCAAATGTATCAAGCTGTGTAAACTAGACGGGATCAGTCAACAACATATTCATTCGTGTTACAGACTTGTGTTTTGTGACGTGTATTCTATTCGGTGTTCACAGTTCACACTCAACGATAGTTAGGGTTCTATCATATGCCATGAAAGGACGGTACCCATTGATATTAGTTGTACATAGGTGAGTATCTCTGTCTATCTGTCCATAACAACTTATCATATCTCTTCTTAAGCTAAGGGTTCTAACCTGTGTGTGACTCTATGGTCGCTGACAACTCAGACAGCGTTTATGTATGGGCTGATATTGCGGCGCTCCTACCTAGAGGTGAGAGCAGTACTCCATGTGGGGCTTGACTTGAGCTTTGTATAGAATAAGTAAGTGCCTTGCAATGAAGTACTGCTTAGTCCGGTTCAGGACACCAAGCTTCTTGCGAGGCCAGCTTAATCTTGGTCTCTAAATGACGCCGATACTCCACATCACTCGAAATTTCAACTCTCAGAATCCCACTCTTTCACTCACGGTGACCGCGATACCCTAAAGTAGAGGCGCTATAACAACTAGTTAAAATTTATTAGATATTTGTATATTTTATCGCTATAAGACAGACGGAAACTCTTGCCACCAAAAAAGATCTCCCAGGCTACGTACAAAAAGTACAAAAGTACTGGATAAAATCTAGAAATACCCGATCCATTTATCCCTACCTCCGATTTCTGAGAATTGATTAAAGGTTCTCCCTAATCTAATTAGGGCTGCGATGGACAAGGGTACAAGCGTAACAAATGTATCGGATGCTACCAGATATCTACCATCTACACTGATGGAATTATTTATTCCGCCACGTTACCTTACCTCGAATTGGGTATAAGTACGGTACTGAATTATTCATCTATCTAAGGATTGATACTCAAATTTGGAAGGATAATTATCTCTAAGTTCGAACATTCAATATGGATTGGGCTGGTAATAACAATTAGTTGTTGACTATAATTGTTGGAATCTCCATGAATCGATGAGCACGCTGCTACAATGCTAATTGGTAGTGAGAAACTTTAGTGTCAGAAGTACTTAAAAGTCAGAGGCCTGTAGTAAGACAAAATTTGTGTTATCTAATATTGCTCTTTAGCTGAAATATTGACCTTAAACAGTAAAAGGTTTAACTTTTAAGGTTCTTTGGTAACATTCATTGCCTGTATAGACATGAATGTGCCTAAAATGTCTTTCAAACTGTGTATGTTTATAACACCTGCGGTCGGTATATTCTGGTGCGGGCATATGTATGCATATTTATATTTTTAAACAAAGGTACAAATCATTCACAAAAGGTCCCAGTAGAATTTTCCGATACGATATACAAATAATTGACCAATATATCTTGTATAAACTACGACGAAAAAGTTGTTTATCACATATAACAGGATGATAGTTTGTATCAGGAAATATCAAATAAGCTTGTTTTCCTGATTGGAGCGCGTCTGAGCTCTAATCTGAACGTTACGGAGAAGCCGTATCTGACGATGTCACTAGGTCACGCGTCGTCACTGTAGGTACCTGTAAGATGAATGTGCGCTGAAAACATCTAACAATAAAAAACTGACTCCAAAGAAATAGCGTTTAATAAAGACCACTAAAATTATCGTTTAATAAATACATTATGAAAATCGTCATACTACCTGTTGCATCTCTTGTAAAGAGTTCCCTCAGTTCCTTCACCAGAGGAGCCCATCACCAGATAAAAATTTTGATAAATATGGGACTTCCTTTGGTTGATAAATGAAGATGTTCAGAGGTAACAAAGTCATAAAACGCGATTAATCAATGTCAACCATTCATAGTTTTAGGAATAACTTTAAGATGCTCTATTCTGCTGTCTCCTAAACTAGGTAGGACCTACCTACCTGGTAGGTAGGTAGTGATCCGTCATCCAGGTAGCGTTTGGCCTACATGTGTAGGTAGTGAAGTACTCTCGGCTGCTCTCGCTTGCGTTCAAACCGTCGCGTCTCGCATGCTTTGTCTGCAAATTGATTTCGTTTTGAATTGATTGGTTTGCGGTTACGTAAATGCAATTAAACCTCCTTTAACGGCAAGTTTAATGTTGGAGCCGCTGCATTCGCGATAAGTCAATATTAATTATGACCGGTAATTTACCTTCAGAATTCAGTTATTACGATTAATAAATTGATGGTTCAGGCGGTTCATTCAGTTTATTGGCCAATGCTTATCATTCATTTAAGTTATTTAAAATGATTATCAAATAATTTTTTTTATGTATTTTTTAGTCATGCCGAATATTTCATGTCAATGCCGCCATTTTTTCTTATCAGGGAACCAGCTTTAAACAGTCTTCCCATAGAATCTACCGCACTCGACAAAGTGGACGGTAATGTTTCGTTTTTGCTTCCCTCGCAGCAGAAACACTCGAAAATTTAATTTGAGCTCCTACATGTTTCGGTAAGTTGGTAAAACTAGTGCCATTTGGGAAGTTCGCGAGTGCCGCGGCCTGAACTCTGCCATTTGGTTAAGCTAATGGTGTAAAGGCTAATTAGTTTGTTCGAGGCTTTGCGCTGAGGAAATCTAAAGCCTTTGTGTACCGAGAGAGACCGGCAACTGACGTCATTCTCTAATGCACCTAATATAAACTGTTTGAAGATGGATCATCGATGGATAAGTGGACATCGCTCTTTTTGATGCTCTTAATGGAAATAGACGAATGAGTAAATTATACTATATTAAATTTGCCTAAAGTTCTAACTGCTGCCATGCCATACCATAATCGTGTCCTTTGCAGTCGTAGCACTCATAACGCAGATAATGCTTGCGGGGTAAAAACGATCAAGATGACTTTATTCTTTCTTGGTCAGCAATACATCGATGCTTTGGTGTCCATGATCAAAAATCACTCACCATCAGGCTCCCCTGCTCGTTTATGTATTATTAAGTCAACGTAAATGTATACCGATCAAATTACAACAATGATATTATAAATAGGTGTGTAGTGAGGCAGTATTTTCAATAAATGATGTGTAGTTCATTCGGCACTGAGAGTCTGCGCCGTCCCGTCAGCGGTGAGGTTGATTAATGTCGCGCTGCGGGTCTGTAATTACTGTGTCACGTCGTCCCGTGACGTGGAGCCATTGACACAGTGGGTACGACTGCGGTGAGCATGGAACATTTCATCAGCGTTTTGTAGTCTGGAAAATCTGGGTGGATTTTAACGTGAAATTTTGAAGATTTCACAGGTCAGGTATCCGCTTGATTCAGAAGGTTTAAGACTGGTGTACGGAGTGTCACTTCAAGTGAAATCTACATAGTTAAAGTAGACCTCGGTTCATCCTTCAACCTTAAAATGTCCACTAAAAACTACTAAAGACTTTGAAGTAGACTAAACAATTGGTGAAGTTTTATCATCAACGACACAACACGTCACCTTCAGGCTTCATGGCCCGGCACCAACCGCGTATATAATTTACGCGCTTTCATAAAATCCCAGTTTTAATTTGTGCGAGACACGCCGCACTAAACTCTCTCGCGATAACTTTTGTACGGTGACACTTCGGTTTCATAAACTCGTGTTTGTGGGACAACAGGGATGTAACGAAAGTTTCACGGGAAGTACGGAAACAGAGCTTTTTGCCAGGGTCACGAGTTGTGGAGAAAGTTTTGATCTTTGTTATTTCAAATCCTCTAACGTTTTCCCACAAGTCGTCGAGTTCAATTTTGTAAGTTAACAGGAATAAGCACTAAAACTTCTTAAGTACCTATTTCTGGTGAATGCCCAAGCAATCGGCGCAGCATTAAAATATCATTTGAAAGTATAGTTTGGGAACCATTTACCTACTAATAAATTCTGTAGCCCTTTCGGTAACTTACCTCGACATTAAGTTTTACGTTACACGAAGTTTTTTCGCCACTGAAATACTTCCGGTATACCTAATGATAGATCATCATAGAGTATCGAAACAGGAGGCGCTGAAGAAATTGTATATCGGTGGTTAGAATCCTGTTGTCGCGAGAGCAAGTAGTCTCAATTCAATCTATCCCTTACTATCGACACGGCTGGGTTTCCAGAGCTTCAAGTTTTTAAACGAGCAGAATCATTCCCCATTATGATTTCACCGTCGCGTTGATATAAAAGATCCCTGAACCCCTCGTCTCCAGCGATTTTAACGCGATTGTTGCAAATCGTATCAAAATAATTTGCAGTTTATCCTGTTTGGATACGGCGGAACTTGTTACTGCTAGATATTGTGGGGTAACGAACTTAAGAGTTTCCCAAGTTAGAGTAGCGCCTTGTTATACTTTACAAAGATGAAACCGCTTTCGTGACAAGTTTTGGGAGTTGATAATGAAACGTGAACGTAATATTTGCTAATATTGTTATGAGAAATAGATGATTTGTTATCATGCGAAAGTTTGTGAAGATGTTTGAGTGTTTAGATGTTTGGGTTAGCATCGTAATCGTTGTACGGATTAAGATGAAACTTGACATATCCAGACCTTAAATGTAGGGTAGTTTTTGTCCCATTTGTAAGGTTCCGTGGGATGATTAGGACGTTTATGTTTGTGATACCACTCTTCCGCGGGCGAAGCCGTGAACGTAATCTAGTATCAGTGTAAATCATCCGTGACAGTCCGTGTATTGTGTATTTCCTCAGCCAACGCGATCAATTCATTGAATTGTAAATCCAAATTGCTTATAGCAAAACATTCTGTTACGAATTGTTGCGGTGATATTCGAAGAAGGTAAGCACTTCAAGTTTGTACACATAAGAATTTTTTGTCCAACCATCTTGTGAAGCCTTCCCTCAATCCTTAGCAAATAAGAAATTTTCCTACTAAAATGCGACGGGTAATGGTTTCACTCATTCACTATCTGACCATTTGCTACGTACCTTAGGCCATTAAATTAAAATCATCGAGGTAAAGAACGCTGAAATTTTTGAAAAGAAATATTTTAAAATAACAATATGCGCCGGTTCGTCGGTCAAATTTAATAATATCAATTTGGCCCACACGGGACTGGGAGTACAAATTGGGTGATAGGGTTCGTCAATATGGAGCGATGTTCACTGAGAACAACGGGATGGACGTAGGGTTGGTACTTCGTTGTTTTTAGGATTAGTTTCTGTTAAAATTCTGTATGTAATGTGAGATTATTAGGTCCATTTAGAAACATATGGCCTATACCCCTCACATTGTGAGAAGAGACCCCGAACCCAGCAGTGGGACAATTATGGGTTGTTGCTTTGCTTTTGCTTTGCTGATTGGTTGTTCTCATTACGTTTCTCTGTGCACCTCTTTGCTTGTCCTATGCATTGATGGAAACTAAAGTCTTTAAACATGGCCATAGTTACAACTGCTCAACACTGGGAATTTGAAACCATAAAGATATTTTTTCCATATCGACGTAAGAAAACATACAAAACCTAAGTACTTGAGTACTTAGTAATGCCACTTATTAGTACTAATTAACTATAAAATACCCAGTCTTACCGAGAATGGAATTATGCTCTTCCCAGAATGCCCGCAGCCCTATCCGTGAAACTCCAGCCCATCCGATATCGGATATCGCCGGGTGCTTACGGCAGCAATAATCGCCTCGACGAAAATTCACCACCTCATCAAATTGCGCGATGTGGCTTAATTTGGTCACATTATGCCCAAATTTATGACACTCCACCATGGGGCATGGGGCTTACCTTCAAGTTTATGGGGTTGGATATCGGTCGCTTTAATGATGATTATTAACTAGGATTTTTATTATTATTTACTCTAATGAAAACTGGGTAAGGGTATTTAGTATATATTTTCGTTTATTTCTTTGTTATAACCTTGTACCCCTTGTACCATGTTATTTTCATGACGAAATAAACGTTTTTTTCTTTCTAAAACAAAACGCTCACGTATCTGTACTAGCATTGTATGTATCATGTACTCGTATGACTGTTACGATCAACATTAAATACCTACAACATGAACGTCCGGGTATCGAGCTTGGGACCGCTAACTCTGCAAACAGAGTACCACCCACTGTGTTAGTGTTGTCTATCACTACACAAGTCGGTCAGTCACCGTCAGCGTTGATTTAAGATGAGATTCAGAGTAGATAATGATTTATATTCGCATGGTTTATCAAATATCCAGGATGTATAGTTGAAGCTCTCCCTTCCGGAAACAGATTCCGGGTGTTACTGGGAATCTCGTATGACCCAGCCAATTTAAATGCAAATGGCTGACCCGACGCGGGATTCTAATTCTACTTTACCACTATATTTTACAACGTTTGATCCTTGCAACGGAAAATAAAATTACTTAGCTAGATTTGCTTGTTTTTAAGCGAGTTAAGAGATGGATATTATAAGCATAGATGCGCCCACTTCGGTTGCAGATTGAGATTTGAAAAATGGTATTTCATTGGGTTCCACTGCAGTAGTAGTTTCTTGTTCTTCAAGATCACCCGCTGAAAATAATGTTTTTATTTTATTTTCAAAGTAAACATCTAGAACATCAACCGTCGTTCTATGCATGAGGAAGGAAGAAAGATAAAACTCAACTCGAATAGCATCAGCTCTTAAAACTGCGTGATGCACCTGATCAATAAGACAACTAAAGCTGGCCATACACGATCAAGTTTTCTTGTCAAGCAACGAACTTGATGCGGTATCTAGTAAACTTGAGTCTTGACAATGTATGGCTACATTCGTATTGAAGACGTATCAAGTTCGCTGCAAACTTGACAAGTAAACTTGATCGTGTTTGGCCAGCTTAACGACAAGGACTACTTAAATTCGATTTATTGTAACCTGGTATCAGAGCTGTCATGAATTGGTTGGACATTGACTAGGTTTCACACTTGAATTAAATCATCATCGCTTCAAAGGTTATAAGACAGCTTTGACTAGTTATTTTCTGAGAATGTATCACAAAGCACAATAAATCTTACATAGAAATGCACATTTTATTATAGATATATAGCCTTTTAGCGAAGCTATGATCGCTTTTGACTAGAATTTACTGTTTGAAGTGATTAGGATTGAAGTAATTCAAAGCATCAAATGGTAACTAAAGTACCAGAGCAGTGATAAAGCCTGAGAGATAATCCTTCCGGAGCGGCGTATTGAACAGCGAATGGAAATGATATTCGGAGTGTGTGCAGCTCTGGATGTACGATACGAGGGAGTGGGGAGAGGAGAGAGGGACGGGAACACTTAACATGTGTAGCTGCGAAAGCTGGAGTTTTATTGTAATGCGCGATACGTGGCATGGTGATAAAAACTTGCGGTTCACCCGCGGGTCTGCTTATAACAAAAACGTTCGAACTGTTTTGCTTGTGTCGGCGCATTGTGTCGAAACGCTACGTAAATATGTTTATATGTATGCTTTAGGAGCAAAATTGTATTCACACAGTGTATTTTTGAGTCAGATAATGAGTGAGATACTGACCTCTAATTCCAAGGATTTTGAAAAGATCATCAAAGGGAAATCTTATTTCAATAAAGTATAAAACAAGCACCTTTTTATTAATGTCGGTCATTTATGTAACCAACGATGTCGGCAAAAACTGGGTTTGTTTTGGGATCGTAAGATCGATGATTAAAATAGTAGTACTAATTATACGACTCACTGAATGGTGAGTGGGAACTTCGGTTTAAAGAACTTCATAGTCTTTTTGTTTGTTTATTAGAAAAACACTGTTTTATCAAAACCCTGTTAACTCCGTGTTGTTACGTACTAAGATATGAGGTGATTGAATCAATTGCCTAGTTGCGAAGGTTTAACTTAACAACAAATACTGACACTACTGTTTCCGTTTAATACAAGGTTTGACATATTTTTTGTAAAATTTTGATCGCATTTAAATTGATTACATTAATTACATTTAGATCACAAAAACTATTAAAAAAATACTCGACATTCGCGTTCTGTTTACATAGTCACTGTATTTTCGAAATAATCACAAACCATACCAGTCTGTATTTGTACAGAGGCTCTATAAAAAGGTACAGGAAGCGACAGCCGACGAGGAAAAAGGGCATGCCACTCTCAATTAAATCATTAGGCTTCACGGACAGTTGCTAAGTGACTTACCTGGTTTATTCCGGGCTGCGGAGACAATCCTTATCTACTAATAAACTCAATATATACGTAATGCTACACGAAAATGCTATTCCGACGATGTTGAACACGGTCAAAATACGGTAGATGTACTAAAATCATCGTTGTGCTTTACGGCAGATCGAAGCTGTATGCGGTATGCCGTAACTATCTATAACACTACTGTCAGATGGTTAATTTATTCGTCATAGCTAATCGTTTATTGACTATTAATCTATACTAATATTATAAAGAGGAAAGATTTGATTGTTGGTTGCATTGAATAGGCTCCGAAACTATCGAACCGATTTGAAAAATTCTTTCACTGTTGGGAAGCTACACTATCCGCGGGTGATAAAGGCTATATTATATATTTCTTTACTATTTTTCCCGAAGCGAAGCGAGGGCGATTTCCTAGTATCTTATTTAAAGATAGACAAAAACAATCCCTGTGTAGTATGTTTCTAGATACAAGCACTAAACAGTCGACCCTCGTCGAAACCTTAAGAAGACATTTTTTATCTCATTACTTAAAATCTTTTCTTGCTGTTACGGTCTTTGATCGGTGATCTCTTTAACGGTCTTCTTTTACAAGCCTCGTCTTTATAACTGAATCTTTCAAAGGTCGGGCTACATTACATAAATATTGAGTTTGGTAAACTAATCACAGTAGGTAACTCTGAGTGAGTCACAAGGAGAGTCTAGTCATCTAAAGGTTTGATTGTTGCTCCTACTGTTCGGAAAACTGAGTTTTGTAAGCGATTTTTAATATTGTCAATATAATATCTAAGAGCAAGTATCTTGGACTCTTTAATAATAGAGTGAATAGGCTTTGTCTTAGTTAGTGTCCTAAATTTCTTTGTCATTTACCATCAGGTGAAATTATAATGAAGCATCAGCTTAATAAGTACAAAAATCTGATTTACGGTAAAAATAAATACCTGTACCTGCATAATACTCTCTTCCTAGGGCGAAGGGTTTGTAATTCGTTTGACGTGCCTTATCACACTATACCCTGACAGTATGCATTAAAGGGCGTCAACAATTTTTTATAATACGATGGCGATACGATATGCAATGCAATATGACGCTGTGACCGGCGACGGGGGTGGAACCGGGACAGACACCGGGGCTGAAGGGACTCACGGGAGGTTTATCTTGATCAGCGTACTGCATGCGAGCTTTCATAATGTGGACTTCTAGACGTTTTATCCTGGAGTATTATGTTTTTTTGGGACTTATTTACCATCGTGCTGCACCGTTCAGTTTGGGATATTTCTAATACTGTTTTTTTGCTAATAAGTTTTACTAGTACTTTCCACATCTTCATTGCGTGACTTTATAGTAATAGAATTAGATTTTTACGATTAAAGTTTATCGAACACATTTTTTTAAATAGCCTAATTAAGCAATATTTCTACTAACCGTTAAGAGAATAATTCCAATAATAAGAATTATAGTTTCTACCGTTGTAGTACCTTACCTCTTTCCTTGAAGCAATGTATCGCCGATAGCATTACTTGGTTGAAAGCCGTGTAAAATTTTGACAGTTTGATTATTAAAATAATCGTAAATGAACATCCACCCTTATGAAGTGTTAAACATTTATCGTATCAGCTGCTATAAAAGAAATAACAGCGAGTCAGTGCTTTCTCGCGTAAACCGCTCACAACTTCCATTACTCTAGTTTACGAGGGAATATCGTTTTTAATGTACAAAATGATCGTTATTATATTTAATCGCCTCTCACAATATTTCGCGAAAAAGCGCTGATGTCGATCGTAAAGGGAATTAAATTAGTTTTCGTTGGGAGACTTTCGTACTGGCGGTTCCAGGCGCAGCTGCGTGTGAACCGTACACACACATACACATTTATTTACATAATATTTATAATTATATAACACATAATCATGTACTTACCATTAAATACCGCCATTGCTGTTTTCCGTTTCGCCCAAAGGTTGACTGATAGAGAATGCTCTTAGCATTAAGCTCGCCTTTTATTCCATCATACATTCTATACGAAGCATAATGGTACGTAATTGATTGAATACATTACTGAAAATATTACGTCTAATTCACTTTGTTTCAAATATACCGACTTGCAATTTTAGAAGCCGAAGAATTTAATACTAGTATTTTTAATACTCGTATCCTACCAATATTAGTTATAATCAAAGATGTTATAAATACAGATACGTTATGCCCTTACAAATCGACCGAAAAATCTGTTCCGACCGAGCTATAACACACACACGTTTATCTTTTGTTTGCCTACACCAATCACTAGTACATTGGCAAATTATGTAAAAAGGATGGCATTACTAAAACCATAATAGTGAAAAAGACAGCTAGTGTTTGTCGCTCGCGTCAATCTATATAGGCTACGGTCTTTATCGCTCTCGCGTCAAAACTAGATCGCTATCTCTTTCTTCATCTGAATATGGCGTCTTTGCATGAGTTATTAGATTGTTTAGAAAAATAATTGAAATAGACTAAATAATCTAAGTATCTTAGCGTACTGATATGTGGTATGAGATTCCTTGTGTTTTGTTGACCTTGGAGTCATAATTGGTGCACTTTCGAAACGCACACGATGGCATTTTGATTTATTTTCGTAAGGACGTATGAACCTACGATGCGCCACGCTCGTGATTGCGCTCGACGCAGACTAATCACAAGAGTTCCCAATTGGGAACTTTTTGAGTCACACAACGCGCGCGGTTATAACGTATCTGCCTCTTCTTAATATATAATATCTTTGGTTATAATGTTAATTTCTTGATTAAGCTTATTAATTCTCAAGTTCATTTCGATAGACGTAGGAAGGCTTTACAAACTATTGAAGACATTTATAAAAAAGTATTTATCGCTCTTGAAAGGTTCAATTGGAATATTGAAATATTCCAATTGAAGTCTCCCACGTTATTTCAAACCATTGAGCGTGTCACAGTTAGTAAAATGAAGTTCATAATTTAAACCCTGTTTATGCCCATTATTAATCTTCGTTTCATTGAAACTTTGAAAACATTTAATTGCTCAGTGGAGTGACTTAATTTATATGACATTCCTTTACAGTTCAGTCTACCCAGGAACAACCCGGCTTAACAAGCGAGGCACCTCAAAGCTCAATCAGGAGACTGGTCGGAGAGTGTGCGGCCGTTAGTAGCCGTCAGTGTGAAAGGCTTATCCGTTGTCATAGGAGAGAGAGCGATAAATCGACGCTTTAAAGCATTCTCGCTGCGCTCGTGTGAAATGGGGCGCGATGATTGGTTTGTGAGGGATGGGATGGCGGAGGTTTATGTCTTGTGCGTGTGTGCGATATGTGTGAGCGGTACAGCAGTAAACGTTGCGAGCGGACAGCTTCTCCATACTTAAGCCGTTTCTATGTAGTTCACTAGGAAACCGCAACACCGCTAGATCGCTACGTCTTCGTAGTTGAGAAAGTTCCTCTAACTATAATACTGTTTTTGAAAGAGTTCATTATTCTTGTTTTACTGATTTCGTGTGTTTGATGAATGTTTTGCTTGAGGTACATCGAGAAGAATGGCGAGGTATTAGCTTATGACAGTGAGCTACTGTGTGCAGTAATCTGGATTACTCTCGAGTCGCGCCTAAATAAGTTTTACTTCAAAAAATATTTATAATTTTACATACTATTATTTCTAGAGCAGTTTGAAACGTAAACCTCGGCTTTTTAAGTGTCTGTTTATACGTAGGGACCGTCGGTTTGTATTTGTGTTTCTGAAAATTAAACAGTTCATTGCTGGAACGTTCATGCTGTCGATTCAAGGTTACGATGCTGTTATCCAATAATTGTTATACCTACTGGTTTTTCTCTCAATGGTTGAGCTTATGTTGACCATAGCAGCATGGAGATCAACCTTCTCAGGTCTTCGTAGATTAATTATCTCCACTCTTCTCAGCCTCCGCCTCCGCGACGCAGTTCACATGTGAGTTGCGTTTATATTGATTTTCATTTGATCGAATTACATTCTAATTTGTACTTTTATTTTGTTTCAGGTAAGGAAAACCACCTTTCGAAGAAAAACTGAATTTACATTCCATCATTGGTTAGTTATAGTTCAGTTACTGAATACAAGCAGGTTATTGTAACGTGTAGGTATTGCGTGAATGTTCTAGGTAAGATAGAGTTTACCAATGTATAGACCGGAAATGACGTCTCCTCAGTTTCGAGAACCACGTTATCTCTAGAGCATCGCAAGTAACACCTAAGTTACTGTCACTACTAGTCTACTGTCTACACCAAACTTACTCTCTACGACATAAGGTTCAAAATCCCCCAACGTTTACAGACATATAGTATATTTCGGTAGTCTACAGATATAGTTCTTAACGGCCAGGTGATAAGATTCGATTTTCCGCGCACAGTATTTTGTGTGGATCGCGCTATTTGATACCTGGAAGTTGTTCGCTGATGGCTCTGCTGAATTCTTGATGGTCGTCTGCGGAAACTGCTTGCGTCACGATGTTGCGACACGCGGCTTGCCGCTGCGGCTCGTACAGCTAGATTAGCATTATACTTTTTCTGTACATTGTATTGTCCTTTTAATATTATAAATGTAAAAGTTTGTGAAGATGTTTGGATGTTTTTTCCACAAGTACTTAACGGATTTGGATGGAATTTGGAATGGAGATAGCCTAACACATAGGCTACTTTTTATCTCGGAAAAGTTCAATGTTGCCGCGGGATTAAATTGATATCGTAAAAAATCGATATCCACGCGTGCGAAGCCTGGAATCATTTAATATGGTTCTATAAATCTAAATTAATTAATTAAAAATTTATTTTCGAAAACACTACTGCGGTAATAAAGTGATCTGTTCATGCTGATTTTGTCGCATTTCATTTAAAACTGAAAATTTTTTGTTTACTCTGACCCATAGTCAATCTTAGTTATAATATTATTGAATAAAAGTGATTTTGATGCTTTCCGAGTGTGACAGTATTTTATGCGATTTTGGAGACATTTGGACAAACTAATATTTGAATATAATATAGGACGGAACTCAGGATCGTGCATAAAATAGTCCGTTATTATTTTTGTAGTGGCACATTTAAATTCATAAGGCGATAATTCATACATGGATGGATCCGGATTTCATAGATTGCCTAAAATCACAATACTTCATATTATAAATATGGATCCGCTATCTTATCGTCAAAAACAAAAAAAAAATATTAAAATGACCGGCTTTATTCGAGGCACTTAGCAGTTACAAGACTAGTAACAAACTCGCGAGATTACACAAAGAGCTACTCGTGACATGTAAATATATGTAAAACCACGAGGTAGTATGTAGACGCCGCATAAGAAACGGACGGTGATGTCTCACGTGTCGGGCCATTAGCTGTGCAATGCGTGCCATTGAGGCAACGTGAAGCTCTCTGATTGTGCGGTGAGGACTAAGGTTCCGAGAGCCGGTCGGCTAACGAGCCGGCACCACGACAGATTGCGTCCGGTACTCCCGTAGGTCGTCTACCTACAGTACCTACTGCTCGAGTTTCACGACCTGCCTCGAAAATTACTTCTTTGCTCATTTGGAACGATTTGACGGTTCCGTGACACAAAGAGTTTTAGGGAAGGGTAACACAAGCGATCGATTTTGATGGTAACTATGTGAGCAACGGTCAAGTTATGATTTTTGAATATGGATTCGTGTAGTTTGGAATTATTATAGTAGTTGAACATCAAAAAGATGGTGCAATTCCAGGCGTACTGCACTAACCATATTTCTAGGACTAAAGCCCTTACTAAGCCCTCAAAGATACAAATGCAGTGACTTGGCTGTGCGATAAATGTAAATCTGTTTTATTGGACGATTTACCGTCCAATACTAGTGACCATTTTGTATCGTCATGACTTTGGTTGGCATTTGTAAATCAATGCATGAAAAATTTTTTTGATAATAAAATTTAATTCGAAGGAATTAGCATTCCTTATGTTCCAATGTTGTCGTTCGAATGTTATTTACTTTTGAAAAGTTTTAAAACAATATAAGTTGTCATTGTTTTTAATCATAAGAACGGAATTGCGCAAATACATCTAGTTTTCAATGCTAATCAGTATAGTATCACCTTAGAGGTATTCGCAAGGGAGTTAAAGGCAAAGTAGGATAACCAAATAATTTTGCGATGCCGATCGGCTTCGAAGGACCAAAAAACCATTGTTGGAGCGTTCTCAACTCCGATTCGCATATTTCATCTCCGCTCACTCGGGGCCAATATGTCTACTTTTTACAAGACCTACTTTTATAACTATGTTTTATCTATTTAAAGTTTCGCTAACTTTAAGTTTAACTTTAAGGTTAACTTTAAGTGATAATTTATTCCTGGCACGACCTTTTTTGAAGTCGGTTGCACACAACTTTGTTGTCAACTTCAGATTGAATTTGCATTTGAGTACGCCGAGTGAACGGAAAATGTGATTTTGTGTTTGTTCAATATTTCACTCAGTTTACGTTACGTTCCAATTTGGTCTTTAATATTTTTGAGTTATTCATTATATAAATAGTTTCACTTCAATAAAATTGTTAAACTTACAATTTATGAGGGAAATTACATAGGAACATTCACAGGAAAGTATTTTTTTTGATGATCGTAATATTCTTGTGTACTATATTCATAGTTCACAAAGTATTCCAGCGTGGCTCGTCCATAAAAAAATATTATATTAGGGTAGAGCCATCGAAACTATTTTAGGCGTAACATATGCCTTTTCTAGGCCAAAATATGATTCCTATATCAACAATTTAATATAAGTTAACCGTAACATTATATTACCGTCATTTCTTCCATCTTCGTGATTAATGTTCAAAATATGATAATTAAGTAAACTCAACAATTTGTTGATTAAATTATTCTAAGACCGTTTAAAGAGATATAGAACATAGTAAACGCGGCAGGTTTCCCGCACCCTGTTCATTAAGTGAACTAATTAACGTGAGACATGAAAACATGTGCTCGCAGCGTTTTCTCGCTGGCGCCCAACGCGGGCCCGCACCACACCGCCGCGCCGCAACGTTGCTACTTTATAGCAGAATTGTAAATCTGTTACAGAAACGTTCCGAGAAACTGCGATTGTTTTCAAATTCAACGGCGCACTGGATAGTTACGTGCATCGCAATTCTTTAGTGAATATTCGACCAGAATTTAGTCGGGGCTTTAGCGACGAAACGGTTTACCTCGAACTACACGAGATTGCAATACACTATTGATAAAGCTAGTTTGTAATCGCTTTAAAACTGTCAACTTTGTTTTGAGTCGTCCGAAACAATTTAGATTACGAATGATCTTTTCTTGATGAAAAAAAAAGTGTTAGAAATATCATTAAGAAGAAACATTTCCTTTTCCAGAGCTTTCATTTATTTTACAAAAGAGCATCGCATCGGCTAAGAAAAAGAAAACTTAAGTAAAGTGTCCAGTGTCGGTAGAAAAATAAATTTTATTCGCGAGATAGGGAACGGGCAAGTCCATTAAGCGTAGTTGGTCCGTCGTCCGCTCAGAGTCCGGGACGTCTGTCCGGGCGTCCGGGCAAGACGAAGACCGATTGCTTTCCGGCTTGCTCGTTTCCTTATATAACATTACATTTGTAATATGTTATTGCTTTCATGGAATTTATAAAACTTCAATTTTTAGTGTTGAATCATTCCGAACAGAGTTTAAGCCTGAACAATTGAAGACGTGTTCTAACTGCACAATTTAAATGTTTTCTTTGTGATGTTTCTCTTAATTATCTTGAATCACATATCTCATGCTCCGAAGTTAGTTTTTTACCACTGATCATTGACACTCGTCAACGTCATCGTTCATGACAAGAAACTAAAGCATTTTCAGTCACTTAGACGTTAAAAAATAAAGTAACCTCGTGGCTGAAAACATTCTTTCATTTTTATTTTTTCTTAGTTTTACTCGTATATGAAAAGGTACTTAATTTAAGTGTAAGTCAAATGGCACTCTTGACTTGTTATTAATATAATTAACATTGAAACATTTGTCTGAATAAGCTTAAATAAATAACATTACTCAAATGAATGTCATTCGAATTGATTCACTAGAATTTGTATGAAATGTTAAGTAGATTCTTATAAATGTAAAGTTTGTGAGTGGTAGGTGATTACGACAAAAAATCCGATATGGTTATTGGTTCTATATACAGGATTTTTGAATGGCCAAATTCGAAACTATGAGCAATAGCGAGCGAAAAGTGGTCAAAGGAGTATCTGGGCCGATTTTGATGAAAACTAAAACTGCATCATTAGATTTTTGAAAAAATAATAACCTTGGCTAGGAATCGAACCCGATTTAAAAAAAAACACCCTGTATTATTACACCATTCCATACTGTTGCTAACAATGACCAAATTCTGGAAAGTAATAACATACGGAAAAACAATATATATAAATATAAATTCATTGTGTATTATTACACCATTCCATAGTGTTGCTGACAATGATCAAATTCTGGGAAGTTATGACATACGGCAAACTGTCTTGTGCCCTAGACAGCCCACCTAGAGTTAACATAATTTATAACTAACTCGCTTTGGCTGTGTACGAAAGTAGAGTAACTAGTTTTGGAAGGTAGTTTTTCTTCATTTATTTGTACATTACAACATTAGTAATTTTGAAGGCGGAATTACTGTTTACTGTTGAAGTTTGATGTTTGACTTAAAGCCGGTACAACCGCTGCAGTGGTCAGGAATATTAGTTGGTATATTATTATGGAAATATGTTTTATGATTCAGAATATTTCATCAAAGTATAAACAATTCTACTTCCTGTTAAAATAAATGCAACACATTGATTCAGTCATCTTATTCTTGTAAAAATCATAATTTTATAAGTATATTTATCGTTTTATATTTATACTAAATCTAACACATGCTGGATTGCCAATCAAACAAATAAAGGACCAATGTAAACGTGCCGATTGCCAATTAAATCGTGCAGATCACGTCGCCAAACCAAACCAAACCAAACCAAAACGAAAAGCAAAATGGCGACACGCATCTCAACTACCCTCCAAACCCTCCAAACCACTGAGCCGTGCGCCTTGTAACCTGTGTGCGAAAGTCGAATATCAATCACAGCGCTCGAAGGCACTATTTGTCACCTTTGAAATTGATATTTACAGTTGCTGGGTGACTTTTCTGTTTGCTGTTTCTCGAGGCTTTTTCTGTTTCGTATATTTTACACTAAACGATAAATACAATTTTGGTCTTACTTTTGCTGAAAACTTATCTACGCATAACTCTTGTAATATAATTTATTGATTAATTTATTACTGAACTAATATTTTGTGGAAAGCCAATTAAGCCGTAATTGGCTTTCCTTTGAAGGGCCACTTCATGCCACAGTACCCTGGTAATTGTGGAAGCCCATACGCTGATTTGGTTAGTGGCCAATCTCCTAATGGCCTCCAACTGGCTTAATTATATCTAGTGAAAGCTATCGGTACTGGCCCTTCCGACCTAAAGTGATTAAGAAATCCACTAGCGAATCTTTAATTTTATTTTCTACAAGTCTATCTTACCCATATTTTGGACTAAAACCGCAATTGAATTAGAACTATTCATTACTTCTCTGACCACATTTTGCGGTTCTCTCCCCATGGACTGAGTAGCCTTAGGTCTGTTTGAATGGATTTTAATTCAAAATATATTTACTCTACGTACTTAAAGGACTGGTTTACTATCTATCTTAATTGCTACTGACTATATTTAATGACATTTTATAGGTTATGGATGATGAAATCGTGTCCTAAATTTGTATGCCGAAATAAAATTACGTTTGAAATTTTCATAAATTATCCGACAGACGATTCAATTAGCGACCTCCGTTAAATCTGTACGGAGCGTCGTAAAGAGATTAATAACATAATATTATATTAATAAAAGCCCTCCACGAACCAACGCACCCAACATTACATGTTTAATATTTATGCGTTCGTCACGAGGGCTTACTTGACACGCAATCTGTTAGGCGACGACGGTTTTTTTTTGTGCAATGTTTTCGTTTTATAAACACCCTGTTATTAAAAGAGTCCTTATTCAGACGCGAGGACTCTTTAGTATTCTGCGGCGAGGGTCAGCCGTTGATCCGGGAATAAGCTTTTAAAAAGATTATTAGGCTGTACTTTCAAGCATGGGTATGTTTTCACGTTGTAATCTATGTTAAGGCTTACGAAGTTTTCTGTTTCATCAAATCTGCAATGACAAATCATGTCTTAACATTAAAACGGTTGATTGATCTGGAGTCAAATTCTGTGAGCGGCTCCAACAATGCTCCAACAGCTACTGTTGTCCATTTAAAACGCTGTTGTCGCAGAATAATTACAACTGCATTTTAATTAAATTAATAATAATAAATAACGTCAATACTAAATACTAATATCATAATAGTCAAATGGTTGAAGTGAATGTACAAGACAAGTTAGTAGTTTCAGTTTGCGACTGTTTCTAATCTGAATTCAGTTATTAACGATAACTGAAGCCAATTAAATTACGTCTCGGCACAAATTATATTTCCTAGCGATTCGTTGCTGATTTATACAACGATATTGATCATACAATAAATTTCTATGACTTTGTTTATATTCAAATCATATTTGTTCAGGCAGTTTCAGATTACAAATTGATTTGTGTAAACGAGACGGAGTTTACACTTAATTGGTAGTTCTACACTAATGATTATTTTGATTAATGACTGAAGCCTTTATTTAATCGAAATATATATTACCGCTTTTTTAATTGAAATGCACACATTTAATTGTAACTAAACTGGACTATCATTGTAATGCGTTGGTTAATTGAGTGTAGGTGCCAATCGGAAATTCTATTCTCGAATCATTTGTTAACTTGATCTTACCTACAACATATTTATTTGCACTTTATTCTGTTGAGTATACCTTTACAGGTCTTCCTTTTGACTTTTTAGTTTCTGTCTATCTTGTCAGGTTTCCTATACATTATTTAATGTATAATAGCGATTTGCAGGTAACAATAAAATCTACTAACAATAATTGACATCATTCTTGTTCGTTTCCGTGACTACATTGATTCCGCATTTGCCAGGATTTGTTTATTTCTACAGTTAATTTGTCATTACCTGCAGCTGGGAGCTGTCGCGTGCTTCGCAGAGATAAGTGGAGTGGAATGAATCCCTGACTTACGCGTCATGTTCCACTGAATGTTACTAATCCAAAACTAACTATAGAATTCAAGTTGCAGTGATTCGAGAAAGCCATTAAGTTGCGTATTCGCTTGCTCCGGAATCATTAAATTTTATCTTATGAGTTTTATTTAAATGTATGGTTTTATGTAAAAAATTGGCGCCCAACGCCGGCCTGTGTATGATAACGAACGTGTTTACGTCGAACTTTATGTCATTTTTCATGATTCAGGCATACCCAGTAAGTATTGATCTTGTTTGTGAAACCAACGGTCATGGATTCAAATTCCGGTAAAAATATTTATGTAATAACTTAATCGCTTGTGATGTTTCTGATGAGTAATGACCCCAAACATAAGGTTTAGTGACATGCGAGTGAGTGATATGAACGTGTAAGCGTCTAAAGAAATGCCTCTGCGAACCTCTGAAGCCTCTAAGAACACAAATATGAACTTAGTTTGAAATTTAACATTTTTCATATATAGTTTTATTGCTAAACAGCATCTACTGTTTCCTTCGATAACAATGGCAATTTTTAGCGAACTCAGTGTATCTTCCGCTGTTCTAGATACTTGCTATTCAAAACAGAACACGGTCGCTTGTGTTGTTGAAGAGGGGAATATAAAGTAAAATTCTATCAAAACCGATACCGCAGTGTTTTGTCTTTTGTTTGCATTCCAAAAGAACTAGCTTTGATTCCACAAAGGAATCAACATTGATTGTATATTTCTGATTATTGAATTGAAACAAAGCTTTGGTTACTCCTTTTGAGGAACCTTATTAGCAACCAAGCACGAAATAGGTTTGTGAGATTTATATTTTAAGAAACATTGTTTATTTCACATTTAAACGTCTCATTTTCAAACTTTAAAACATCGCGTTCATTGTGCACAACTTACATCCTACGTTATACATATTCGTGCTTCTATTTTTTAGCGAAAAAGAAAAACATATTAAAAACAAAAAGCGACTACTTCTTATTATATTATGAAGACAAAGGCTTTACACGGGCGTTACGTGACTGTCACTGTAACGATTATGAAGCCTCCCGTCTTATACACAATCCTGTGTCCGCAGAAAATGTCACAACGAGAAACGATATGTTTCTAATAAAAAATAAACTCCCATTTGGAGGAACCTCACGGACGCGACGATCGCTTTATGAAACAGAACAACATCGGTTAAAGGAGATTGTTCTCCGTAATATGTTGACGAAACTTTGTAACACAAGATCTAATGAGGTACACCGTACATCGCACGAGGAAGCCAAAATTTCATTTTGATGGAAATGTGTTTGAGACGGGGTGCCCACAAAAAGTTGTAAGAAGAATTTCTATTACAACTTTGAAACAAACTGCAGAACACGTTATCAAGAAACTAGATTTATCGTCGTACTTGCTACATTAATAGACAAACTTCATAATTAAAGTTACAGTTAGCTGTACGACAATAATGAACACCATGCAATAAACGTTCCTTACCAACTACCGCATCTCCATCAACGGACGGTTATGCCGTCAAAGTGGAGAATCCTGACAATTCTAGTAGGCCGATAAACCCGAGGACGGCGTTCGTGACACACGTCCTCCCGGATATGCGGGATTATCCCCCGGGATTACTGCGACAGAGTGCCGCAAGATGAACGTTGAGCTTCCATCGCCCGCTTGAATTAATTCTTTACTGCCTGAATTGCTGGGCCTAGGTACTGAATTCATGGTTAGTTTTAGTTTGAAATTAATGAAATTTAGATAACTATTAAAACTATTATATGACAATTGGTACCTCAATTCTGTTGACAATTTAAATAACATATTCATGAATACGGATTGAAAAATAATAATTTTAGAGTATTGACTCTAAGACGGAAATGTTAAAATTTCAGTTACCATAAAATTATTAGCATATGAGCTCGACATCAGGAAAATTTAGAGAGTTAAGTAGTTGAACAAACTTTCATGGCGCATTAAAAATCTTCTATTCCCTCTAACTTTAAAGCGAAATTGGATGTAGAGGATGGTAATGGCTCAATATTATGCATTCACTCCAGACTTGGAGGAGGCTCCTCAAGAATTCTGTATTAAGGTCTTTGTGCTAACAAGCCTCGCTCTTGGTCGACAGTTTTTCTCAGCAAAGCTAACAATTCCAAGTTAAACTTGCGGAATCATTAATTCAGTTTAGAACTTGGGTCATTACAGGCGCTTATGTTCGTCGGAGGCTACTTAAAAGTCGCTACTGGTGCTTTGTACAAGTTGTTTCTGTTAGTGCGAAGTACATCTACGAGTAGGTAAGATTTGTTAGTCGAGTTAAAGTATCGTTGAAGTACTTCTAGATTAAGAAAAATATAGCTTTATCCGCTTCCTGGAAGAGAAGTTTCTTGATCTAGTAGTTCTTCTGATGTTTGAAAGTTTTTATTTAAAGACTGGGACATTTTGAATTCAAATGTTTACGTTTGTTAGATGCACAGACATGTTTACTATCTATGTCTGTGGTTAGTTGCCTCGACAACTACGGAACCCTCCCTATATTGCGCGTGGCCTCACAGTCCTGACTCGCACTTGACCGATTTTTCTAATATCCAGCATGAATAAATTTTTACGTGTTTTGTTGGAAGAATTGGATACCCAGAAATAATGCGGGTTTTGGCCGGCAACTACTATTACGAGTATTTACAAAAATTAACACATTAGCAATTTATTTAAAAACGAAGCAAAAACTAAGAGGCTGTGTTTATTAATTCTGGGATTCACTCCGACACGTGAGCAGGATGATACGATGCGATAGTTACCAGCTTATATTTAAAAGCAAAAAGCAAAGCAACAACCCGTAATTGTCCCACTGCTGGGCTCGGGATCTCCTCTCACAATGTGAGGTGTATAGGCCATAGTCTACCACGCTGGCCAAGTGCGGATTGGTAGACTTCACACACCTTTGAGAACATTATGGAGAACTCTCAGGTGTGCAGGTTTCCTCACGATGTTTTCCTTCAACGAAGCAAGTGATAATTAACTTGTAATACGCACATAATATTAGCAAATTAGAGGTGCGTGCCAGGATTTGAAATCGGTCCCCCGCGTTCGAGAGACCAACGTTCTAACCACTAGGCTATAACTGCTATATGCTTATATTTACTTTAGTGTTAATTAATGTTGATCCACACACTAGCAACGCCGTATTTAGTTCCAAATAAGACAATAAATCTTGAATACCCTAATTTACCGTCATGTTCACAACTAGCATTGTTTGCGTTGCTAATCTATCGCGGTCTCGTTATTGATGGTCGGTCGCTGCTGACATACGGTCTGACAAACACTCTGCTGATGTCGTATTGATGTATGGCATTTTGCCGGGACGGTGATTAATCTGTGAATATCATATTGTTATTGTTTGACATGATCATCATTAACGGTCTTGTTTCTTCCTAAGGATCTTCTCTTCGCTAATTGGTTAATATCTTACAATCCTCTTCGGTTTTTGTTCCTGTTTACTAAATGATTTTTCTTATGCTTTATTTTCTAGTGTTTTTACAAATAATACGTTTCGACTTCTTCTCGGGAGTAAGTAACTATACCCCTCTGACTATGATTGTGATGACAAAGGCTGCAGATGTCCATAAGTTCAATGGTCTCTTCTCCCACCACCACTTTAAATAAAGCAGTTGAAATATAAATGCACGCTTATTATTATCAAACGTAATATCTACAAACTGCTAACGAAACAGCATGGACAAGTGCGCTCAACTGAATTTAGAGCCGTGTTTGTCGTGCCCAACAATAATACGAGTTCTTTTTGAGTGTCGTCAAAATTTCATTCACAATATGGGACAGAAAAATGCTTTGTGGATGTTCTCTTCCGTAAGTGAGGTATTTTTTGTAATGGAGAAGAAACATTGTGAGAATTTTATTAATACAGTCATAAATAAATAACGGGTGTGAATCGAAGTGAATATATAGTTTTTTAAATGTTGTGCTGGATGATATACAACCGTTTTAGGTCTAATGCAATGTGTACTCGAAAAAGGAATATTTAATAATATTTTTTTCTTGTGGTTTATTATATCGTACTTTATTTAGTTTTTCTGTAAAATGTATGGTTATTTCTATTGGTTTTAATCTCTTTTCAACTACATGTTTTAACTTACATCTATTAATATTTCTTCAATGTTAACTTAGATAGAATGCCAATGTTAACATGTGAACTTACGACAGAAAACTAGCGAGACACAATTGTCTCCTTCAGAGATTTTTCATTAGAAAGTGTCAACAGTTATTGAAAGGACTTTTGTCCATTCGCGCAGAACTTTAACAATTACGAAACTAGTAGAGAATTTATACAGTAATGAATAATAAAACTCTTTGCTCGGAGAAGTCGGTCCGTTTCCAACTGGGTCAAGCGGTATTTGTGCTGCGATACCGGCTGCACTCTGTATCGGCGGAGATTTTATCCGTTAGCGGATTCCGGGGGTCAAGATTAGTTCAGGGTATCGTTGGATTGCCCCTAGTTTTATAAAATGTGTCTCATCGACGACGGACTAACGACAATCATTGGCTGCAGCGCATTCATGTTAATCAATGTTATGGCGATGAAACAAGTTAAATCTCTCAATAAAAATTTTGGCCAATAATTACAATACTTTTGTTACAACTAGTTTCAGAGCCGATATTTAAATCGTTTATCTTATCGCTTTCATCTTCTAGCCTGTATGTGCGACAACTGCTTTAAATTTTCAAGTGTCTCCAGTCTTAGTAACAGTCGCCTTACTTCGAGGTCCTTTTGCTCGGAGTCAGCATTGAATTGTGCCTGATTCACTCTGGCCTCAGTTGCCGAGTTTCGTACTCTTTATATTTCTCTATCTTTGTATAGCTGATTCAAGCTCAACATTCTGTTATTGCAATTTATAGTATTCAGGGGTGAATTTGTATAACTTAAATGTAACTTGAAATAAAATTGTTAAGAACTTTCAAATTTTGTGGCTGTAATTGTAGATATATTCGTACATATTTTATTTTTGTGTTAGTGTTTTATTTATCCTTTTTAATATTTGGATTGTCAGACAAAGTTAAATTTTGAGATTTAAACCTTTTAAGACTGTATATCAGTCTTACCATGAAGATGTTCTTCTTTTCCATCTATTCCGCGTTACTTATACATAATCTTGCCATAAATACGTTACAACCTTGTTTAATTTAACTATCAAATACTATCGAGAAATGTTTCGATTGATTATGAATGAGAAACTTTTGCACTATCTTAAAATAAAAATAAAAATTTATATTGTGCCATTTAATAAAATAGAGTTGATGTTAAAAGAAAACACAGACTGGTTAATAAGTTGCACCGCTACAGCTATGCACCTATTGAGATTTTTAAACCAAATAAAAACAAGGGGTTTTTATTTAACTAATTTACAGATATATTAATTCCTAAAAGAATTATTTAGTGAAGTGTTTGTAACAGTATTTTTATATGTTAATAAGTTAGTGCTCGACAACAATCCCACAATCCATTTATGGCCAGACTAGGTATGTTCTTATTATCTTATTTAAATTGATCCTTTCATGCTGCATCACCTTAATCTAGGTGGAGGTATAAAGAAGTAAATATTTTAGTCGTTTAAAATAAATTGCTTTTGCTGCTGTTGGTTTAGGGAACTCATTTAAATCTGCATTTACTGTACATTTTCAAACGGGTACATGAGATTTGCATCAACATAATATCCTGATTAAAGCCTTTTGTGTTTAATGTAGTTCATTGCACTGAAAGCGTCATTTGTTTTTACGGATTATATTTTACGCTGAAAAGGATAATTATCTGGGTTAATAACCAGGCTTTCAAATTATTTAGTAGAAATTAAGCTTTAGCCATCGGTCATATTTTGATGCTAACTAAAACTATAATATAATAAAGTTCATTGACATCCGTTCACGACATTACGTATGTCTTACTAATATTTCAGTTGACACATTAACGATAGAAACATACAGTTTCTATTGCATATTCAATTCCAAATCGGAGAATAGAAACTTACTTCAAAAGATAGATCCCCAGAAATCCATACAAATAAAACACAACGCAAATGTAACTTTGAGTACATTAAGGTTTATTGTTCTAAATGCTGCAGATTTATTTATTTATTGCTTTTGGAAAACTTTCTTTATGGGAGCTATTCTTTAAGTTTAGAATTGATTGTAACATAACTCTTCCTGTTCCTCTCTCTATTCATTCTCATCTTACTAGAGGCTAGAGCTGTAGGGACGGTAGAGATATTTCTTGTTATATGTTTTACCGTGGAACAATGAGGTGATTTTAAAGTGTTGAGCGGGGTATAAACTGTTTGTGTTTGCTTTTGTTCAATGTTTCGACGTTTCAGAAAGATTATTAATTATGATTTAAGATACCCACTTGGTCTGAAATTCATGAAAGTGTTCATTGGTAATCTTTATGTATTACTTTTGACAGTTGGTTTGAAATTCTCGATTGACTTAATTTCCCTTTAAGTTTGTCGCTTTATTTTTGGCTTAGGAAGCCGTAGACTTAAATTTATGAAGATCTTTACTGTATATGATAGGTCGACAGAACGTTCAAACATTTAAGTCGTAACGTTTAATCATTATTGAATAATTAAAATTGGTTAGATTCGCTTCAGATAGAATTCGTATCTCCAAAAAATAAAGAAACTATCCTTTCGGTGGTATTGGTCAGCACATAACATCACGCTAGATGTTTGTATGAGTCTGCAGAAACTACCACATTTTGTATTCATACCTATATCGTTGTTTTGTTGATCGTTGTCCGGGGCTCAATCTGGGTCAGTGTTACAGGGTCTACCGCAGGTCCACGATTTATGGCTACGTCCTGGCGCCGGTGCCACTCGTGTTCCGGTGTCGCTACACGTGTTGGTGACTGACCCTTTGCCGTTCATTGTGCTGTTATTGTCAACGACAATTTAACAACAGTAACAACAATATAAAGCCATGTAAATTTTGAAACTGTTGGCTTTGAAAGATGTTCGTAATCCCGTCTATTACTCCCACGAAAAATCCATCTCCATTACCGTGTCCTTGTCTTCTTAATTGTTTGAGGATAACAAACAATATAGCAATTAATGTAGCAACAACCAATTCAGTACGTCTGAATAACGGTGATATTGATCGCGGATGACTAATTGCGCCTCGCGTTGGAATCTCACCTGCTCTACACGCCACCCCCCTCCTAATTTTATTTCTGGTACTAAAGGACGGTGTTTTAAATTGCCTATAACTGAGTGTACCCCATCAAGCTGTTTCTATTGTGTTTTTATTTGTATCGCGTCATTGTGATTTCGTAGAGGGCGAATTAAGTGAGGTTTGAACCTTTTAAGTTCTTGAGACGAGGCTTTACAAACTGTGTTTATATAATGAAACAATTAGCAGTGACGATGTTGAACATGTCAGAGTCAAAGTCAAAATATTTTATTCATATAGGTATCACTGATACACTTATGCACGTCATTTTTTTGGCTTTTCGGAAGGTGCTTTATCGCGGAGGAGAAGAAAAACCTAAAGAAACTCCTCAGCACATCTTTTAAAAAAATATTACAAAAAAAGATAATAATACAAAAGTATTTACTATTCTGAGCGGAACTGGTTGCAGAGCTGGTCATTTCCATGCGGTAACCAACTCTACGGTACATTTTATAGAAATTTTATCGTATTTGTTCCAAAATGATACACATTTTGGATTTCGGTCTTCGTCTTGTCTTGTCTTTGGTGAATTGTTGATCATATAATTGATGCAGAGGTGGTATCGTGAACAGTATGAAAGTGACAAGCTTTTATAATGAGATGGTAATGTATGTCTATCAGCCTATGTAATTGCTTCTTCCCCCAGTAATATAAATCGTAAGAAATGTTATCGAGCTATGAAATTTTATAGGTACCACCGCGATACACACTGAGGTATAAATCATTTATTACTCAGATAAATTTAATGCGGGCGGAATAGCATAACAGTTTGTGATGCTGTTACTACCGAGATTGTTCCGGGAAAATGTTTACAACATTTTTAATTTTCTACCTCGTGTCGAACGAGATTTTACGGTGCGCATGACAACGATATAATAGTTAGCAGTAGAGGTTTTTATGCAATGCTTGAGGACCCTGCAGCCTAGTTGGTAGTGACTGTGCCTGCGAAGCGAAGGATCTCGGGTTCGATTCCTGGCCGGACAGATATTTATGTGACAGATGAATATTTGTACTCCGATCATGGGTGTTATAAACGTCTAATTTTAGTGTTAACGTTTACATTACCTTGTCTATCGATTCCTGAGTCCCTACTTAGGAAACTTCAAAGTCAATAAATACATATTATTCCGCAAAAGAAAGAAGCATGGTTCGCACTGGAAAAGTATCGCGGTTAGTATTGTAAGTATATCACCGGCTTAGGATTCCGTATATGGCACGCTCAGAGATGAGCTGATTGACTGCCAGCACACCGTCAAAGTAACCACCACTTGTGTTTTCGACCGTCAAAACCCCAATCAACTTGTATACGTCATGGAATGTAACATAACAAGCAAACTCACATAAACAATCTGCAATCGCTTCTCACAGACTATTCTGAAACTGTTTAAATTTCGTTACATGTCAATACAAACTCCCCCGAGACTCCATTTCGGCTTTATACCCTCCTCTCCCCCTCCCCCTTTATTACACGTCAAAGCGCGCACAATCTGAATCAATTTCCAACAACACACGTTGTCATCGTTTTTACCTTATTCGCCCATCCCACCCGGGTGGCTGCCGTGGGGTTACTCTAAGAACATTCCGTAAATAACAACATTGCGTTACAAATATTTACACTGTTTGGATGTTATGAATAAGTAAATGACTGTGAAATCGGGAGAGGATGTGCGCTTGTAATCGTATTTTGCATGGAGATATACTTTAGGGTTTGGATTATAATTATAGTGTAATGTTGTATAGTTTTATAACATAAATAATTAGTTAGTTACCTCCATATAGGACCATGGCAAAAATTTAAAAGTAATATTTTTTTTCAGACACAGGTGTTCTTACATACATTCAATAGTTGGTATATTAATCCAAAAAAGGCTCTAGACTACAGTTGAGCTGTTGGTACACAAAATAGTCCATTACAGAGCATGGGTCTCCTCATAATTCTGGAAATTGAAAATGAACTCTACCACGTTGCTCCATTGCCATTTAGTGAAGAAGTGAGGAGGAATCAAATGATTACATGTTACATCGACGGCTTGCTTTGTTTTGCGAAGTATCAAAGCTTTCAAACTTTGCGACAAGCTCCATCCATTCAACTTCCGACCGCACCTGCAGTTTCGTAACTTTCTCGATCATTTTCGATCGACACGAGCCGTCGTGCTGTTATCTCTTCCTAAATAGCTTAACCAGCGTAAAACAAGGTACTTCATTGCTTGGTTGTTATTTCATCCACATGCTGCCAATAGTCTCCGTGTGAAATCGCTGCGACATATGGACTGGCATACAGATACATATATGACACATGACGACACTTGCTAGCTTTCGTTAGTGCTATTTGCTACGAAAACAATCCTGAAAAGAATTGTTTCTAAACATGACGCGTCTAAAGTGGCATACAACAATCAGTAAGTTTATTTTTTAACGTGATAACGTTTATAAAGACGATGAGCCTGAGAGGCATTCACGAAAACCGAGTAACGGCCGGAGTAACGTCACGGAAGCGCGCGCAGCATTAGAGAGAGAGGCACGCTAGACCGGCCGTCTCTCTCCCACTCAAGCGTAATCGGTCCGCTTTGAAGGCATTCTCGAAAACGTGGTATTTCATTTCATTTTTATTTTATTTTACAATCTTTTGAAAAGAAATGATTTCTCGTAGCTCGTACGTATTATTATTATATGAAAACGAAAATCTACAATAGCGTCATCTCTGTTTATAGGTATGAACTACTTGAAAGAACTTTACACAGTACATCGACTCGGACTTTAGTTGTAGTCAAGAAAATCACAGATGTCGCGCAGCTCCTTGTATTTAAAACGATTTAAACCAAATTTTCAACTCAAATATGTTTAAAATCGTATAGTTAGTATGAAATTTAATATTATAATCTAGCTAGATACGCGGGATATTATAAGCTATTATATGGGAAAAAGGCGTAAGTTTATGTGTGTATCATTTATTCTATATAAAATCATTTATTCTTCTACGAAATAGACGTTATCACGTAAAACCATTGTCCGTAAACCGACTTTACAGACAACCAATTTTTTCATGCTTTTACATAGTCACCTTATTCCTTCACTTGGCAATGTAGGGAAATTGCGTACAAGTATTTGTAGGTATGATACAGGCTACAGGAGAATCGTAGATTATATCCAAGATGTACATAAATATCAATCGTAACAATGCCTATCGCCCAGTGTTGGACTCCTTATCATAGTTTCAGCTTTACCAAGCACACGCAATGACATCAAAGGATTCAAAGGTACTGTACAAGTGATATTTTTTTCTCCAAAGATTATATTACAGGCTGCAGAGGCAGTATGACGAAGATCACGCGTAACCCGGTTGTTTGTCGCAGATTAAGCCGACGAACGATGTTCACGGGCCTATGAGGTGAACATTATTGCTTTTCGCAAACACGTATCACATGCTGTTAAAATGGTTTATGTGACACGTCTCCAACCTTTTCTCGTTTAGGGGTCGATTAGGTTACTAGAATTGTTTGTACCGTTTGGGAATCACCTTAGAAAAAAAGTTGTTCTCCATGCCAAATCCAGTTTTCTGCTGTTCTCCTGGCTCTTCAGGCACGCAATTTACATTTATATTAAGCTTTGCAATGAAAGTAATGACCCCGTTGATTCGATTCCCAGTTAGGACTAACATTAGTGTGACATATAATATTATAAAAGTTTTGTTTCATGTCATGGGGGTTTATTGTTGTCACATTATGGTTTGTTATTGGACATATTATGTACACATCATGATTTTACGATTATTTTACAAATATTTGTAAACCTTATTTGACCTTTTGTAAATTGATTTGAATTTCGAAGTGAATTTTAATCCTGTAGCTTTCACCGTCTAATGAATTTGAGCGGATCACTGAATACGAATTAACAATTCAAATTGTTTGTAAGCGGCACACCTAGAAACTATTTTTGAATAAAACCTTTTCATAGCGGAAACCCCAAAGTAATATCTGTGGTTCGGTTAACTAAATCTTTCGTGACTCGCAAACATGAGCGATATTAATTTGAAAGTATAATAACGTTGTAATAATTTTGTGAACTGAACACTATTCAGGTTGTTTTATACATACATTTAGAATATAGGTTCTAGCTTACGTTCCCTGCTTATGTAATTACATCATACGATGATGATTGAATTCAGCGCTTAGTCTGCATTGTTAGATTACTGGCCTTTGTATCACCCAGCGTAATCCTATCGGTACTCACGTGGTCCTAAGATTCTTAAGTAAACCTGAAAACCAAAGATGAGATCACCTCTTTTTGGCAGTATGATGATGATGATGGCAATACATTGATGACGTTCATGGTATTACTAATGCAATCTGCTGCATTTCATGCCGTGATTCATTTGCCCGGATGTCTGTTTTAATTTTCAAATGTAAAGTTAATCTCAAAGCATTTCATATTAGAAATGCTACACTTACCAATAAAATAAATAAAATACGTTCGTTACATTCAAAATTGAATCTATGCTTAGAGAGAGACACTCGACTCAATCTATAATGGCGCCCAACGTGGGACCAATTACAACGGCTAATTACTTACGGTACAAATTCAGAATGCGAGTAGCATTTGCGATGACATTCGTACCTAGTGTTGTATTATGGGAAATGCTCAAGCCGGTCTGTGTGGCTCAGCGTAATCTACGCTCACATATCTTATTCCGTAAGATGGCGACAATTACGCAAGTCTAATGGTGCATGTAATGGACCTGTAAATTATTTGTAACGTACGTCTTTAGTGATATGAGATTTGTTTTTCTCTTTGGGGTATTTCGAGAAGAAACTCTTGAATGTTTTTAATGAGTGTAATTTATGCTCTCTATATCTTGTCATTGTGGGGGTATTATAAACGAAGGATAAACTCTGACACCTTTACATCTCCGAAGTAGAAATCCTTGTGTTGCAGGTGACGTGGACACGCACGAATGAGACTTCAGAACCATCTACGTCCTGCTGTGAGAAAATATTTATCCGTCATATAATATCTGACCGGGAATCGGACTCGGCAGTGTTTATTCCATATTGATAAGATTTGAAGTTGTTGTTGGGACATAAACAATAAATAAATGATGAACAAATAATGAACTCCACCAGAGCGATTTCTGTTTCATTACTATTCTTTTGTCGTTTCTTTTCCTATTTAATAAGGCATCTTTCCGAAACGGTTGTACATTAGAAGGATTTGACGATAATAAGAGTATTGATTAATACCTTCATGAAATAAATTATTTGGATTGTAGTATACACCACTCAAGTCTTCTTAAGTGGCTCCATAACTAGCTTTCTAACGGTTACAACGATACTTGTTCTTTTAACACTGTGTCTGTTATGTCACGTGACTATCTGTCACCCATCCCACTTCTGATTGTACTCTCAATTACTTAAATTTGTGACAAAACAAACCCTTAATCTTTAAGCACTTTCTAAATTGCTTAAACAATCCAGCCACGATCATACTCTTAGGATATTTGTTTATAGTTACCACAAGTTATCTATTTTACTAATATTATAAAGCTAAAGAGTTTGTTTGGTTGAAGCGCTAATCTCGGGAACTACTGCTTCGAATTGAAAAATTCTTTTTGTGTTTGATAGTCCATTTACCGAGGCTATACAACATCATTAGTAGTTAGTTTTTTCCCCAAATTAACGCGGGTGAAACCGCGAAGCACAGCTAGTATTTCATAAATTTATTATTTTTCACTGAATACCTCATTGATATGATGTGAAAATTTTAAATTCGTTTGTTAAAATATTTTATTTAGACACATGTGTTCCACCTTTTTGTGATTATATAATATCAAGAGGGCCGTAGATTTCCATTAATTTATTTTTGCCTGGTATTTTCCTGTATTAAAACGGCGCGTGTTCTGGGTCACACTCGCAGGGCCCGTGATCAGTCAGTGTAAGGCGGCTGCAATTTACACGGCTCCCACCTCTGATTCCATTTGGATGACATTATTACTTAACCTAAAAACATCGGGAGAAATATGTCGCTATCCGTTGGTATAAGTACCGTGTTAATAACATTAATAATAATTATAATAATATGTGAAGTATGTTTAATATGTGAAGTAAGTTTTAAGATAAATGTTGGCTAGCTATTTATTGAGGACTTGGTAGAAGTTACATTTTAAAGTATGTATGCTGACTGAATTTTAGTGTTTATTCGCTTTTGGGCTGAGTCTTAATGCCCATGATGTAACGTTTTTTTGTCAGGAATTATAATAATATAGACTATGGATCATCCATCCATAGCTTTCCTCATGATTCCGGCTATCATACACAAAAATATTTTATCCATTCCTTCTGCTTATTTCATAGATAAATTCATTCAAACTAACTATAATAAAAAACTGTACCTACATTTACTTAATTAGTAAATATAGAATAAATACTAAAATTTCTTTGAAGTACCTAAGTACTTACTCGTGTATAGTTTTTTGATGTCTATAAACACTAAAATTCAGTTCCTAAAAGCATAACCATCAACTACCATTATTACTTACTGTTATCATATTTTGTTAAACATGTCCCATGGTTTGTGTCCAATCGATCGATTAGTCTGCGAATGAAACACGAGGTAACATCGACCTTCGTATATAAAAACAGAAAATATTGACGAGTTTTCGACGTCCCTTAAATACGCCTGTTTACAACTTGTACAAGCTCTTGTGTCACGCACCGACGGATGAAAAAATATCACTTGTACAGTACCTTTGAATCCTTTGATGTCATTGCGTGTGCTTGGTAGAGCTGAAACTATGATAAGGAGTCCAACACCGAGCGATAGGCATTGATACGATTGATATATTATGTACATCTTGGATATAATCTACGATTCTCCTGTAGCCTGTAGCCCTGTATCATACCTACAAATACTTGTACGAAATTCCCCTACATTGCCAAGTGAAGGAATAAGGTGACTATGTAAAAGCATGAAAAAAAATACTGGCAAAGTCTGATTTGATTCTCAAAAGAGGCAAAAGAATCTCACAATATAGACCTAGAAGCATGAAATTCTGTACAGATTGCCTAGCGTACGGTAGCACTAAAATTATTTTTTGAAAATTCATCTCTAAAGAGATGAAACAGGGGTGAATAAAAGTTTGTATAGGTTTTAAAATGATGTTTCCGGGTACGATGTCACAGGCACCAGCTCATTTCTTAATAAAATTCCTGAAGTCAATTTACGTAAAAGATTCAGGGTACATTAATCGACTCTCACTTGCTGAGTTGACAAATTGATTTCATCAACTCGTATTAAGTACTTTGAGAAACAATTAGAGACTTCAAGTAGGAGTTCTAACAAGTTACTGTTACTGTGGAAATTACTTCTCGGATGTTGTGAGATTAAGGTATTCTGTTTATGTTTCCTAACATTATCAAAGGAGAAATGTTTGTTGCTTAGTAATAATGGTCGGTTTCAAGTCCAGAGGCCTCCAAGTAAAAGAAGCTGTTGACAGTGCCTCGTCTATTGCTTAGCAGACTGCACCATGAACGGGCTCAAGGTTCGGTGGAGCCCCACTCTATTGTAAAAAGAGATTCATGCAACACTCTCATGGCCCCCGGTCTAAGATTTCCTTTCTCATGGGTACCATGGAATACACACATAGTCAGAAAAACATATAATTCAATATATAATTCAAACAACTTCATTATAATATGTATTTATTTTTATTAATTTTATAACTTCACCGCGTCCATGTGAAAAAGCGCTGTAATTTATATAATTCGAAAGGCCGTGAACGCATACGAACCCGTTGACCTGAGTGTTTCGTATTCGAGTTTTCTAAACTGGAAATGTCTCTAGCACCGTCGGGTGCCTTTAGGCTCGTTACTTATAACTAGGCCGAGGCCCCGGGGCGCTTGTCTCATCACTGCCCACTTGCGAATCCAGTCTGTAACTATTAACCAGGCAAAAGAGGAAAATCCCATAACGGGAGTAGAACGTTTGAAGAAAAACGGCAGAGTCGAGTCGCTCTTTTGATTTGGCTTTCAAAGGCAAAAAGCTACACCATAAACCTGGAATGATCATCGGACATAAGACACACTGTTACGTATTTAATGACAACAATAGTTGACATCTAGACAGTCACTTTATAGCGTTAATAATTCACTGGTCAACAAAATTTTGTAACAAGAAAGGTGCTAGCTAATTTTAAATAACCTTCCTACCCTCATTTCATTACCATATTTATTTTGATTCCATCAGGTCTAGTTTTCGTGTTACAGCTACTACCCACAAAATTAAAAATTAACCATTTTTGTTTCACTTTCGCATTTAGAGAATTTGTTTATTTGAAGAGCGTAGTGTTTTGTTCTGTTTTAGAGTTAAGTGATTCTTAAATAATGTCAAGAAAGTGTAAAAATTATCCTGACAAGTTTTGTTACATTTGTGGTGACATTATTTTCAAAACTCAGGGGAGGAATTTGACACCATTAGTAACTAAGTTATATGAACTGTATTTTGGCTTTGCCATTGGACAGTAAGACAAAACCTGGGTTTCACACATCTGTTGTGTTACATGTGTGAGTCTTCTCACTGGATGGGCGAAAAGATCTCGATCTATGCCTTTTGCAATCCCTATGATTTGGACGGAACCAAGGAACCACTCATCTGATTGTTATTTTTGTCTTATTAATACAAAAGGTATTACAATTAAAACAAAAAGTAAAATCAAGTATGGTATTGGTTCAGTTCAGTATTGGTGCAGCCTGAGAATGTATTTTTACCACCTTTACACATAAATCTTGGGCTTATGAAGAACTTCGTGAAAGCTATGGACAAGAGTGGTGACGGCTTTTGTTATTTGAAAGAAAAATTTCCTAAGCTAAGTGATGCAAAAATTAAAGAGGGCATATTTGTTGGCCCTCAAATCAGGCAATTGATGAAAGATGATTATATTTAAAGAAAAGCTTAGTAATTTAGAAAAATCAGCTTGTTAAACTTCCATAAAAGTAACTTCCAATTTTCTAGGAAATCACCGATTTAATTGACTATAAATGTATTATCGCGGAGCTTTTATCTACTTATAAGGCTTTGGGCTGTAACATGTCGTTGAAAATACATTTCTTCATTCACATTTAGACTTCTTTCCTAAAAATTTGAGCGCCGTCAATGATGAACACGGTGAAAGATTCCATCAAGACATTTCTACCATAGAAAAACGATATCAGGGCAAATGGAGCCCACGTATGTTAGCGGATTACTGTTGGACATTAAAACAAGACGTTCCTGAAGCAAAGTACAGACGAAAATCATAAAAATAAATTCATATTAACGTTGCAATAAATCGAAATAACTTCTTTTTGTTGATAAAGTTCAAAATTTCTAAAATGTTTTAAAATAGTATTACAAAAAAACTATTCGTATTTAAAGCATTTTAATTTAATTTCTAGTATCATTATCCTTGTCCTAAACATAACTAGACAAAAGTTTTCATGTTACATGCAAAAGTTATTTTTTGTTGACTAGTGTTTAATTAGGGTTGTCTCGAAGAAATCTCTCCTGCAACGGTAATACCGCCCATTTGTGTTTGTAAAATGTCCACTGTTCTATAAATTATGTATTTTCATCTTCTTAGCAAATACTTTATGTCCTTCCTTACCGATGACCTGTCACCTATGATGATCGCCTTCAGATAGCCAGCGAATATTTGTTGATTAAACATATGAAAATATTTTTACATATTGCTCCCTAATCGCTGACAGTGGGAGCTTAGAATCTAAGGTATCTGTAAGCTCTTGGACTGCGGTCAACTACTCGTGCCTAATTGATGGCTGGCTATTGACGTTCTGTTGCGGCCACTTTTTCTCTCTCAAAGTAGATTTATTTTTCCCAGTAAAGTTCGGCTCATTTCTCTTAGTTTTCTTCCTTTTTTTACCCTCTCAATGCATTAGGTGTTTGCGCTTCCCATCGTGAATTGGGTGGATTTTATTTCCTGCGGCTATCCTTTGGCCTTCTTTCCAAAACTATCAAGAGTTTAATTTATAGACGTTTGGCAATCGCTTCCAATTACTTATTAATCTTTGAATATCAGCTAGCCAAGTCTAATAAATTGTGTTTTTCCAAGTTTTTTGTGTACGTTATGAAAACGAATAACTTTGTCATTATTTCACAAAAAGTAACGGATATCATGCTTCATTGATATGATACTGTTGATAAAGATCTCGATATTCGATTGATTTTGTTCCAATAAAATCTCGCCAACTTTCCTGGCACGCTGCACGCTCACAATGTAATCATTTGCTTTGAGTATAAAATTTCGCATAGTTTAAAGTGAAACTTTATAACGAACTCAGCTATCATATTTCCAAACTCGATCACTGTAACAAACTTTAGAACCCATTCGTATATCACCAGTTCAGTGAACCGCGTTTACTGAATACATCGTTTACTTTGAATTATGAAGATCGCTGCTGCTTTTAATTTAGTGTGCTGAGATAGTCGAGACTACTGGAGCGTTCGCCAACTACTACCATAATTTATTCGCAACCTGTCACTTTACAATTAACATATATCATTATTTTTACTGGTTTGGATTTTTTACTTACTGCTACTGAACTAGTTGTGAAATGGCTTTTGGAACATGGGATTCACAGGACAAAAAACTGTTACGAGAGCTTTTCTGAGGTTGGTGTCATACTTTGGAAGTACCTACTGGTTTTCATAAGGATTGAGATATTTATTCATTCGCACCGATTCAATTTCTATAATCACTTTCTTTCTTTTTTCTCTCTTTGTACTTAGCGGGCAACACATCAGTGATGACTTTAACGTTACTGATAGGGTGACTCGTTTGATGGCTATTTACAAATAAAAACGTGAAATTATACTGTTCGCCGCGTACTATCCTCGCCTCGGTATGATTCTACGATTGGCCCAACCTGTTGATCAATAAGTGTGTACCGCGTTTGGCTTATTGAAATGTTGTACTTGTATCCCAAAGAAAGAAAAACCTATTCAATTAATTTATGTTCATATGTAATGTATATGTTTTTATTTTGTTTCAGGTAAGATCCAGGAAATGTTACAGATATGTTCAAAAATTTTACAATTACAGCTGCTAAGTTCCCTGTGAGTGTTCGCTTTGATTATTGCAAACATATTAAATTATTCATCGTGCACCTATTTCAACAGCCTATCGAGCTACGTCGAATCATGTTTATGTAATGGGCAAAGTTTATTATAGTAATTCATTTTACGCAGAGCTCGTGCTTCTATATACCTACTTTTGTATAATTTAAAGTCTTTGTACAGTGGTCGAAATGTTATGAGCTGTAGTGATTACTTTATAGTTTGCTAATATATCTAAACATTGAAAAAACTTTGGTGCTTTAGTTAATGGGCAAGTCACGGGCGCCACAAGCTGCGGCCAAGCCTCAAGGGATTGCAGAAACGTCGCCAAGCCGCCGCCGCGTTCCGTTCGCAATTTGTGAACAAGCCGGATAAATCATAACTTCAATGTATGGCTGCCTTGAGAATACATGAACTGTTTCGGTTCCAAAGTTTTCAACTTTTATTTATAAGTCATGACTTGCAAGGACCAGAAGTAGTTTTGGATTTCCGCCAGCAGTATATCTTACATCGACTTTAGAACTATCCGATATCGAATATGTGTTCCGAAATTATCAATTCATGAGATTTTAAACTTAGTAGAGCTTTCAATGTTTAATTAGAATTACACATAATTAGGTTAATTTTCTTAAATTCAACGTTTATTTCGACATGTATATCTCAGAGACGTACCAGGCTTAAACATTACCCGTATGTAGCTAAGAAATTAAAGGAGACTGGGACTTTTAGGCTACCGACTGAAACAAGTAAAATGAGAGCTTAACATTACGGTCATATTTTTCCTTTCTTTAAATATTAAATATCAGGTTATTCCGCAATTTAGAAAAAAATGAGTATTTGTGAATTTACGTTACAAAATAAATCGATGCTGCAATAGGAATCCCACCAAAAACATAAATGTAAAAAAGGAGAGCCAAGTTCAATACAAAAATTATGCTTGGTTGTGGGTTTCGCCGCAAAAAGAATGGAGATCTAAATGAGTGCCAAGTTCTATGCAAAATCTAAATATGTATTTATAGGAACAAAATAACATTATGAACAAGTATTAAACTCTATTTCTTTGCTTTATTGGATACCTTAAACAATTGCTGTTATTTAAAAAAGTGAGATCTTAACGTAGGTTAGATTTGACTTGGCCAGTTTTTATCAGACTGACTTTTATGACTGATGTAATGAAAACTGGCCAAGTCAAATCTAACCTACGTTAAGATCTCACTTATCCTTACAAACTAAAATTTATTACATTCCGGTTTCTAGGTAACTGTTCCTAACTATCCGATTTCTACTTTACCTAATATCGCTCAAAGGAAATTCAATTTAAATCAGTACCGCGCCGTAAAATCAAGTAGTTTATCGAGAATGAAATGTGCAGCTCTAGGAGCGGTTGTCCTGAAAATGTGTAGTATTTTTCGCCAACAAAAGGAAACAACACGAACAACAGCCTCAGGAAAATCACTTTATTAAATTCTTAATCTAAACTTGTAGCAACTACGAGTAGAACATGTGCGGTTTTCTCTAGTACCCTTTCTCTTTTAAGATCCATTTCTATTTTTATTTCCACTACTATCGTTACTTTATTCCTTTTTACTCGCTTTTATTGCTGGTTACGGGTTATATATATATATCGTACTATTGATTTTAATTATCTATCAAATCCCTTTTATTATTTCAGTACCTACCATACAAATGGGATTAGAGTAGAACATTTTAAATACTAAGTTGATACTATACATGTTTACAATAATGTTAAGTACATTATGTAATTACGTGAAAATTGTAAAAAAAAATATCCAAAATTAGTAACTCTGTTTTTAAGTACTGGTTTCGAAACGAAAGTTTTACGCTGTTCCCATAGTGAGTTTATATCGTTAGCGATTCGTGCAGGCAAATATTTGTACTGGTGTCGGCACAAAGTGCTTTTAGTAGATACGCGAACTAATCGTGGAATAAATAACGATACGATTTAAAAGTGATTCAAATTTTTTTTATCATAAACCGTCTATGGATAACTAAATGTCTGCTACTAATAATAATACAAAAAATGTCGTGTCCCCATCTAATACTATGATGTTAAGCGTGACTACTTAGTTGTTAAGCTCTTCATTTCAGTTAAAATCGGGTAAACTGATACAATGTAACAGACAATTCTGGAACGTTTAATCGACAGCAGCGCGCTCTGTCCGCGTTTTAATTAAACTATCTGGAGCCGGCGGCGGTCTGCACTCCGCAACTATTGAGTTGGGAGATGCTTGCTCGGTGTATTCGTTGATTCAATCTGCAAAGAGTTATTTAATTTCAACTTTGCTACTCACTTGTGTTACGAGCTCGTAACCCACGTCGCTCGCAAGTAGTTTCAGTCTGCCGCTCGATAGATGTGCAGGGCCATGTTGGATGTTTGGATGGATAAATTAATAATCAAATTTCCGTTGGCGCGAAGGCGGATCGTTGTTACTTAAATATTATTATGGTATGACATCAGTGCCAGACTCAAGACATGAGTTCACTGTAAGACATGTTTTCTGTTCTTATTTAACGAGTCCTTAAGCATACACCACCACGCTGTTGTGTGTAACTGTGGACCGAAGCGCCTCAAAACTTGCCATTAACTAACGTAATTGCTTAAATCGATCGATCAATCGGTCGGTCACATGTTCCTTCCATTGTGTCATCAACACAAAGAAGTCTACAAAAGAGCAGATGAGCTACTTAATTGTTAGTGATCATCAGCCGATGGACACCAGCACCACCAAAGCCTCATCGATTATCGCAATCACACTACCTGACTTCTAAAATCGAATAACATGAATGGATTTCTTCAAGGCAAGACCGATTGGGCTTTTACTAAGTTAGTGCACTTTACCATCTACATTGCCACTCACCACCAGGTGGAATTGTAGTCAAGCACTAACTATTCGGAATCTTCCGGATCGATGTAAAATTCATCATGTGGCCTTTACCTATGAACGCTTAGTGATCAGTTAAGAATTGAATATCGCGGGGCTTAAGAATCCTCCTCTCACCCCCTTTCTCAGCCATTGAAGCTCCTTTGCCGGCTATTTCCATAAACTTAATTAAGAATATAACAAGAGGTAAAGGAGGAAACTTTTTTATCTTGGAGTTAAAATAAAATAAGATGACCGATTCTCGATAAACTGTTGCCCGGCTTGACCACCCTAAATTCAACGAAGAATGGTGAATATAACATTTTAGCACATTAATAGCGTGCCGTTTACGTCTTCTCTTTGCTGCGGCTTTGGGAAGCCAAACCACTGCAATTTGGAATGTCCTAAATGCAAAGTACTAAGTCGTAACTAAAACAATGACGCCAGAGCGCCGCCGCGCCGTTTGCTAAATGATACTTGAGTTTTAGAACCGTCTTTGAGAACGTAGCAGATGTAGCTACAATTTTTAGGGTTCCAAAGTAAAATCGGTACCCTTATAATTTCGTCATGTCCGTCCGTCCAAGCGCCGAGACGTGGCCGATACCCTTAGTTCTAGAAAGCTGTAATTTGGCATAGATATACATATTTATTAAAACTCCAGAATCATAAAATATTGAAAAACATTTTTTTTTTCAGAGTTATACTTTACAGGTAACGTGATGACGTATTCTTTATTTGTCGCATACCCTATAGTGTGAGAAATAGTATAAAAGGTCTTCCAAAAATATTATGCGTTTTATAAGACCATTTTTGGAAATCGGGGTCCGTTTGCGAAATATTTTGTTTAAAATGCTAATTTTGGTGAGAGTCAGGGGGACTCCCTGCTGGCTAAACGGTTGTAGTTGGACTAGTGAAAAAGATGTCAAAAGTTGTTTAAATGATGAATTTACAACTATCACGGCTATGTTAGCATAAGTAGTTAATGAGTAATAGTCGATAAACTTACTACTTCGGAACCCTATATTTTGTGTGGCCTGACACGCATTTGCCCAGTTTTTTATGTAACAAACATTGTGCGTTTTTCTATTAAACTTAGAACGTAGGAAACTATTTAGAATTAATGAACGAGAATGCACATAATTAGAATGTTGACCATGACTACAAAGATTTTACAAATATGTAGTAAGTTATTAATTTCTCGTGAACATAGATAGTACCACATGAGCTTCAGATTTATTAAACCTAACCTAACCATTATCCATTTAGCTTTGTATATTTCCAAAAATATTTAGCGTCATAGCTTTAGAAGCTATGAATTCCCTCTGAATTCCATTCTCCAATATTGTATAACCAGTAATCTGGACCTCTAGACCTCTAGAGTCTGTTGTAGTCACCGGTGGCATTGACAATAAGCGCTCGGCTCCGAAACTGAGAGCGGCTTTCTCCGTTGAATTATAGCTATTCACGCTGCAGACGGCGTTTAAAAATTCAAGAGAGGGAACAAGGCTTAAAAGAGCATGAAAGGAATTGCTTAAAGCCTTCAATGTTATACATCCTGGACCTACCTTTGTGTGACTAAATTAGAGCACTGCTGCGGTCGACTTGTCAGTGTTCAAACGTCTTGTTCGGTTCAGAACTATGTACTCTATGAAGCTGAATTTAAAATTCATAGTGTATGAGACGTAAAAGTTCGGATCTTGCTTGTGAAATTTTGTGTCATAGTTTTTATTGTTCCGTTAGTAAAGGTCAAAATTCTTGAGTAGGTGAAGTTCCATTTAAGCAATTTGTATAGTTTATGTACAGTGAAACCTGGTTAAGTGGGACCTGGATAAGTGAGAAACCTCTATTATTGAAAGTTGCAATGAGGTCCCGGTTCTTTTTCATTAAATTACCTCTGTTAATGGGACTTTTTGAACCTGGTTAAATGAGGTTTGAATTCTAAGACTTTTTCGATGTTTACCTCTATAATTGAGACTCTGTAGCTCAAATACCTGTATAAGTGAGACAAATTAATCAGGTTTTAACACGTTTTGACATGTTTGTTTACATACATTTCGCGTCGTCTTTCGAGCATGCTTTGTTTGTCAGTACTATCTCAGGTTTTGACCTAAAAACAAGGGAATAAAAGTGTACAAAATGTCCAAACGTAAATATAAAAACGTTATCATTATCTGAAAAATTAAATCTTCTATCAGATTATGATTGTGGAAAGTCGCGTGATAAGTAAACTGTGTGAGAATAACAAATCCAAAGTCAACCCTGTGTAGAATTATTAAAAACAACGAGAAAATTCGGTCTCAGGTCACATTCATATCTGCATTAAATTCATAATATGTACCAAAAATACGCATTTCTATTAACATTTCCACCTCTAAAAATGGAATAACGGCACATTTCGACCTCTGTAAGCAGGGGCCTCTGTAATTGAGACAACTATAATTTTAAACCTGCTTAATTAAAAAACTGGATTATTGGAAACCCTCAATAATTGGTACATATGTCTTGGTCCCTTGAGATCCCAGGTTTCACTGTATAAGGTTTTAAAATAGTTGTCTGGAGAACATATATAAAAATGGAGCGTCAGAAAATACGTGAACTTAACTCATTATTTTGGCAGGTTCAACGTGTCTGTAAAGCAAAATGGCCCACGGAATGTGTCTGGGAGTATTGACAACTTATTTCTAACTATGTATATTATCTAGAACATACGTGAAAATCAGCCATGAGAAAATACGTGAACTTAGTAATGATTTTTTGTACCTTGATCACCTCATACCTGGAAATTGGCCGTTTTTCCAAGCTAGCAAGTAGGCATACGATCATAGTACATACTAACACTACTCAATCGTCCACATTTCATCCGTCAGAAAATAAGTGATGTCTGGCGGCCCTGGGCTCTTAATCTATGATGTCCAGACAAATCTCGACAAAATACAAGTCCCGACAAAATACAAAATGTCCTGACAAATCCCGAGTTTTTGAAGTTTTGTCCAGATATTTCATTCTTGCCCTACCCTATCCACCCAATCTCATACTGACAGAGTAGAGTATTTACCGATATCGTCTTTGATTATATCGACTACATAACAAGTTGTCCAATTTGATAGGCTTTAATAAGCCAACCTTCACTAGTGTTCAAGGACTAGTAGGTGTTCGGTCCGAGTGTATTTGGAGCGGAACGGTCTCCTGGGCCAAATAGACGCGTGCGGTGAACGCGAGGGCGGAGTCGGCCATGAATAATACAGCAAGCCCGATATCTTTACTGACAGCGCTGGTCTTCAAGGTAAATCTACCTGGCTGCTTAACTAGTAGTTATTTATTGTATTGTATTTGTATTGTAATAATGATGTTTTCTTACCAAACATGTATGTGTAGAGACCCTGGTTATTATTTATTGGCTGGATTAGACATTAATGACTGTGATTGAGTCTGGTGTTTATTATAAGGTTTATTGTAAGGTAAGGTTTAATTGGTATACGAGCTATGACAATTGCTAGTGTGACAGTGTACCTAATTGTATTTAATGGTGTACCTACATTAGGGTTAGGGTTATCTTTTTTGAAAGAATATAATTAATCTAAAAGTTTAATTACGTAATAATTTAGTAAAGATTTTTTTTTCATAAAAACTTAAACATCCGTATTGAGCAACCACAAATCATTAAAATTTCAAGAAAACTATTTCCTACGTCCTAAAATCTTACATAATTCTACACTAAACTTTATATTACAACCATACAATAAAAATATTTATTTTAAAAATTTTAATACAAAAATTTATACGAATTTTTGTTTGACCTTCCTAATTCAATACTTTGTCTATAAAAGACGTTTGAATTCAGAGAAACCAGATTTATATTCGATTTGGTTATCTAACCCAATCTCTGGTCCTCTAGGGACACACGCAGATCGGCACTTCAGACCTCATCGGACGGCTGTGTTCCGAGCCCTTTCCTTTTTCAGCGTTTCATTTACGAACAGATTTATTCAGCACCGGTGTTTAGGTTGCTCACGTCTACAATCAATTTCATGATTAACGCAGGTGATTAGTGTTAAGTGTTTTGTTACTTACTGTTCTAGTTCTTTTTCTTCGTCTTCATCGTTAACTAATTTTTATTGTATGCAATTATTAGTATTATTGCTGACTGTATCTACATATTCTACATATTTGGTTAATTTAATTATCGATTGCTGCTTGCTTTTATTATAGTTTGTTATGTGAGGGTACCTTCATTATATTCTCAAACTGCACTACGAGAAAGTTTGGTCCATTATAACAACTATCTAGCTCAGAAAGTTCGGCAGTGCTATACGCTGTTTAACTTCGTCATTCGCTTAATAATTCTAGAAAGAGAGCTATAGGGACCACAGGGTAGGAACCCTAGTGTTTAATAGGAATTAAACACTTGAATTGTAATATTTATGATGCGAAGATATTTAATATTGACCTTTTTATAAATTGAACCTAGAAAAAGGCTTAGAGGTAAGCCTATTTTTTCATGATACGTCGGTTTTGATAAAAGTCCGTAAATAACACCTCTGGATGTTGCCTCATCCCGCGTAAAACGGGCACACCACAAATCTAACAAGACTCTAAAAGCTTCAATAGTTTTACGAAGTCAAGAGGTCAGTGCGTTGTAAGAGTGCAGTTTGTTATGTGGAGCACCCGAAGTGTCTCGAAGTCGATTTTCTTCCACTCGAGTAAATCTTGTACTTCCAAGTTTGGCAGGTGCAAGATCTCCTAGCGCCAGAGTGGGATTTTCTTTTATTTTCCCTTCCCTGGCGCGAGGGGCACTGGCAACCCGCGTCGCCTCGTCTTAGCGAGCTTTGAGCTGTAATGTAGCTCGAAGCCTCGAACAAAAGTAATTTTTATCCCAGAATTTATAAGTGTAGCATGTAGCACTAGCAACCCTTGCTGCACTTTCATCTTTCTTCGCTAAAAATATAAAATTTTCATATAATTCACAAGTTGATGTTTGAAGATGTTTTGAGTGTCCAAAGAAGCTATTAAAATTTTATAAGATTTTAACTTGCATATTACACAAGACTTACTGTCCACGGGGCTTCATTTGTCGATTGTATATGCAAGTTGTATAATAAAACATAAGCCTTACACAATAAGTAAACTCGACAATACCACTCCGTAGACATTTTTACTGATTAAGGTCCGATGATCTCAAAGCTTTATAGTTTAATCTGTTTTCATATCATACTTCTTAATTAAGTAAAGGTATTAGAGACGTAATATGACTTGAAAATCACCGTGTTTATTTCATTTCAATGTCCTGAAAGCATAGATTACTAATCTATGCCTGAAAGCCAGCTCACAACCGAATATTTGATTTGTGTGACTAAGTAATAAACAGGAAAACAATACAAAAACATCAATCAACTGTCAGGTTGACTTATGAATAAGTACCAAATTGTTTTCATCCAGGCGCGCAATTTTTTGTTTCCACTCGAACCGGCATTAGGAAACATTTGCTGAACTCACCTGGTAAGGCTGATTACACGAGCGCTGTTAAATGGGAGACAAGAAAAACGGTCACATGCTCATAAATTCAGGCTAGAAAACAGAGTTACATTGCAAGTAACATGGACACAGGAATGTGACATCGCAAACATTATTTATTGGTTTTTATAAGCGACATGTGACATACCAATAATAATACCATTCGACCTTTAGTAATACAGTGTTATTATTTATTAGTAGCAATATTTAAACTCAAGCAACTGAAAGAGCAATCTCAGCGGAGAGAATTACTTTGTACTGGATCATACATTGACTGCTGGAGTGGGTCCGGCAATAAAACGCGACCTGACACTGTGTAGCCGGCTTTAAAATCTGACGTAAGGTTGTATATTTTGTAAGCTGTAATATAACATGGACACAATTCAAAACATTCCGAATGGTTGTTTGAAATTTTATTACTTGCACAGTAGTTTAGACTTTGGTTACATCATTATGTATCTACAATGTGAATAAAGTGTCATGACCAGAAATCAGTGATTTGCCCAATGATAAGTAAAGGGTTAAAGGGGCGTAGCGCAGCCTAACAAGGTATTTTGTGCAAGTGATTTGTGATAACTGATATTTATTTATGATGTATATATATAACCAGTATATATATAACCAGTATAATATAATATAACCAGTCTCCACCTGATGACAACGAGGTAAAAGGGTTGCAATGGTAAGGAAAGGACAACAGCGATTGCCATGTTCCTATTAAAATTTGTATACTATCTGTATATGTTTCCTCCAAATCGTTGATAATGTTCGTATGACACGGACAAATTGACGTTACTAATGTAATATCCGTGTATTTTCGTTTCGGTGTGAAATCCGCGCTCCCCTGATTAGGCCGAAGTTTTTCTCTTAACCCGTATCATGCTGCCGTCAACATCCGCGCTCAACTTTGGCCCGCGACCGGGGTGAACCCCAACGCCGAATGGAAAATTGCTAGGGAGCACTTTGCCAGTTATATTAGACTGGTGAATGTTGGCTTGAAACACTCGGTCCGAGAGAACCTGTAAAGGATAGTGCTGAGACATACATCCTTCATAGTTGGCAATGATGTCTTCAAAAAATTTACGACATCTGATCGTCAGTTGTCGAGCCAAGTGGGTTGTTTAAGTCCAGTAAACAATAATTATATTAATCAATGGTGGTTTTAATCGTCATCAATCAAAGAAACACAAGCTAATAGTTAAATATGAGGGTAATCTTGTCCTCTATGGGATATTGCGGTCTTGGCTGTATTCTTCTTAACATTGGAATCTTACACCTGTACTTTGAAGCGGTGGAGAGCAAGCCCTAAGAAATATGGCTTCCAAATCACAGAGATGGTCATGAATTTTTTATTCTAACGGCCATCCAGATAGCTTGACTTCGCTCTACATTCCTTGACAATGCTACCTTAACTGAATCTCGTAAAAAGTTTACGCACTATTGGTCTCTTGTGAGTTTCTAGATGATTCCTAACTGTTGTAACTTAAGATCGTTTGTACTTACTTGTGAATTCGTTCCTAAATACTAGCTGCTAGGAGACACCTTCGCGTTGCATTCCAGTTCCACAGCACGTATGCTAATTACAAGTAGATGCAGCGCGCACCCTAATGCGAAGGGGAAAGATGAACGTGCCACCCCTCTGGAATAATTCACGCGCTCTTTGGTCCGGCGAAGTGGGGCGTTGTTTCCTTTTGTGTCCTTTTACTCTTTTTGTGCTGTAGGATTGTGTTTAGAATGCTAATTAAGCTAATGTGGCATTGTGGGTGCGATTAGATTAGACATAGCTTCTGCAGCATAGCAGAGTTTTGTTTTGAAAGTTTAGACGGCTTCAAATACCCGAGCCGTTGAAGCTAAGCTGCTGTGTTACAAATGACAGTTACTGCTATTGCATATTAATAGTTTTGAGCCATTCAATTTTGTCTTAACTTTAGGTATCAGTGCAAGATAGTAACTAAACACCCTGCTACTAGATAAGTTACCAATTTGAGATACCTGCTTCTTTGGAATTGTCGTCTCAGTCCTTAAAAATGAGGATTGTTCTGAGCTCGAAGGACGTTCAAAAAGTTCTGTTTTAGATTTTTTATATATCTTCATGGTTTGAAGTGCCTAATATATGAAATATATGCATTTTTATGTGGAAGTATCTATAAATAAATAAACAAAAGACCAAAGTAGCATATTCTATTTTTGTTCTGTTCATAAGATTAGTAGTTTAATATCCGCGAGTTCTTCCTACCCCCTCACACCCACACGTTTTTTCACCCACGTTATAAAGCGCAGGATTAAATCTGTTTATCCGTTTTTTCCCGAATCGCAAGCACCTGAAAAACACCAATTACGCGAGGCGTGTTCGATGCCTTTTTATTTTTATGGCCCCGGAACTGGGTTTTTGTGAGTGTAATAACATTTATGGAAGTTTTGCTTTTTTAAAGTTGGCTGTTTGGCGTGTTGTTCCACTGCGAGGTCTGCGAGCCAAGGAGACGTTCGATTTGTTAGCTTACTTTACGGTTGTTGGTTGTAGTTTGCGTGGTCTTATGCGTTAGGCTGAGTTTAGCAAGGTGAGTCCAGAATTCTGAAGGGTAGTTGGATGGGGGCCGGGTAATAGGTATATTTTAAATATCCCGTTCAGAGGGTATTTTGAGCGAGTGGTGTTCATCGTTGTTGTTAGCAAGTGTAGCTTTGATGGATTATTTTTTAGGCAGCATGACATAGGCATCTTTCAGACATCAAGGTTCTCCAGAATATCGCTGTTGCCTACTAACACTTTATAAGCAATAGATGTAGAAGCCCAAGAAAACAACAACTACTGGTAGCCCTTACTATATTCAGTAGAGCTACAAAGCGGATTATTACTGTAAGAATTAGTATTCAATCCAAGAATCTGAAGTTATAAGGCCGTTCGAAGGGCAGCATCTGAAGACGCGTGTAATCTATCGATGCAAGTCTAAGAATACTTCTTCACATCCAATTTATGTAGCTAAAGATATTGAAAATGTTCACTCTTTACCAACATATAACGTAAGCTGACGTCGTAAGCGACTACGGCCGCCTACTAAGTGACGTGGCTTTTACCAGAGATTAATGGGAAAAGCGAACAAGGGCCTACCGCCTTCTGCGGGTAGATAATTTCTATTCGATTCTTAAAGCTACATGCGTTTCATAATGTGCCGTCTATAACGTGAATTTACTAGTCATACAGTTACAACTTTAATTACGCTAAAACATGTAGCAAAAAACCAGGCGTTACTAAAAATATGTCAGTTAGGGACTCAAAATTATTGGTCTAATTGTCTTTTACAATTTCAAAAAGCCGTATTGAGGCGGCTTAGAATACTAACCCCAATCCCACGCCGGAGGGGTGTCGTAAAAGGCGACTAAATCCGGACTGCTGGTGGTAGGGCCCTCGGAGGGATTATATTGGTAGTATTGATTTTAATTGTTAATTAATACCATTATTACTATTATTATTTCTCCAGGGGTTCGCCTGGATAGCTACCACCCTCGAGCATGAGTCAGCCGCCAAACGACTCGTCGTGTTCCGACTGGGGGCTTTAGAGCCAGTTCTTTCTTTCTTTTTCTTCTTTCTTTCTTGGCCGGCAACGCATCAGTGATGCCTTTGGTGTTGCTGATGGTCATGGGCGGCGATAGCCACTTACCATCAGGTGGATCGTCAGCTCGTTTGCCGGCTATTTCCATTAAAAAAAAAGAAACAAATAAGTACAGGTAACTTAAGTCATGATGATGTAAGAGCTTTTTGCATTATAACAAAGGTTTACTGGCCTCCCTCATACTTCCCGAATCTCGGTAAATGGCGAAGGAAATGTGTATTTTCCTCGTACGCAAATAAAGTGTAGTAGACGGCGCGGTTACCTTCTCGTAAGAGAGTGACGCGGCCCTAACTGAAATTAATGACACTGAGGATCGACCGTGCATACAACTGGAGCGAGTTTGCAGTGTCACGGGACTATCATATGTTCTACGTACAGAGGACCTGATGGGAAGCACCGCGACTGCTTCTTTATCTTATTAATATATTGCTTTGAACGTTCGTTCTCCAGATCTGCCAGAGTGAGCTCACAACAAAACAATTTCCAGTAGTGTCCTTTGACAAGACGCTGGATGAATGAATATTAAAAGATAATTAAAAATTCGGCTCCATTTACCCATAATTGGGTTTTCTTCGAATCGTTTGAAACGCTTTACGATTTGAAATGAGCTATTCTGATGAAATTTTCAAGCGACTGATTTCGAAATTTAATCAGAACTATAATAGAACGTTACGATATATGTAAAAAAAAATCATCAAATTGTTTTTGAGTTGGCCTACTAGACAAAGAAACACAGACACACACTAAGACCGAAACAAAATTTTCAAATTGTTGTCTCCCTGGGAATCGAAACCAGGACCATTCTAGCTATTATTGTTAATAGACTAAAAATGGTAATCTTCTAACAACAACGCCTTTTTGTATTTCGTATTGTCACCGGATATGTACCATTTATCTATTCACTATCTCTACTCCTGTATCGTATTACTTCTCTTATTTTCTTTTTCCAGCCGTGCGCCCGTCCGCTTTCGAAATAAAATTAGCGTCGCAAGCAAATTCGTTCAAGTTCCAAACATTTTCTGCAATTTATAAAGTTATTATAAAGTTATCGTTATTGGACGTAGTTAGAGTTTCGTCCGCCTTTTCCTATCTGTGACAAAAAGTTTTGCAAAAACTACGTGTATAACATTTTGTACAGAAGAATAAATTGTTTAAATATGGATTTGACAGGTTTGTCGCGGCATCGCATCCCGCGCTGGCTGATGAACATGTAGCCCAATTAGGTTACAGCCTTACAGCATCATACGGCCATTAACTAATGGGACCAAATATTACTATGCATGAATTCGCGTGACGCGTAGCTTTGTGCTAATGGAAATCCAGCGGTGAACTTTAATCATGACTGGCAGTGCAATTTGAATACAACTATCTACTAATGGAGTTATCTCGTAATCCGCGCCTATAAAGCGATTATAAAACTTGATGGAGTTCTGGTGGTTTTCGTAATGAGAATTCATTGTTATCTCGTCGGTGCGATCGAGTTTTATCTCAGATTTTCAGCTTCAATGCTGTATTCCACCGTGTTGGCATGTGAAAATTTGGCCGTGGATTTTTAAATATTGATGTTAATATCTTATTATTCAAGTTTTCATCTGTTTCCTTTTTATTTATTTATTTATTTATTTAATTAATGGATAATAAAGTTTTCCTGATATCGTCAATGGAGACAGAAGAAAATGAAAAGCTCCAATGCTCTAAGCATCAAAGTTTTGGCAAAGAGGAAATAAAAGAAATTGTATTAACTGTAAGGAAGTAGGAACACTAGAAAAGAAAGAATTAAGGTAATTGAGGGGAAAGTTGAGAAAGCTTCTTATTAAGGATTGTTTGCCAAAACCAAGAGAATTGAGGAATTTCCAGATATCGGCTGGGGAAGAATTTTGAAATGTTCTCAAGGAAGTATTTGCCGTTCGCTGCTCTTACCATCTGGTTACAACGATTTCGGGCTGCTTTATAAAGTCTCCAGAGCTGCTTGCATCTGTCAGTTTGAATTTCCTGAATGCTTTGTCCCGCTGCGACATGGTCATACTAATTGCTTCATTGCATATTTTATTTTTATGGAGGTACTTCCATGTCTTTATCAATTTGGATGTAATATAAAATCCACTTGGAGCTTTGCGACGTAAATTGAACTGTTTTACAAAGTTGCAGTCCTACGAATTTTGTTACGTGTGAGAAAATGGAAACAATTTCTGATCTTCTGATATAAAATAACATAGAGTGTTAATAAGATCAAACTCAATTAGCGGCCCATTGCAGGGCACAGGTTAAAATTACAATGAGAATTGATGAAAATTTTAGTAACAAAGTCTCAGTTCTCACACTTGAGAAGCAATTTATGGCAGTCGAATGCTGTATCCAATCGCGGTCACCCATCAACTACCAACCGACTCTGCAGTTACTTCGAGCGTCATATCGGACAGAGGAAGTTCATACGACGGTAGAATGTATGGTTGAAAGAACTTACCTGTAAGTGAATTTCAACCGGGATTATACGAGATGTTGCATCCGAAGAGATTTAAATACCATGTAGTAGTTCCTCGAGATACTGCATCGTCACACATTTGGAGTATATGAAAATAAAACGATATTAAGTGTCAGTTATTTAGTCTGTGTCGTTGCCATCACATCACTACTGTATATACCCAGCCCTAAAACGTCATTCAGTTTAGAGTTTCGTCCTAGTTGGTCATTCTGCAACCATACATGGGGTGGCAAGCTGTAGTGCTTTTGAGCGCTAGTGCGTGTGCCACAGGGTGGGCGGGAGTTTAAATCTCTTCGGATGCAACATCTCGTATAATCCCGGTTGAAATTCACTTACAGGTAAGTTCTTTCAACCATACATTATACTTCGATGTTGCATCCTCAAGATTTAAATACCATGTAGATGTTTAGCGGATGTTGCAGAATGTAGTATATAAAACCGCACAAGAAAAAAGCGGAACTTTTTATGAAGTGAAAAACATTATTCGTCTAGAATTTAAGGAATTTAGATTTAGGCATTACATACTATTACTTAATACCAAACACAATTTTAGCAAAGGATATATCCTCTCCGATATTGACAATAGGTTGGTTATAGGATTTTTCAGCGAGGAGACCAGGAGTTTCCTGTCCAACGAACGGCATTTTTTATGATGACGACAGACACTCCAGCCCAGCTTGCTGCAGATGTAGGGGCGTGGCGGATACTTGTGCCGTGAATACGGTCACCTTCACATTGCTATCACGCAATATCTGTCTGATCCATCGAATCCATTCAACTTAAACTCTGCGAAGTAGTATTGTGGACAAACTTTTTAGTAGTAAATAAAAATTTGCCTATGTCGACAGTTTCAGAGCTGTCTTTTCTACATACAAGGATAGAGCCTTTGTCAAACAACTAGAAGTAGTCTACGTGGTGCCGAATTTTAAAATTTTATAATATTATTTATTATTGTAATGTGATATCCAATTAGAATCAAATAATATTTGTACGCATTGTGCCGTAGACAATGCGATAAAAGTCACAACTTTTTCGGATTCCATTTTTAAATTTTCATTTTGATAACGTTTAGCCAAATAGGATAAAGTAATATTTGGGTTAAAATATATTTTGGTATACTTATCTTAATTTTAAAGGTAACTTATCGTTACGTAATGTCTAATTAACAAACAGATATAGGGCTGACCGATATGAATTTGTAAAGTAGCATATTATTTTCTGCAATAGTTATGTCGCTTAAGATTAAAAAAGAATGCAAGCCGACAAGGTAAAATATGAGGATTTTATGTTTATATGTTTTACCAACTGATGTAGCTATCTTTATTTACGCAAATAATGAATTTGAATTGGATTGCATACAAGTGTATATGAAGTGCACTTGTGGATGTCTATGTTATTATCAAACAGGATTTAAACCAAAGCTTATACTTATAACGTTTAAGGCTAACGTAAAGTTTAAGTTAACGGCTAAGCGTATATTTGATATGGAGTTGAGGATTTTGATATGGTATACACCTAATGGTGTGTCATTTAACATTCCTTTAGAAGGATTGTGGGATAAAATTATACACGCTAAATTTTGTTACATTTTCTGTTAGGAGGAGATGAAAATAAACCGATATACTAAAAACCAATCTGGTCTAGTAATACACGTAGTCTAATAATTTTAGTGAGATGAAATCGATACCGAGCAAAACATTTTTATTCTTGCAAGTCTTACAACAAGATTGTTACTCTAAAAAAAGCTGCGAGCCACTGTAAATAATTACAGTGATGATTTTTTTTTTACTGACCCCACCATTACATGGTGTATCTACTCTATATGGAAAAAATTAGTATATTATACCGTCCGTTCAAATCAAAAGGCAAGAGCGGGGCATGCCGTAGCAAATAAATGAAGCTAGAATTTTCCTTAAAATTTTCGGATTTTTATTGATTTTTAGGGTTCCGTTCCTCGACAGGTCAAAAAACCAAACCTGCCTGTCTATCAACCCCATTTATCCCAGGGACGCGTGGATGAAATGATTAGTAATCAATATAATAATTATAATCAATATCCCCTATACTTAATGTCCATTATATAAATGTAATTAATATCGAATACTGAGATCTGCAATTCCTCTAAGTCAACGTCAACTTCTAATTATGGAATTCGCAAGGGAAGCAAACCCTGCAGCGTTCCTTCCGTTGATCTAAAACCATGAAATTTTGCAGACGCAAAGCAAGACTATCTTATAGCATGAGTAACGGAGAAAATCCGGCAATCGAAAACAGTAACGTATGAGGGCGACAGCTTTTTAACTGCAATGTTATGTTTGTTACTCAATTCAGAATTTTCATCAGCAATGTTCGGTCCTAAGTATAATCATCAGGATAAGTCTGAAATAAATAATCATTATTATTATACATTTGTATGCAGATCCCTCGGCGCGCAAATCTGACTCGCATTAGGCTGATTTTTATTATCTAATAAAACTTATTTTTACAAAATAATATACATTTTGTATTATTGCATCCTACTAATACTATTATTATAATAGTGAAAGTTTGTAAGAATGTTTATTATTCTTTCACGCTAAAACTTCTGAAAGGATTTTCATGAGACCCAGCACATAGCCAGACCCTGATCTGGAACCAGATATAATAAGTGGACACATATTATCCTGGAAAACACGGGCAAAGTCGCGGGCAGAGAGCTAGGATGTCATAGCTATCCCCAATGCTAAAAAATATCGACGAGGCATGCTAATTCTGTATGTACTTTGTCACTTTTAAATATGAGTATTATGTTTTTTAAAAGCTTTGTACAAACATTATATGGAGCAGAGCTGAGGTCAAAGAGTTTGTTGGTGACCTGTGAAAGGGCACTAAGAAATAGGCTTCTTTAAAATATGCTCGCCCTTATATTATTGACTTGACAACGGTGTATAAGCAACTATGCATTCTAGGTTCTAAAACCAGCAGTACTGGGTTCGACATGTCGAACAAAACGAAAGGGCCAACAGCAACTAATCACAGCAAAACAAAAAAGCTATTTATTCAGTTTAGATTCAAAATTAATCTAAAGAAATGCACTGAGCTCTTGGGTGCTAAGAGTATAAAAGAGTTAATTTGAGCAGGTGCGACGAAATCCTCAAATATAAAATTAATATCAATGTAATGTCATTATTTGTTTCCGATTTGAACATGGTGGGTTTATTATTTCCATTTTTCGAATAAGATGACGACTTAAGAGGATCTGGTATCCTCATACATAGGATAGAACAGTAAGATTGCTCACCAATTATTACAATAAAATTGTATACAGCTGGAATTTGGTACCTCTATCTGCGTCACTGGTTTGCTTGGCGCGGCAGGCAGCTACGGCGCTTGGCCCCGCAGCCGCGTCGTGTAGATATTCCTCAAGGAATATAATAATGTACTGGGTAAAGAAAGCCCTCTTACGTAATTTTTGTAAATAAATTTCGATGCGCCATCAAGTTGCATAGATTGCGGTAAGACAATATATAACATAATGACAGGTCCAACGAATTGTCCCCCCTGGTGTTCTGTCTGTCCGCCGTAGTAGCAAAAGTGTTACTCCTATGGTTTTTATATATATTCTTGATATTGCAGTTGTCTAGTCTGGCTGACTAGTCGTTTATCTCTATCTCATTAGTACATTTTACTTTTAATAAAAAACTCTTTATGCCCCTTAGTTAGCCAAACCTGGAGGATTTTTCCCAATGTTCAGAGACTTAATCAGGTTCTCTAATTCTGTTCTCTGGTTATTGTTCCAGTTTCTTAGCTTCCCCTGAGATAGCTAGGATTTTATCAGGTATTTTGAGGGGTATTGGTTCATCTGCCCCAAATATATTACATTATAATGCCCGCATTCCCCGCAGGATATATCGGCGTTTCCGAATGGAAGTTCTACAAGACTAGGTACTTATGTAGTTAACTTTCGGATAACATCACGTGTCACCACGTTAAGAAAGTAACATAATAATATTATTTATGTTTCTAAAACATACCACAAGGTCTGGTAAGCATGTGGCTTACTTCCGGGTGGCATCTCGTATCGCCACGTTAAAAAAGTAAGATTTTCTTGTTTCTGGATAGTATAGAGTACGACGTAATAAAGATGTGGCTTACTTTCAGGATGCCATCTCGTGACACCACATTAGGAAAGTAAGATCTTCTTGTTTCTGGATATTATAGTGCCAGACATGATAAGTATGTGGTTTCCTTTCAGGATGCCATCTCGTGACACCACATTAAGAAAGTAAGATCTTCTTGTTTCTGGATAGTATAGTGCAAGACGTGATGAGTATGTGGTTTACTTTCAGGATGCCATCTCGTGACACCACATTAAGAAAGTAAGATATTTTGTTCCTGGATAATATCGCGTATTATCACTTTATGAAACAAGGTAACTGCACTGGCAAGCCAACAGGCTTGATACAACGAGGTTGATTTACAAAATAATATTAAGTACTTTTCAAATGACATCATGTGTCATCAGTCATCACTCTGGAAAAAATTAATTTGTATCAAATAATCGAATAATACATAATAATGAAAGATTCCTTGTTAAGAATCAGAATTAGATTGAACACCAAGATTTATTAAATTACTGGCCTTTCAAGTAATCATACATATCAGTTCGATAGATATTAAACGACCAGCCTTGAATTCTTCTGCGAAAATTGCATATATTTTCCGATTCAGTTTCATCTATTATTTTCTTATGTTTTCCGTTATTAAATATGAGCTAAAACTGTCTAAAACGCAAGTTTTCATCGTTATTATAATATTATTTAACTTATTTATAAGTAATGACACTAACGACGATGCGGCACACGAAAAACGAATGACGTTTTAGGGCTGGGTATATACAGTAGTGATGTGATGGCAACGACACAGACTAAATAACTGACACTTAATATCGTTTTATTTTCATATACTCCAAATGTGTGACGATGCAGTATCTCGAGGAACTACTACATGGTATTTAAATCTTGAGGATGCAACATCGAAGTATAATACAAAATATAAAACCGTGCAATATCTTGACCATAAAATAATATACATAAACTCACGAATCAACTACGTCATGAGGCTTTCAATGCGGCCATAGCACTGTTATAAAACTACACGGTACGCCTGAATTTTATATAAGAGAAGTTTTCTCATTAATTCATTATTCCGTCCAGGCCGTAATGTCACCGAAAGTTATTTCGAGTATCATCGTTTTCTTATACACGCTAATGGTATTCCACCGGGGAAAATTTAATTTCGTAGTAATTGTTAGACAAACTCAAACGAGGCCGGTATTCGATATTTATATTTCATAATAACGCTAATACTTTTAGAAGTTGGTAATTTGAATATTGCTTGAAACATAAACCAATGTATGATAAAATGTTAACATTAATTCCCGTCGAATTAGCAGTAAATGTGGGATTTGAAACGTGATTATCTGTTTGGAATACAAATACTTAATAAACAATGTTAATTACTTGTTAAATACGCTGATTTAGTGGAACACACGAGGGGCACTTGATGTGGGGTAAAATAAGTTTCTATTCAGGGGTGATAAATTACGAGGGACGAAACACAAATCACTTTACACTTCGTTTCGTTACGTTTCTTTTCGAAAATGGAAACCGTTGTGAAGTTCAAAGAAACCAATACATTTTCGTTCATTAATCAAGTCAGGCCGGTAGATGTTGGCGCTCGAACAGGGACCAAGTTACTTTTTTCGTTGGCTGTTAAAACGGCACCCATTTCAACAATCTGGCGTCGCTTTGCGGCCATCCAATCATTTTATTTCCTCCTCCACATGCGTACAGAGTATTTAATAAAGTCGACATGACATGTTGCGAAATATTTCAATTGCCGCTCCGCTCTCGGTTCCTCTGAATTTATTTAAAGGGTTCGTTTGAGTGGCGTTGTTGAAGTTATTCGCCATTTTGCTTTGACTAATGGTGCCCGATTTTTCAGTCTCTGTTAAGTGTGGTTTGCGGTTCAGATGAGCTCTAGATTTGGTGAATGTGGCCGACAGCCGGTTAGCTCGTGTAGCCTCTTCCTACTAGTGGCAGATAGCCAAATGCTTAGTAACTTGGCACCTTACTGCATGTAATAGATTAAGTTTCATCACCAGGTTTACATTTAGAACCTTGCATATGGGTCTGTTCGGTGTTGAAAGCTTACGAGTAAATAACAGAATATTATTTATGGGGATGGGTGAAATTTTGCATGCATGGTGATTTTCTGTCTTAATATTTTCGCAGATAAATTCTGTTTATTTATTTATTTAGTTTACTGGCTAAAGTAATTTAAGTATTTACAAGTCAGTTATAAGTCGGAGTGAAGTAGAAAGCGCTTCTTCCATCCTGAAGTCAGTCTTTCTTTTTTAATTATGTTAGGATCTTGTAGTACTCAAATTAAGCACGGTTTTACCGCTCCTTTCTTGGCAGGCAAAATGAATAGTCAGTGCCTACAAATTTGCATGCAAGCAACGTCATAAAATTTGATGCAAACTATTTTCGTGATAAAATCGTGGTAAAAGACGCATGGAAATGACCAGCTCTGCAACTAGTTCCGCTCAGAATAGTAAATACTTTTGTATTATTATCTTTTTTTGTAATATTTTTTTTAAAGATGTGCTGAGGAGTTTCTTCAGGCTTTTCTTCTCCTCCGCGATAAAGCACCTTCCAAAAAGCCAAAAAATGACGTGCATAAGTGTATCAGTGATAAAATGTTTTGACTATATGAATAAAATGTTTTGACTTTGACTTTGATACCGTGCCCCCACTAACAGTGGAACTAGTTCCGTCGTAGTTGAACGACCACGGTGGGTGGCAGTAGATTCGCAATCAATTAATTCACTTCCATTTTAAGCACCTTTATGAGCATATTGTTCCGGCAGGCGGAGTTTTGTTTGAATAACTGAGTGTTTTCCTTTAGATTACCGGGCAGCGGTGATAATATTGATTGATGTGAAATTTATCTGTTATTCCCTTGCCTATTAGTTAATTCGGTTGCGTTGGCCCGCGTTCCAATTACGGTAAGCTACACCTAACTTTGTATGTCAATTGGTAGGGAATGTTACTGTGCAGACTATTACTTTGTCATTGGGGCCTTTAATGTCTTTACTAAGGGTAGCTTGCCACTTTCTAGAATAATCTGTAAATTTTCTGATTTCCTTCTTGGTTGTCATGACAAATATTCATGGCGATTATTTATCGTGGTGATTTATTGTTAGCTCGTTGTCTCAATCAACTATGAACATATAAACCTATTACCGTTCGATTTCTTCTCTTACATCAATTTTTGTAGCCGAAAAACAAAATGGTTTCACATGAGTTGTCCTTGCGATCGTTGTTCACTCGGCTCCCACAGAAACCATTCGCCACATCATTACCGTCCGTGTACGATGTGCCAGTGTGTTGAGTGGATAAATGTGTGCAACATATCAAAACCTTTAGGCGCGCGCTGTAATTTCACAAACCATTACATCCGTGTGGGTGCTTTATGCGTTCGTAAGGGAACGGTAACGGGCCTTTATTTTACTTCATTTGTCTTTGTGATCGCGTGTCGGTGCCGCTACAGGCGGACAAAGGAGTTTTTTTGTATGTTTTTCCTTTTAAGTCAAAAAAGTCGTTGCTTAAATTTGGCATGATTGCGCTGCTGACATACGACCAGACTATACCTTTTTACACTTTTTTAGGATTAAAACATGCAGTGAAACAAAATACTACTTCTTTCCGAATCACAATACAAGAAAGGTCAAATTTGGGACTTACAATTCAAAGTTATGCATGTATTAAGGAAATGGAAGTAACTATGTGAACAAATTGTGATTCTGGTCGTCTATGAGTAAATAAAAAAATGACCTACAGCATTTGACATGATGAAGAGGTGTGTTACAAGAAACAGAAATAAAAATTTCTATTATTTTAAAATGCATCTTTCATAATCGTTATTAAATACTGTGTTTAACATCAGATAAGCCAAAATTTAAAGCTAAAACTACTTATATCTGAAGTAAAAAAGCAATAACGAAACTAACTTCTAAATTTTAAGTTTCTAACGAAAAGCCCATGGTACTTTTTTATTATTTTGATGAACCATGTTCTGGTGATGAGTGGGTATTGGCCCCCTTAGACATTCCATTGCAGGGCTAAATTGACTTCACGATGGATAGGGGCTAAGTGTCCGATGACCACTACTCTTCCATGCTAAAAAGTGCACGTCAACCAGCTTGGCCCTGGTTGTTAGTGAGAAAGCAGTCAAGCCTTTAGGACAACAGTTGAATACTGACTCGTTCACTTGTCCGCGTTGTGTACATTCAATAACATTACATAGATCGTTCACTTCGTGCCCGCTGCTTATGTGCAAACGAATTCAAACATAAAACTACACGACTCCATTGTCATCGCTTATAGCCATAACACCGCGCTCAATAATGCTGAGGCGTCACCTTAGACATTGGCGAATGTCAATCTGATCCTTATTACACAGCAACAATAGTTACTTTGGCATGCAGGTTATCCGCATTGCGAACTCACTTGGCTCGCAGGGTGTACAGTGTAGACTCACGTGTTCGCATTAGGTATTCACGGGCGGTAGACGCCGTGTGAAAGGGCTTCCTGCCAGTTGGTGCCTCGCCGTCCTCTCGTTTATGAGCTCGATAGAGACGTATTGACGATCGAAGGTGCTTTTTATGTTTAGCGTCGGAGAGGCAATTTATCTCGAACCGAAGGACCTTTGAATTGTTTTCGGAAAATTACGCGGAAACCATCTCTTTAGGAATTATCTCCCTTGTGTCCCTTGTAAACTTTGATGGGTGGAAGTAACGTTTGTTGCTCTCCCCCTGGAATCACTTCACCTTATAATTTTGTGGTGAGACGGATTTACAACTTGACGGTTTTTCAACATAAGACCAATGGATATGATGGCATTTCTACCCTTTCCTTAGGAATACATGAATTTAAAATGCAAAAGTATGCAGTTCTTTTTGCTAATACTGCTTCTGGCCAGATGTCTATGGGCCAGTTGCATAGTTGCATGTACGTGTACATGCCTGCATCTCTCATTGCAATTTCTATATTTTGAAGTGAAACGAATAAGTTGAATCAAGCTAAACTTCTCTAATTCTGGTTGTGTCAAATCCGTGTAATCATTTTCATTGAAAATTAATATTTTTCTATTTTCTCTGTAGCACCTATTTACGTATGATTACAGTAAATTTTTATTTATTCCCCTCGAAAATGCTTCAAAGCGGTCGGTGGTTATTATCAATCGGATCTTCTATTTTGCGCTTTGATGATCTGTATCTAGATCAGAATCTATCATCAATACAATGCGGTGCTGGTTTTTTGCGGTAGGGGAGACCGGGGGCAAAAGTACCACGGGGCAATAGTAACGTTGGTGATATTTTGGTTGGCAAGCAACGCTGAAAAGTGTGCGGCCGCGGGGGCATGGGCCATAACGTGCTCGGGTAGGCTAACCACTGAGCAATGTGCTCCGAGCAGCGTGGACGTGTGTAATTGACTATTGCCATTTGGACAGCCACGAAGTAATTTTTCGTACTTTGAAAAATCAATTATTACTCTTTAATTTACAAAGTATAAGTAAATTAACAACAAATATAAGAATCTATATATATCACACAATACAAACCTTATCGCAAAAGTAAAATAGTGTTCAGACTTTCTGATTTATTTTTGTTTTGAAATAAAATAGTCTTCAGGAACAATTGTACCATTTTTTTCGGGGTCAATAGTAACGTTACTATTGACCCCTTGCTACAAATGATCCCGAGGTGAAAATAATTGTTTTACCTAATTTATATGTTTTGAGCCATTAAGAAATCTTTAGTATTTTCCTCAGATTAAAGAAATAAAAGGCAGATATAACTTTCTCAAAGAAATGCAACGAATGACGTGAAGCCGCTTTTTCACTATGTGTGCATGACAACCATATTGACAATTAGCAATGGCATCGTAGAGACACATACTTCTTTGTGTGTGTAAGTTGCCAGACTTTGAAAACAAGTCGCTATCTCCCGCAATTTACTAAATATTTTTTACCATATTTTCAACTTAAAATATTATGCACAATTAAATTGGCAAATTATTTATTATTATATCACTAGTTATCAAAAAGTATAGATATTAAATATGTCAAATGTTCTTTTAATATACAGTACTTAATATGTTGAATTGTTTTAATTTATGTTTTTTTTTCTCTTTTGGGTAGTTTTTTTAATTGAAAAGTATCAAAATTTTAATACATTTATTATAATTAAAATACATGATATATATATAATATACGTCATCTTCATTAAAATGCAATGAATAAACAAAGCAAAATTTGGATGGCCAATCATTATCTTGCCTACTTTGACGAATAATAAAAGCCCATTTATCCTTTTATTTATTATATAATCCTTTGTACAATCTATCTTATGTTTGTAATAACCCAGCGACAGGTATTTATACATTGGCTGCATTTCCTGATTTTTAGATTTAAATAAATACAACTATTTACTTTTAAAATATTTTTTTTGATATTTTATAATCGATCAGTGTTCAAATAACCCATGAATATTTCCCTTGATTTAGGGTAAACGATTTTCATATAAAGCTGGTATTAAATTGAATAATTGTCGAGGTTTTGTGTTCCGAGCGCACCGCAAAAATATTATTATAAATAAATAATAAAATAATGAACAGTTACCTGTGAAAATATATCTAATCATCTTTTCCTGGATTTTGGGAACAACTTTAGCATTGCTTAAAATTGCAAGACGGCATTTTATCTGAGAAAATTATTTAATAAATTTTGACAATTGTGACATGCAAGCTATTTGACGCTTTCTTTAGTACTGAATCGGGTTTGTATTTGCTTTTTTAGTTTGTATTTGCTTTGGTAGCTTTACATTGTAGTTGGATGAATACATCTGCCTTTTATTTCTTTAATCTGAGAGTATTTTCATACTACTTAGTGGACACCCGCAGCTTCACTCGCGTGAATTAGAAAGTACGGTTTTCGAAAAGTTTCGTTTACACATAATAATATCTTAGTTGCTATCCTCTTCGTGGGAAAACCTCTACCCAGTGACACCTAACCTTAACCCGAATAAAATAATATATCAATAAATCTTCACGTGATGGCTGGGCAATCATTACGTCATTTCTATCTAGTCAGAATTTTATCCTTTTTTTGTTTTTCTCATATCATTGTGCCGTCACCTCTTCAACGCGTTTTAGGTTGAAAATACAAATACGCTTAATTTGTATTGGAGATCACATAATATTAAACATCATATTTTATTAAATCTTAATAAGTGATCTTTATTAATAATTAAAGTGTCATCAATCGCAAATCTAGGACAAAAACATTCGCCCGGAAGCGCATTTTGGAAATCTTAAATATTTACATTTATTTGCCTTTTTTTCTTTTATTTTTACACTAGCTATTGCCCGCAGCTTCGCACATGGAAATTCATCCATTCCTTCTTTGGGCTGGAGCACCGACTACTCAAGTGGATCCCCTTAACCGGATTTAGAGATGGGCTGTTCGTATTATTGGTTCGTGTGGTGCTTGTAATCGTTTTGTTCGCAGAAATATGACAGGGGTTAAATGTAACAGGGGGTTGTTAGTAACACACACGTTTTCATACTAATTTGTTGTTGTTGATTATTGTTGAATTCATCAAAGAAATATATGATTTAAATGTTATTTAATGACGTAGTTCTTATAATTTGTCTAAAATTGTAATTTTAGACAGTAATATATTCGCTTTTGATCAGTTATAAAGAGAAGTGTATACTTTTTTGTTTTGAAGCGGCTTGAAGAAGTAAAAGCATTTATTTTAGTTACCAATTAAAAGACTGATTGTATTTAAGATTATGATTATTTTTAAAATTAAAATATGGCTAAATTCATTAACATTGTCATTTTATTGATCATCAAAACAATGTTACAAACAACCCCGCACTATGGGTCAATTGTAACACTCGACACTCGTTTTTAAAAGTGGGATTGCAACATAATTACGATTAGTACTCTAACGTTGACTACACAAGTTGGTAGACACTTAAACTAAGTTCCTTGGAGAATAACAGGATTTTGTTAGATATCAACAGTTTTGGCACAATCGGCCACGAACTAAAAACTGTTACTTTTGCCCCCGGTCTCCCCTATTATAATACAATATCTGATCAATATTTGAATTGCCGTTGGTGCAATAACCTCCGATTGTTTTGTGGTGTGATAATAAACTGTCAGTATGACGAGACCTTAAAAAGTAAGACAGTTATTCAACTACAACTTATAGAAAATCCTACTTCTTTACTTATTCTAATTAATTTTCGCATTACAAATTAATTATGCTAAGTAACGTTATATCCTTACTTAGCTACAACTCTGGAAGTTAGTATGATTATCTTAAAATTATCTAAAGTCTGCCCACCCCCGCATATAATTAATATTCATACGTTACATTGGATACATCATTATCTCAATTACTAAATTGTCTATACTTAATAATGAGGATAACTTGTATAATTTTGGATCCTACTAGGTATAGATAAAATCCCGACGAATTTTTGTGCTTAAAATCCTCTATTATATTCTCAAATAGATCCCAGCAAAATATTCATCGACACTATAACGTGATTAAGCAACAATATTGTAATGGCTCTTACAAACTCGTAAATTAAGCGAAGTTGACATTATTAAATTCTTATGCACTTTCATGCCAAAGCGTAGCCTTTTAAGGTTGTTAGTAGTAAAGGAATTTGCAAGTTTATTCTTCGCGCAAATAACATCGTTGCGACATAATTTCCATCCGCTCGAACGACGCGGGGCAGAAAATTTAACCTCGCTGTAAAGAAAAACATATTAGTGTACACACATGGATAGTGCGTGCTAGCGAGATGCTTGATTTTTAATGTAATTTGACTATTAGGAGGAGAGAGAAATTTCCAGCCTAGCAAAGTTACCTCGAAAAACAAACAGAAATGCCAGGTCAGATCCGAATGGTTCCTGGCACCGATTGACATCGCGATGTCAAAGATGGCGTAAAGGGAATGCAAATGCTATAACCAGTACCAGTATCTAACCGTACTGAGGCGGCTTAGAATACTAACTCCAATCCTACGTCAGATGGGTGCCGTAATGGCTCCTACTATTGCATTGCCTTTGGTGTCGCTGATGTCCATGGGTAACGATAGCCACTTACCATCAGGTAGTTTGTCGGCTATTTCCATAAAAAAACCATCATCTTCCTATTAAGAAAGAAGAAGTTAGTGGTGGTAACGACCTTCAAAAGATATTAAGAACAACAGACGCACTCTCATGTCAAGGTCAAGAATAATCCATTTTAGATTAAAATGTCATGAATTATCCTGCACAATCAATTCTCGATAACCGCAGTAATTGGTGGCAAAGCGTGCCATTCACCCCTTAAAGGTCATGTAAACCCTCGACTGAAGTACTTACGATATTAAGCGCTTTCTTTATGAACCAGGTAAAATTTTCTGCCTCGCTTCGTTCGAGCGGCTACAAATTATGTTGTAGCGGCGTTATTTTAGAGCAACTACAAATTTGTAAATTTCTAGCGCTCAAGTGCGAAGTAAGTACATTTTCTGCCTGAGTTCCTTTCTTAGGTGACACGAAGGCTTTCAACGAATGTTGCTGTCACTGGTGATGAATTATAAAAAACGACGTATTTGCATCAAAAGTACCCATATCAATCTGTACATTGTAATTCTTAATTTATAAGTAAAAATCAAAAAAACATGAAATAAAATCGTCCTATAATCTCTGATTGAATCGAAAATTCCATTCAGCAGATATTCCTATTCAAACATTTAATTGCATGACTACTACAAGGGGATTTGTCGATAAATACACTCGGTTCACAATTATTAAACCATTGCAAATCGTGCTACGAATCCTCTTAGCGTAGCCCATTCCGAATTCTCAGGCATAATTTATTTATCAACATGTCCGAAATAAAACCGCTTCATTAACTATTCAGGTCATTTTGGAGGTCTCCGTCTTGCTCGTAAACTGTGCCGGTTCGAACCTTTTACGGCCGCCAGATGTCGCCGAGGTGCCGGTGCTGTCTCCGCCGGGACAGGATTGTTTTGCTTATCTGGCACTGTTCGTCACAATACAAACGTAAAACATGAGGATGTTGTAAGATTCTCTTTTAAATCATAATTATTATTATCCGACTTTTGGCTGTTACGCTTTCGCTATACTGAATCTTAGGTAATTTGTGTAAAGGTACTCTAAAATTGGTTCCAAACAACTCAGCAACTTGTTCAATTACAACCTTCAGAAGACAAAGGACTGTATTTGTTCAATCATCCAGTTATCATCAAATAGATTTGCTATCATGACTTCATGCAAAATTCAGGCCATAAAAATTCAAAAATATACCTAGTGTTCCTATTATTTCCGTAGATGAAGTATCTAATTGCTTGACTTTATACAGATCAGTTAGCAGCACGGTACACAATGGCTATCAATATGTCACTAAAACGTCCATTTCTTCCAATCTTAACTATACCATTCCGTAAAAGCATAACGTGAATCCGCATAAAACCGTCCATCAAAGTCATCCACGGCTCTTAAAACACAATGACGCCACAAGAATGACTCTGAAAAGCTCATTCACCATCCAAATCACCGTAACAATTAAACCAGAATGGATTTAGATGGGTTGTTTTGCTGGATTCCGCGGAAGCGTCTCCCCCACCCCAGCCAGCGTAATGATCCGCCGGTTGTGCAGTCTTCATACCCTTCGGTGGAAATTTAATATTTGGATAATGTCTGTCGCTCGCATTGTCCGCTAATTGCACATTGTGATCTGCTCACTGGAACATTATTCACTCACGAGCTCATTAGATAACGAGTCCATAAATTATGCATGAAGTTGAGGATTATTAAATCCTGGATTTGGAAAATTGTTCGTCCGTACGTCAGTCCGTCTGCCCATCTGTCCGTTTGTCCGAAGCAAAGCGCTTAGACCCTCAGTGCTAGAAAGTTGTAATTTGGCATGAATATACATATTTATTAAAACTCCAAAATCGTAGAATAAAAAAAAGTTTTTTCAAGGTTCCTCCCATACAGGTAACATGGGGATGGTTTATTTTTCTTCGAGTACCCCATAGTGTGGAGTATTGTTGGAAAGGTCTTTCAAAAATATTATGGGTACGCTAAAACTGTTTTTCAATTCAGGGGCCTGTTTGCGAAATGTTCGGCTTTAAATTTTGCTTAGAATCAAGTGTCCCCCCTACCCCCTTGCTAGCTAATCGGTTGAATAGTGGAATAGTGAAAAAATTCACGAAAATTGGTCATAAGATAAAAATTTTACAAGGAAAACTATCAGTCGAAAACTTACACTTTCAGAACCCTACATTGCGCGTGGCCTGACACGCACTTATAACTCGTCGGAAATATCTGTGGACCTGGCTCGATGACGTCATGCAAACTGGAGAGACAGCAAAGCAAATCGAGATGTAAAGATTAAAAATATTATTTTGATTTGTGTGTATCTACTTTTTTGCATTTTTATACAACTTTTAGATCAGTCTGTACTTTATAGGGTTCCGTGCCCAAACGGTGTCAATGGGACCCTATTGCTAAGCCCTGGCTGTCCGTCCAACCGTCTGTCTGCAAGCTGTGTCTTATGAACCGTAATAGGTAGACAGTTGAAATTTTCACTGAGTGTATATTTCTGTTGCCGCTGTAACGACAAATAACGAAAATAAAATAAAAAAATAAAAGCCGTGTTTTTTTCATTTTCAAAGAATTAGATTGCATTGAGCACTAAATTCCGCTCTGCACTATGTATCGTCCTACCTATCTTACAACACTAAATAATAATAAACAATAAGAAATAATAAACAACAAGAAAAAATAAACAATAATGCGATTACGAAGCAAGAATAATACACGTGCGTCGCGCTTGCTTTGCCAACGGTACTGGATAGGCGAAAACAGGGTGAGGTCCGAGGAAGCGGGAGCGGCATCGAATTCCAGCGAGGTCCACAGATAGTTCAGACGTGTTATACCCGGTTTATTTATTAACTGACGTAGCTGCCTTCGTCAATTAGATGACCTTCTTGTTATGCCACTTGTATGAAATTGATCAGCGCTTGTCATACAGAGTTGTGTCACCACCCCAGGGACGTCCCTGATACATTGCTAGTCGATAAGGAAAAGCTTACCTTATTAACTCGCTCTAATTTCGCAACCGGAGCACGTAAGAAAACCAATTTATTTTAGAACGAGCAACATTTCCTAGCGAGCCTAATATATCGATAATGAACCTTATTATCCTGTACGAGAACAGTACGTTTCTCAAAGGATTAAAATTAAATACGCCCAACAGTATGGTCCTGGCGACCATATTCCACGAACAAAATATTTCACGAAGGAAAGTTGGGTTTTGTACCAAAGTATTAATAAAGCTCCATACACCGCAACAAGTTTAATCAACAAATATTTATGTTTAAACTTCTTTGGTCAACAGCCCTCAGCAAAATAATTTTATATTCAGCCCTTAACTTTCTTTCCTTAAGGTTCTTAGCAGCAGTAGTTGGTCTTTTTTGACGAACCTCGTTAGAACCACAAGAAATAACGTTGTAATTTAGTATATTTCTGTGAAAAAATCATACTTCCCTTCCTCACTTCTTTATTCAACCCCCTAAGAATGGATTTTAACAAAGCATTCAGCGTCAAAATCACCGTGGAACAATTACCACAGATTGCAGAGTGCTCCACTGTTCTGTTGAAACTCGCGTCCCCTTCGTGGCCCTCCGTGGCCGTTATGGTCCCGGTAACGATTATTGACTCGTTTCGAACAAGCTCCTCGCCGGCTAGATTATTAAATATTTGGAGACACTTGTTTCCCTGGCGCTGAGTACGTTTTACGAAATACTCGTATTATCGGGTGGTCGAGCGCCGGTTCTTGAAGATAAGATGGCTCTCAGTGTCTTTTGAAATAATGCGAAGTCGAAATAGATGTCATTGATTTTAAATGCGCACAAGACTTAGGGTTGCTTATTGGTCGTGGTTCTAGCCTTCTCGAGAAAAATTGTTATATTTGCGTGGCTCAACTATAAAAGAAAATAATATAAAGGATAACTTTGAGGTTAATTGTTTGCATAAATTCCTGTTTATGTTCCTCTTGTTAACAAATTGAAGAGGCAATGATATTGAAACTAAATGAAAATAAAAGATAAACATGTTAAGTTTGGAACTACCAACAGGATTTCATTCGAAGTAACCAAATTAAACCAAACCTAACATAATCGTTGAATGTGACATGGCAGACCATTCAGTCTAGCAACACTTTTAGATCCCTATAACTGCTGGTTCTATAGGCATGTCAGAATAGGATTGAGCTTCGGGAAGAAATTGTACATGATATTATTGTAGATTATATTTCTATACCGACAAGAAAAACACGATATGTCCTCGCTGAATATATTCTTGAAACAAAATAAAAGAAGAATATTTATAGAATCACATATTCCTTAGTTCCGGTCCAATAAAGATTTAACGGCTAGTAAAATTATTGTCGCGATAGGAGAGATAGTTTCCACAGCGGCTTCGCATTACAATGAGAACTGTCTAATATCTCTCTCGGTGGTGGCGGGTTTTACTGCAGTTTCGTTGTTCGATATCGGGGCACGGTCGGTGGTTTGTCGCGATATCATTTTTGGGAAACTATTATATTTGAATATAAATGTACCGGTGTAACAGTAAATATGGGCGCGCTCGCATCAACCTCGTTCCAGACGGTCGATTCCATTACTGCAAGGCTATTCTGTTTTGTAACTCGACAGCGGAATCCGCGATAAGTTTCAAAATTTAAGTTCGAGTCACAAATCTTGATATGTCAATCTCTAATCTAAATCTAAAGGTAGTGGTAGCTAGTGATTTCAGATTTAGCATTTGTGCTCTACGAGTATGTGCACTCATGCGCCTTATGTGTAAGTTTCAATACGCAGTACTATTTTGATATTAGCATAAAGCACAGGTTTGTAAAGGCTAGTTTGGTTCTTTTACGTAGTTATAATTTTTAAAACAACAATTTAAATTAAATTATGATTTAATATGGCTGGCTTCAACATATTTAGTGTCCTCTTGAGGAGGCCTAGAGCATATTCCACCTCGTTGCTCCAGGGCAGATTAGTGAAGTTACTGGCTTACCTAAAGGCCGGAAGTTTTCATGTCGCCCCGAAGGCCTCCGACCGTAGGTGCCAAGGTTGTAGAAAACAGGATAATAGTCAAATATAAAATAAAGTTATTGAAAAACAAACTAAATAATCCTACCGCGAAAACGCAACTGCTCTATATTTTAATACACATGTCTGTGGCTTATGGCAATATTTAATATACAAAGCCGAGCTAGTGCGTATCAGGCCACGCGCAATGTACCTAATAAGTTCCGAAGTAATAAGTTTATCGACTATTTAATTACTCATTAACTATTTATACCGTATGTCATTTAAATACTTATCAACTTTGTTAGGTTTTCTTCATGAGAATACCTTTGAAATAAGTTTTAAATTTACAGAATAACATTTCTGTTAATTCCAACAGGATTTTATTGTAGATTTTGACCCATCTACCCATGAACGAGCCATCAGTTTTGGTTTTGCTGAGTCTAAAACTAGGTACACTTAGTCTAGCCTTGTTGTAAACATCAATTTTTAAGAAAACATAATATTTTCGAAATTGTATTGTGAAATAACAGTAGGTATATTGATTTCTTTATAGAATTATCCAAGAGAGTCCTAGGCCTGAGGTTATAATGGCGCGAACTGCTCTTTTTTCTAATACAAAGATTGACTCTTTATGTTAAGCTGATGATTCCGTAAACCAGTATGAAAAATTCACATTTTCTTTTTATAATTATAGACAGTGTGGCTTGAAATTTCAAACACCTTTCAGAACATTGAGAGGTTGCAGACTTTGGATGTTAAGAGAACTGACAGGTTTCCTCACGAGATCTCCATCCTTTTCACTTATGTATTGCTTAATGTCATCCCACGGGGATGCCACGCTTCCCGGTCCATTGCTTCCGAACTGCTTCCGAGATTTTACTGTGGGGAACCTGTCAACTTCAGCTTGCTGATTTCTATGAAGTAAAGTGAAATATGTTCATGTTAAATTGTATTGTGTCATTGGCGTTCATTTTATAATGATGTCGATGATATTTAATATAATAGTATCTATGGAATTTAAAAAAAATCTAATGCTCTGAGCATATTATAGCTAAGGTCTATTTTACCTTTAACTTTACGAAATGCTTGTGGCATTAACACAGTATTACAATCTAATGTATATATTTGTCAGTATTATAGTACGGTCACCTGCAGAGAAAAGTAACCCATCTGTTTAAACAGTTTTAATAGACAGATGGGTTACTTTTCTCTGCAGGTGACTGTACAAGCGTTTGTCTTTCTCCTTCCGAGGATCCAACTATAATATTAAGTTTTAAGTTATGTAAATGGACTTTTGGTTACCATGTTGAAAATATAAGATTAATTTCCAATTGAATTAATGTGAAATTGAGAGAGTTCATAAATGGGCTTTGAGCCTAATCATTTAGACTAGGTACCCCATTAAATATGAACCAGTTTTAGCTGCGTTCGGTAACCCTTTCTTCGGCAGAGAACTTTGAGACCTACGCTCTGTGAATTAATAATGCGACTCCACCATTAGCCAAAGGATTATTATTGCATTTACTCAAAGACAGTCATTTTGCATGTTGTAGCCGTTTCATAATATTTTTAATCACAAAAAATTGCATAAAAACAGTATTTTTTTACCTGCAGATAAAAATCTATTTATATTTTTTGCTTTATAACTATTGTTGTCTTTTATTTAGGTCTTATAACCTTTTTTATTATCTTAAACAGTGAGAAAAACTGTAGTGAAGAGTGTATTTGCATGCGCATGAATGACGTCACTGTGCGCTGATTATTAATATTGCGTTCCTATTTACGGAACTTGGAATCTTTTCTTTGTCTACGAATATAAAGCTATAATACCGTTACCGTTAATAATACCGTTATTCCTTACCCCGTGATACTTATTTAATATATGTATATAATTATGTATCTATACTTCAATTTTGTTTATGGTTTTGTTTTCATTTGACATTCAACAAACAATAGACTATAGAACCATATTTCCGTCTGAATACATCTGTCCGAAAAATAATCTGATTTACTCTCAAATCGCGCCTAAAAAAATTTTTCTTCAAAAGCTCTCAGGAGCAGCAATAAAAACAAATTCTTAATACTTAATTCCCGTTCCAATTTTTAGGAATAAGTATTCCGTTTTGCAAATCAGTTCCATGAATCACTTCTGATAACGGGCGTTACCATTTAATTTCATGCAAATTACATCAGTACTAGGGATTTTTTCACTGTGTGCTCTTGGAAAGCCTCCAAGCGACACGAGCGAACATCTGCGGCCCGCTTCCATAATTTGGCAGATGCATGTAATTGTCTACTGATTGCGGGCAACTAGAACACTATGCAGAATCCGAATTGCTAATTCTAGTTGCTATTTCTGCCGACAGGTGGCGTTGTTACGCGTATTAGCGTTTTGGTTGCGATTATTTCGAGAATCGATTAGGAATTGCCTGAAGAGCTTTGGTTCAGATTGCCGGTCAGAAAATGTACTGACTTTATCGCAGAGATTTGTATCATTCGGATTACGAGTATATCGAGTCTGTTTACTTTGATGGAATTTGATTATTGCACGCAGTCTTCCCGCGCTCTCTGCTCCAACCCAACCATCTCTAAGTTTATGTACGTTAAACCTTTTATGATAGTCATGTATGCTTAGTACAGGCAAATCCTTAACAGGACTTTCTTCAAATATCATATTTCATCATCGTCGATCGTAATCGCTGACTTCATGAATGTCATCGCAGTGAACACTAATACTATCAATTAAATCATAGTTTTATTTTAATGTTTTAATCAAACAGGTACTATGTTACTGATCTCTACTTCTAAAATCTATTTCAACTTTTGAAACTACTGCGATTGCCTTGGTAATAGAAAAACTTTTACAATGATATGGTGTCTCTCGTTTATAGTTTATTTTATTAAATTGCAGTGCAAGGAAAGTTTATCTTATGATACCGGTTCCAACTTTACCGGTGACTTCTCTGTATATACCGTTATCAGTACCATAACAAAATGCATGAGTATAGTGATGACATCTTCGTCGTCGCAGTTGTTCTGTTGAGATTTGGCCCATGTCACAAAAACCCACCCTGTAAGTAAGAACGCATTGATGGCAAATAGTCAGGCCACCATAGTTGATTGACACGCTTACCAAGTTTTTTGGATCTCTGACATTGGAGCTGGAACATGTTTGAAACATTTAAAATTAAAGGAAATCAACATAGAACTGTAAGGGTTCTTAAACGAGTATGCTGGGTGATACAGAACAGAGCTCTTGCTCGGGACCTAATCTGATCTCGTCCATCGTTCAGCAAGCTGCCACGATTGGTCAGGTTAGCTTGACCGAATTGACTTTAATCGAGTGAAGCCTCTTGCACGTTAGTTATGGAAGTATCTTTGAATCCAGTTATTAAATTGATGTATTTGTCCCCAGATATCCCCTACTTGGAGCTAGCAGAGCCTGATGAAGGCTACCATGGCCTGATCCGCGAGAACGAGACGCTGGTGGAGGTGACGCCGGCGATCCGCGCGCGCGGGCCGCTCTGCTCCTTCCTCATCCTCAACAACAAGCACCATGGCGAGGCGCCGTTCGAGGTATATCCTCCCTATGTCTGAGAATATTTTGTTGACCCCTTCTTTGGCTTTACTTTATTTTTTTGAGTTTACTGCACCAATTCCACTGAATTGGTTCCACTGAATTGCTTCACTGAAGCAGGATGGTGGAGTATGCTCTAGGCCTCAAAGAGAGACCCGTGCCCTGTAATAGGTGATAGGGGTAGTTGTTGCCAAATTTCCTAATACTACAGCCGAAAAATGAGCAGACGACACGAAGAATGGTGGTGGGTGGTCACCGTCGCCCGTGAACTTTAGTGACATTTTAATTGGAATTGAATTTAATATGTTTGCAATCATACATTAATGACTCAAGTGTAGTTTGGTTGTTGGAGATACTTAAGAAATAAATTAAAAGGGCTTGCATTATAGCTCAGTTGGTAACTGACTCTAGAGATAACTTTTTTGAGGTCAAAACTTCGTTAGTGGCACCATGAACAATTTTTCTGGTCAGTGAACGAGACTGAGCCGTCACGCTCGGGTCGGTGACGCTGAATCGCTAAAACTGGGCTTCAGTCGATTTTTCTGACAAATACATTGTGCACTAGATTTTAATACCTATATAGTTTCTTAATTTTTTACTGTAGTTAAAATACACAAATAAAACATTTGTGTATTATGTTCACGAAATATCAAAAGAGGAATGGTTAACTTAAAACCCTTGGATTAAACGAAACGCAATTGATACGTCCACTCAGTGAATGAAAATCCCGGTAATCCCCCAATACTAACATTTAACTGTATACCATTAGCATTCAAGGGCCGGACCAATCTAATCAGAATCAATTTCCAGCGCCATTAATCAAGATCTCGTAATAAAAGCATGCGATATTTTCACCGATGAAGCTTCAAATTTCGGTCCGCAGCGGCTCCACCCGTCGACATATTGTAAAAGCGGCCATACATCATGATTCCATTAGCCGTCCGAGTGCTAACATTGATAACCATTAGTGGAAACTGTTGCGAGCCGTGTGTAAACATGGGGAAATGTCAATGTATTGCCCCATTTATATGCTGTTCAAATGTGTCCAACTGTCTATAAGCTGAGTTGTATCGCTCGGAAATGTATCGAATGTTGCCCAAATACGCAATGGTTACAACTGTTGACAATTGGGTATGTCCTAATTAGCAGTCTGGTTGGACAACTATTTTGTCGTTCGAGTAGACATTTCTATTTTGTACGTTTATCGTTTGGTAACGATCAGATGGGTAAACGTGCATGTCGTTTACCACAACGATAGAAAAAGTGACAATTGACAGATAAGATTGATGATAAGGCTCCCGTAAGTTTTCAGACAGTGTTGCGTTTAGTTTAGTATTAGAAACAATCCAGTACTCGCATTGAAGTAAAATGAATCGCTAAAATATTTGCCGCAGCCCAGACCCTTCGTTTGGCGAGCAGTGGGCTACAGGGTCGTTTCATCTGCCCTGCGTTATGGATTTACCTTGTAAGAAAATCCAGCACATTCCACGCTTCTGCGAACCTGACTGACTTTAAGACAAATCTTTTATTTTTCTGCACGAGCCTTTCTTTGTTGGAAAATGAATGCATAATTTCGTATGCCGCTTGCAGTAGTTCCGCTGATGCATCCATCGCTGAACAGCGAACATTCGTATTTACTGGTCGCTTCGCCCGGAGGTTTTTTGTGCGTTTTTCGCGTTCTAAATGGAAAAATATAGCAGCCACGGGTATCGAATGACCCACTATTAGCCGGCCTGTAGTGGTAGTAGTTTGGGGTGCGCGCGAATTGTTTTCATCGTCCGCCGGTTCTATTCAATGGCCGGGTTTCGGTAGATTATGAATTTCCCCGCTTTTGTGATAAAGCCGATAATTGGATATTGCAGTAGGCCAATTTGATTCGGTTCTAGTTTATTTTCTATAGAATATGATACTGTATTTTACGCTTGTTTGATACGTTTGGGTTTTTCAAAGCAAAAATATCATGATAAGGCATGCACAGGTAATAAAGACCTAAAAAAATATCTAACAGGGTTTGGCAGTATTTACCAATTTGGCTATAAAGAGGTCATTATTTTCAGTAATTTACAAATATTACTAATTAGCGCTCTGCCCGTGGCCTTCCACGTTTCCGGGATAATAAGAAAGGGATAATATCTTAAATATGTTATTTGAGATAATGGTCTACCTGTATGTTAAATTTCTTGAAAATCCGTCCAGTATTTTTTACGTAAAATAGAACCAAATATCCATACATCCATCCTCACAAACTGTCATTATATTTTTATTACTAGTTGTGCCGCGCGGTTTCATCCGCATTCATTTGTAGAAAAACTAACTACTTAAATATAATATGATGTTATATATAGCCTATAGCCTTCCTCGATAAATGGACTATCAAATCCAAAAAATTTTTAAATTCGAACCAGTAGTTCTTGAGATTAGCGTGTTCAATCAAACAAACTCTTCAGCTTTATAATATTAGTAAAAGTATAGTAGAATAATAGGAAGTAGGATAGTGGCGGTATTTACGTCACACGTTAGAATATCACTAGTTTGTCTTGAAATAATATCTTATCCACATATCTACTGCTTAATACAACAATTCTCTTGGATAAAGCAGTGTTATTCCTTTCGCGAAGCACAGTGCACAATGCAGTGCTAGAAAAATTTATGCGCTACTAAAGGAATTATCTCCGCACCGCACCAGCACCGCCGACCTCACCGACCGCCGACCGACGACCGCGAGAGATAGGTTCCACTTTAAAAAATAACGGCAAGTCTGAATTGAAGCGTGTGGGATAGGGATCTGTATTGCATCTAATAGTGCCCTAGATTTTAAACGTAATCTGAACTCAGGAGATGAATACGATCGAGACGGAAGGTGGACAGTTTCATCTGTTTCTTCTATGTGTCTCACCTATCAAGATTTTCTTTCCGCCGCTGTAGTCTTGCTGTTATCACGTAGTAGGACGTCTGGGACAAAATGTGGACACGAATGAAATACAAAAATCCTGACTGCCTGACTTTTAAAATATATGTCCGGCATAACCTAAAATCCTCTGCTGTGGAACCTCAGAGAGTTAGAACAGCCAAGCAGCACTCCTGCACTGCTTAATGCTCGAAACAAATAACGCTCGCACTCACTGCAATTTCTCCAGAGAAATTCCCTTCACTGTCCGACCATAATAATAACTCAGCTGCAATACATTTATAACTTAAAAGTAACAAACGATCTCGTGCGTCCACGCGAACTGCGACTCAATGTACATCGTACATCCTTTATTCCGTGCTCGAGTAATCAGAAGCTTGAATAACTCTATTAATAATGAGCTTTCTTCTTTAGAAAATAAAGTCGTTTATAGTCTCGTAGCGCTGAATGACACTACTCGCACTTTCGGAGTCAAATCGAGCGGATGTTTCCATTGAATCGTGTTTATTGCTCATCTGGAACTAGACGTCGTAAATTTTGCTATATCGACCTGGTAATAGAGTGAACATTTACAAAAAGGGAAGGCTTTATTTATTGCTACAGTTATGTTTAGGCTGCATCACATCAAAGAGCTCACCGACAATTTACTCACATCAAGTGTCTGCCAAGGGACCAATAGCTATGCAGGTTTTATTCAGTGCAAAAACACCCTACTCAAATCAAAATATAAAGGCCACCAAACATTGAGTTGGTTTCGAATGTATTCTGCTAGCCTCTGGCTCCAACAATCTTCTTGTCTTGATTTACTCCAGAATTGGTACCATAAATGCATCAAACATCTCATCTGCTTTTTGATCGTGTTTTATGTCTACTCAACGTAGGATAGGCTTTATGATCTTGAATTTCATCGTCTTCAAAAATACGAATACGTCTTGGTGAAAGATGCTCGGCTACGAAAAATATTTCCCAATTTTGGATTTTAACCAGCCAAAACACGCACAGCAATCGTCCAGATGAAGAAATTTAGAAATCTATATTGGTAGAAGATCCTTTAAGAAGAAAAGCAAAGTGTCGAAGATGTCTCCATGTTGCTCCTACAATACTACCTTACTTCTAACAGCGGACATTTTCAAAACACTGTTTAGCTGTCCATAAACAAGTCGGCAGCTGTCGACAGCTCGCAGCATCGCACACTCCCAGCTTCGTGCTACAACGAGCTCAGTTTAATTTCCCACCAAGCTGCCAGAGAGCACGTATCGCGTTAAAAACTACATATTACCGAAGTTAGGAGCACTGGCGAACTTCTCATGCTGTTACAATTTATTAACCACGTTGTGGCGCAGTTGGAAGCCGGTTCGGGCCGATTTTAGCATTGGTTGGTAATGTGGATATGACCCTGCCACCCTCACACAGGGAATCTTTTTAAAGGTATATATCCTGCAATTCACTTGACAGAAGTATCTTTGAAGCATCATGTGAAATAATTCTGCATTAATATAAAAAATGTTTCGTGTTTCGAAGTAAATCATGTTCGCATAGACAAACACACGATTGATTTACGACTGTTTTCAGTTGATCGGTAATGACATGTAATTAGAAGTAATCACAGGAACCTGTGACGGGAACTAACACTATAATGGTGCTTGAAGTTGAATCGTGCAAATTGCGGTCACCACAACCACTGCGCGCTCGGAGCGGCAGCGGGGGGGAGGGGCGCGGCGGGGAGAGGGAGGATGGGGGAGATCGCCGCAGTCATTGGCTTACGAACGACTCCAATGCGTCCAACTTTGTTAGTGCTGTCTACGAGATGAAGTTAAATAAACATTTTGTCCTCCATTGTTTTAAAACGAAAACTAAGTATCAATATGCTATACAGGGTATAAAAGTAACTACTAACAAAAAGTCCATTATACCATTCCCTTACATTCACTTGTCATGAAAAAATCTATTAACTATTTTAGTTATTTCTTCATCTTCCCAGAACGGCTTCAATATATCATTGGTTATAACCGTGAGTACATTAAGTTGTCGTCGGTCAATTAGTGGCGTGTAGTGTGTACACGCACTGTACACTGTACAGCGTCTGGATCGAGTGATTTATGGCGTAAGCGTTACCTTGGCTAACTAACGCCATATGGCTTGGTGTAGGTCGGCTCGGCGACTCGGGTGGGCTTCAATTGGCCATCGAACGGGTTATGGGTTATCGGGCACTCTAGTTAGGGTTGCCAGATGGTCAGGGTTCGTCTGGATTGTCCCGACATTTCACAAGGATGCAGAGTCCCGACAAAATATAAAATGTCCCGACAATTCACTCCATTCAATGCGTTCTGAATTTTCCGCACGCGCTCTAGCCGCTTTTTCGTCGTCGACTCGATTGCCGGCAATTTCCAAAAAAAAAAAATTTGTCCCGACGCATCCCGACTCTGAAGTTTTGTCCAGATATTTTGGTCTTGCCATCTGGCGACCCTAACTCTAATTAAATGTCTTATCCTACTAATATAAATGAGAAAGTTTCTATTGTAAACTACTGAACAGATTTTCATGCACATAGCTAAAACATGATCTAGAATAGGATATAAGAGTACTTATCACACGGAAAACGCAGGCAACGCAGCGAGCAGAGCGCTAGTATTATGATAATGAAGATATATTTAAAGAAGTAAAGCTTTTTGTAATATATTAATTAATAGATTCCGTTGTCAGAGTAACTGTTGCTACACTTTCTATTTATATGAAATTCAACCGCCATTCATAACTGAATGTCGAAAACTATGGTCACCTGTAAAGCATCTTTTCTCCACCATTCACCACCTTTGTTCTTTTGTGTAGAAATTAGCGTCTTGAACACAAAATTAGTAGTTATTCAAATGGTATAATCGAACGGTAGATGTTGATCAACTGTTGTGATATCAAAAAGAAGGGGAATAGGACGTGTTGCTATCGTCCCTTCGTTTCGTCCATGGAGGATAGAGTAGAAAGAGGGCCATCTCATATGAAGGGAAAGTTGAAAAAATGTCCAGCTGTTTACTGAAAATAGAGGTTCCAATAATGGCCACTCCAGAATGGCGCTAGTGTCTGAGAAATAGCGATATGAACATAGCTGTTGTAGACCGCACCGCAGCGCCACCCGTAATTTTTCCGACACTTTTCATACACTGAGATGGCCCTAGTTCTACCTTCTATACTCCATGGTTTCGTCGTCTCGTCGCCGTGTCGTTCGCGCTACGCACGGATTTACGACGTCATAAAACATCGGCACTAAATGCCCGTAGGTGGTGCTTACGTTAGGGCTTAAAGCCCGTGATGTAGGCGTAAACTTTATGCCTCCAGATTTGCTGGAAAACACAAGATTTCGTGGGAGGTAATAACTGTGTTTTTATAGGTAGGAGCCGCTCGTGGGTTCATGTTTTGGATTTTTTGATGGCTCCGATATAAAATTCCGTAACAAACGGATTACAGATGAGGGAGAATATTTGAGTAAAATTGATCGGTAAGACTGGCTTTGGCCTATTTCAAATATCTTGTTGCTGACTTTATTTGAGGATAAACAACGATCATGGGATCAAAGGTCTTGAACAAAATTGCTGTAATGATCATTTGGACGTCTACAACCCACAGTCCCACAATTATTACTTTATCTCGTGAATATACAACTGGTTCGGTTAATCTTAGTTTAGATTGACTTAAAGTTAGGCTGGATCGTGGGTAGGGTTGCCAACCGTACTATAAAATATAGTATTGTACTATATTTCGGGTCTGTTTACTATATACTGTTGAAGAAACATATAGTACGCAAAAATACTATATTTTCAACACCGAAATCTAACAAACCAATATTTTAATTAAGAAAATTATGACCGTGCCTTTTCATTAACTTTTCAGCGTGCAGATTTTTGGTATATAATTATTTCCAAAAAAAACAGGCCAAAAATGGCAGCATGTTTTAAAAAGTATACTAAAATAACTTACGAAATTTTTTTAAAGTAATTTCATTCCCGCTCTCTATTCCCGCCACTTAAGCATTCACAGAAAGGATATTTTCGGTTATGAATTCGTGGCGAGAAGAAAGAAACATATGTAATATCTCATTACATTTACAATAATTTAAAATTAAATGTGATAAAGCATATGACACTTTTATATTAGACAAATATTGCTACAAAATGTACAAGTGCAAATACATATAGTTTTTATAAAAATAAATAAGTAACAAATATAATATCTTCGTCTACTTTTTGCATTTTCCGTAAAATACTATTTTTTTGAAGTACTATTTTTTATAGCTTTGTCTGAAAAATACTATATTTCGCTAAAGAAATGTTGGCAACCCTAATCGTGGGTCTATTTATTGAGCCATTTTTTATGTCTTTGCACGCAGCTAATCTAGTTTTTTTTTTCAGAGGATTATGTAAATGGAAATGTGAAATAAGATTACTTTAACTATTTTCTATTTTCATGAAATTATCGGCGTTGATCACGTATATCGTTGCTTGAATACGTCATTACTTATGGTTCATTCACCAAACTAGAAACAAGTGCAAGTCGCATCCCAATTCGCAAAGTATCTCCTAAAACCAGGTGGCACTTTATCCCGCGTCAATCTCAACTGTTTTTCATCTGGGAAGGAGGCGCTGATTGGAGTTGCCTTTCATAGCGGCCCCTGCACTCTGCACTCATCGCCTTTCAAATTAGAGCACGCACAATGCAGCAGTGGTGCGTGCTGCCATCTGCCATGATACTGCAATATGGGAAAAGGGTCTGTTTTGACATTCTACACAGAGTACTCGAAATAATTATTTGTGCAAGTGCACCTTCAATCCAGGACAGTCGCAAATTATGACACGTTCTATTGTAATGTAGCAGTGAATTTTGAATAGGAGCAAAGCAACAACTCATAACTAACTGTCCCACTGCTGGGCTCGGGGTATCCTCTCACAATATGAGGGGTACAGGCCATAGTTTACCACGTTGGCCAGGTACGGATTGGTAGACTTCACACACCTTTGAGAACTTTTGAGAACTCTCTGGTGTGTTTCCTTCACCAAAGCAAGTGATAATTAACTTCTAATACGCACATAATATTTGAAAATTAGTTATATATTATATATAAGTTATGTATAAAATTACCTTAGATGAACTTGATAAAAACGCTATTTTTATGTCCATAAAATGGTTTTTGAGACATAAAAGACATTTATTTGAATGCTACCAACATTACGCCAAACTGCAGATTAAGTTGAAAGGCATCATAGAAACCGTCGTTTCGCAAACAGGGTCACCAACTAGACTCCGGGTATTACATATTATACAGCCTACTTGTTGTTCGTCGCCATAATTGCATTGTGAATGTCGATAAAATTATTTTGTGCTCCACTCCGCGTGCCAAAAATATGTGCCAATAATTTGGCCAAGGAAAACCAACAAAGGGGAATTCGGCTGTAAAATTAAATTTGATTGTGAGCAGCCCTAAACGTTCCGCCAGTCAGGCTATGGCCCGGCCCGTTTGCGTACACCGTTTAATATAATTGGTAACTACCTCGTTTTTATCGCGAGCGAGAGATTTTAACGTGTGCCCCTGAAATTTATGTGAAAACTCCCGAACGCGAGGACTTGTTACAATAAAAATGATGAACGTCTGTCCGAGGGAGCGGGCGTTTTACATTTTTTTCGGCGCTTAATTTAATTTTTCACGGTTCCCTTAAGCTCTGAAATTTAAACTGCTCTCGGGGTTGGAACGAGCTTTTGTACGCGGATCACGTTTGCCAAACGGAGTGCAAGATATCTTGGATAGACGAAAATGGATTACCGGGGAATTGTCGAAGGGTCTTCTTGTAATCTTGTCAAAGATGGGTTGTGCTGTGTAAGTAAAGCACAGAATTACCAAAGGACCATATTTGTGGATGCGATATGTTTGTTTCTAGCTGAGGCTATATTTCCAACAGAAATACTAAAAAATTTTAAATCATATTAAATCTCATTTATTGTAGAATACTGTTTTTACATAATAGTTGTTATGAATGCAAAAAAAATCTCCTCTACGTTGCAGCCAAATATGGGCATACAATAAAAAAATTTAAAACTAAATTAGTAAATTATTAAAACCACAAAATAATAATAAATACATAAAATGCACTTTTTCACTCCAATCAACTATATACATGTCAAAATTAAATAATCAAATCATTAGTCGGTAGTTACAAGATAGACTTTATGTCTCCATAGACTATATTATCTCCTATCCAGTCGATAGACGATAGAGTCAATTCTCAAAACTGACATTTACGTGACATTACCACAGAATACATAAACAGGTAAATGTATGACTCAATTCCTTCCCTATATTGTGAAGATACCTATGTGTGTGTGTGTGTGTGTGTGTGTGCGCCGGGCTGCGGCAGCGGCATGGGCAGTGACAGCACGAGTAACCTGCGCTGCCCACTTCCCTGCTCACTTGTCTGGCCAACAAGGCTGAATGTAAACGCGGTATTTGATGGTCGGTGTGTATTGTCCGCAGATCATGGTGATCGACGAGAACGAGGCGCGGCTGCGCGTGCGCTACCCACTCAACTGTGAGAAACGCCGCAACTATAAGTTCGACATCGCCGCCGTGGGCTGCGATGGCTCCTACTCTAACACGTGAGTTACATTTTTTAGCTGACGATCTACCTGATAGTAAAGTGGCTATGGTTGTCCATGGACATGAGCGACACCAAAGGCATCACTACTGCGCTGGCGGCCAAGAAAGAGAAAAAAAGAAAGAACTGTCTGTTCTGTTCGGCCCCCAGCCGGAACACGATGAGTCGTTTGAACCACGTTCATAGATCCTACTTCTGAAGCTCTAGGCCTCCTCGAGAGAAGAAACCCGTTCTCAGTAGTGGACCGTTAATGATAACTCGTGTGACGCAATATTTACCGTGCCGGACCGCCGTGCCAAGGGTCCTGAGTACGATTCCCATCGACGTAGAAATTTGAATGATGACTTTGAATTTCTGTTCTCGGTCTGGGTGTTTGTACTTGTCTTTTATTTGTCCATGGCACTCACGACACAGGAAAAAATCCTAGTGTGGAGCTATTTTTAACTGACTTCAAAAAAGGAGGAGGTATTCAATTCGCCTGTATTTTTTTATGTTTGTTACCTCAGAACTTTCGACTTGGTGAACCGATTTTGATGATTCTTTTTTATTCGAAAGCTGGTGCTTATCATGTAATGTCCCATTTAAATTTAGGCGAGATCTGACTTGTAGTTTTTGAGCTATCCCTAATTTTGAAGTCTGTTATTTCTTGTCAGGAATTATTATCAGCGCTCTCGTATTTTGTGTATAGTTTGTGGCACCCACAACACATTATTCCTTCTATCATGTAGCGTTATTGATATCTTTCTGTATCCCCCAGGGTCCCAGTCCACATAACAGTGACGGACGTGAACGAGTTCGCGCCGGTGTTCAGCCAGGCGGCGTACGTGCGCGCTGTGGACGAGGGCAAGGTGTACGACGAGATCCTGCGCGTGGAGGCCACGGACCGGGACTGCACGCCGCGGTACGGGGACGTCTGCAAGTATGAGATCCTCACGGACAGGAGTCAGCCGTTCACCATTGATAATGAGGGTGAGTGCTTGTAACGAGTATCATGTATTTTTTTGCGTAAAAAGAACAGAGCTCGCCAGCAGTGGCGACAGAAGTAACTTGAACCATTACGTGTGTATTTTTTGAATCGTCATAAAATATTTTATTGTGCAGGAAATACTTTTAGGTAATTGAAGTAGTGAATGGCTGCAAACGCCTCGTAAAGTATATATAAACTACAAACTTGATATTAATACGAGCTATAAATTAAGTAACTATAGTTCTGTACTTCTCTCAGAGATGGCGTCACAGGTAGGTGTCGTTTAAAACGACGACGGTGTCGCGAGCTGATTGGTTTTATCCCACCTCAAAAATGCCTGAACGCGCCTAAAGAAGTTTCACTTCAAAAATGCATCTGAAGAGCGATGGTGACAACGCTGTTTATAAGATTATTTCAAGATTAAGTCTTATTTGTTATTAAAACGTTTGCTCATATAATGTATTGCTACTGTTACTGTGATTTCAATGTTATAAATTAATCTAACAATATCGGAGACAATCGCCTTCAGATGCCTTTTAGAAGCTTGCCGTCCAGTTTGTATATACAAAGTTCTTGGGAATTATAAATCCTTATTTTCATTAATTAAGAGTCAATTTTGGTTGACGCCCAAGATAAAGTCAAATACGTATTCTGTCCCCAGGCGTGATCCGAAACCTGGAGCCGCTGGACTACGAGAAGTCCCACAACCACATCCTGTCGGTGGTGGCGTACGACTGCGGCATGATGCAGTCCGCGCCCGTCATGGTCACCATCAAGGTCAACAAGCCTTGCCGTGCTGGCTGGAAAGGTAGAGTAAAACAACTTTATTCATGGTTTCATTCTGGGATATTTGACGTGGTATGTGGGGAGTTCTGTCCATAAAATATGTAGGTATACACCCGTATTAGGATAGCCAGTGCGCTACGAGGTCGTTGTATGTATTATAATATACGTGGAATAGCTGCCGGGTTATGAAACAACTTTTCATAAATACAACTGAACTGAACAACAGCTACTGTGTCCAGTAAAATATTCCAGGAAGATTTCTAGGATTTATAGCCAGGCAGGAAAATATCCACATGAATATTTGTCGTCTGCATTAATACGGGTATACCACCCATCAATCCGTGGACCTTAAATCTTCCATTGGCATTATTCGGTTATTTTCATATATAAATGTTACTCCTAGGGCTCTCCCCTAATTTACCTAAATCTGTTTCGCCTCCAGGCCTCGCCGAGCGTGTGGACTACGCCCCAGGCACGGGACCTCTGTCCCTGTTCCCCGCCGCACGGCTGGAGGCCTGCTCGAGCGACGAGCGCTGTCCCGGCGTGACGCGCATCCAGGCCGCCATCACGCTGCAGGCCTCGCGCGCGGGCGTGGCCTGCGATAGAGACACTTACTCCTTGCACGCTCAGAGGACTATCTGTGGTGAGTGTCACCTTTATCCTTTAGTAGCTGTTGCCCGCAGCTTCGCATACGGAAATTATGTTTTACCTTATTTGTAAAATTTGAAGCAAATCGGTTGATGTTTTAAAAATATTCCATACAAACTTTCATCCCGTTTCGCAGGGAAATCTTATAATTTTCCAGGATAATTATAAGATTTCTAAAATATGACCCGGAGTATAAGTAACAACTTTACCAATTTTCTTCGAAATCCGATCAAGGGTTGTCATGTGAAGCCCAGACAGACAAACAGACAGACAGACAATAATTCTGGTAAGTGGTAAGTGTGGTTACTGTTGCTCATGGATATAAAAAGAGATAAGAAAAAGGAAGTACTGCACTCTCAAGCCCCCAGTTGGAAAACGCCTTATTTATTGTTGTGTTAACTTTAATATAGTACGTTATGTAACATAAATAAGAAGTAGTTTTTATCCTTTAGGCACTGAACCCCTTCTCTTTAAAATTGGTTATGGTCTGCTTTCCTCAACAGTACGACTTCCAATACAAACATTGAAATTCCTCCTCTCAACATTAGATACAGCCTCTATACATTGACTGTGTGTTGTCAGGTCTGGACCCGAAGACGATCGACCTGCTGCCGAGCCCCGGAGCGGGCAACGAGTGGGCCAAGTCCCTGAAACCAGATTCAGGTGAGATTGACCAACTTTTCCATATTTTGATTTCAACTCATCTAATGATGAGCTTGGGTCTCTCCTCTTAAGGATGCTTAGATTATACTCCACCATGCTGTTCCAGTTAAAGCGCTCATAGCCTTGCGGCTTGCGTCGGTCTTAAACGATCGACAAAGTTAAGCAACAGCGGGCGCGGTCGGTAGTTGGATGTGTGACCGCTAGTGGCAAAAAACTCTTGAGCATTTCTGTGCTGCGGAGGGTACGTAAAGCTGTCGGCCCCGGTTGTTATCATATGATAACAGTCATTAAGCCATGTCGGAGGCCCTCGGGCGGTTTGAAAACTTCCGACACTCGGGTTGGCCACTAACTTTCCACCAATCCGCACTGGAGCAGCGTGGTGGAGTATGCTCTAGGCCTCCTCAAGAGGAGAGACCCGTGCCCAGTAGTGGGCCATTAATGGGTTGAAGCCATGCTGTTCCAATGCAGATTGGTGAAGGAGTTAGTGGTCAACCCAAGTTTTTTTGTTTCAGTACATTGACACTTTAAAAAGTGTATTTAGTTTTTAAACTATAGTCCGTCGGAAAAATGTGAATGCATGTCAAATTTTAATAAACTATATGCCAGTAAATCGTCGTCCTCCAGGCCGCGACGGCGAGCAGCTGTTCGAGTTCGACGGCGACGTGTCGGCGGTGGTCCCGGAGGCCACGTTGCCGCACTCGCTGGGCGGGACCTTCGCGGTGTCGGCCTGGCTGCGGCACGCCCCGCCCCCCGACCACGACAAGCACCGCAAGGAGCATCTCTTGTGTCTCGCCGATGATCATAGTTAGTTTGCACAATATACTAGCTGATAAAGGACCTTGCGCCCATGGATATAAGTGTTACGGCATTTTATGTAAACAGCCGAAATAAGCAGACGGACCCGATGGTAAGAAGTTGTCACGTCACCGTCCTTCCAAAGAAGAAAGAAGCCCCTGACACCTCTTTATGTTGCTGCTACATTAGCGGAGGAATATTCGTATTCGTATTGACGTTGTAAAACTTCGCCTTTGCCATCGGCGATGTTCCTGTAACAAATGTTCAGCTTCATTTATTGCGATAGCGAGAATCTCCGCTGAATCCCGCTAAAATTGCCGCTACATCAGAGACATAGCAACCTCCAGTAGCAACCTACAATTTTAACATCCATAGTCCTCTTACTAACGAATAATACCTACAAATATTCTCATTAGCATCTAGCACTAACAGTCCCTCCTATAGTCCTATTCGAAGAATGTCACCGATGTCCATGGGTGGTGATGAATTATGGCACTGCAAACGCGTTAACCAGCTGCTATCGAATGTCTCTCCATCTCCCTCCATCTAATACCACTGTAGAGAGAGAGAGAGAGAGCTAACACACCACCGGATGTACTCGTATTCCAGAAATGAACCGTCACCACTACGCGTTGTTCGTCCGCAACTGCCGCCTAATCCTGCTGCTGCGTCGTGACTTCGGCGAGGGAGACCTCAACATCTTCCGTCCTGCCGAGTGGCGCTGGAAGCTGCCTGAGGTACGTGTCGGGATAGTTGTGGAGCGTAGTGGGCGGTGTGTCTGTGTGGGCGTGTAAGTACGTATGTGTGTGTGCGTGAAAGTGCGTGCGTGCAAGTTCGTACGTGTGAGAATGTGCGTGTCGTATAGTGCTTGTGTGTGTGCCAACAATACGTATTTCTGTACCGTACTGATTAGCTGTAAAGATCTGATAATAATTTAAATTAATAAGTTGTTTACTATCACTTTATATTGCACTAGTAAGAGCAACGTCATTCTGACTACCTGTATGATGAGCACTGAGCTCTGTTGATAGTAAAAGATTAACGGTTCCAATATTCAGTTTATTCTCAATTTAATTCAGTGCAAGTCAGGTAAAGCAATAACAATTAGCACTATAGAGTATAACGTATGCGACTTTTTGATTGCTGCTAGGTAATTTATCGAGGACTAGCTGACCCGGCAGACGTTGTTTTGGAGCATATAAACTTTTATCCCATATTTCACCCCCTTGGGTGTTGAGTTTTGAAAAATTCTTCCTTAGTGGATGCCTACCTACGTCTTTAGAGGAATGCGTGTAGCTTTTGCCTTTTATATACAGATTATGGATTGAATAATACACAATCATGGCAATCATTAGTCACGTAACAGTCAATATGAACAAAACATGAACATAATTCCAGGTGTGCGACAACGAATGGCACCACTACGCGCTCAACGTGCGCTTCCCGAGCGTCGAGCTGTTCGTGGACGGCGAGCCGTACCGCGCGCCCGACGGCAAGGGGCCCGAGGTCATCGACGACTGGCCACTGCACCCCGCGCACGGGGTCAACACCACCATGGTGGTGGGGGCGTGTTGGCAAGGTTGGTGGTTACATTGGCTGATTGGACAAATGGTTGGGCCAGGTTTCTCCTATTGAGGAGGCCTAGAGTATATGCTTAGAGCGTACAAATAAATATAATTCATTCATAGTGCTCAGTTGACGACCCTTTAGCCTAGTTGGTAGCAACCCTGTGAAGCCCCGGGTTTGATTCCCGGCCGGGGCAGATATATATGTGAATAATCTACTGCAGGGGTATGAGTGTGTTAGCGTTAAGTTTAGTTAGTTTTTAGTTTTATGCGGATTGCTATCAGCAAAAGCCTCCGACAGGTCTTATGGTCTGGTCTTATGAGAGTCCGCTTGTTAAGATGACGATGTATCCTCTGAAGCACGGAAGCCACTAACGGTTAGTGGGGCCTAAGTTAGTGCACGGACACAGGTCATCAATACCTATCAAACAAAAAAAAAAAACAAAAAGAAGCGATAGACGAAAAGAGATTTATCTGTTAATTCATATGTATCTGTCACCGGAATATAATAAGAACCGTAAGTTTATAAATTTCCTAGGAAATTTATAAACTTTCGTAGGATTCTAAACGAGACATAAGTTTTGTTATTTTACGGCCACATTTTCGGAAATTGATAAACTTACCGAGCTCACTCGTAAAATAATAAGTGACCAATAACCTCCTTCTCCTTTGTTGACGAAGTGAAAGGAGATGTTCAAAAAATGTATGGGGGCTGGTCCTAAATTTGTACAAAGACAAAACTTGGATGTGGAGAAAGTGAAAATTATTCCGATTGTGACAAGGTTGTGAAAATAAAAAAGGTACCTCCCTTCTTTTTTTATTTGTGTTTGAATTTCCGTAGATAGATAAAAAAATTGGTTGTCTGTAAAGTCGGTTTACGGACAATGGTTTTACGTGATAACGTCTATTTCGTAGAAGAATAATTTATGATATAAATATTGTCAATTCGCACATTAGGAACGGGAAATAGAATGAAAATTACAATTTTACATATTAAATTACAGATATATATTTCGTTTTATTATTATTCAGCGTATCTCTTTCTCGATACTTTGCGCGCGTTGTGGCTCGTGACGTGAGCAGGCTCGTTACCACGTTTTCGAGAATGCCTTCCAAGCGGACCGATTACGCTTGAGTGGGAGAGAGACGGCCGGTCTAGCGTGCCTCTCTCTCTAATGCTGCGCGCCCTTCCGTGACGTGAGCGGCCGTTACTCGGTTTTCGTGAATGCCTTTCAGGCTCATCGTCTTTATAAACGTTATCACGTCAAAAGCTTGCCACACTGGGCACTTTTAAATTTTGGCAACTCTAACCTGACACTGACATTGAGTGATGATTTAAAGTTGACATTTTGTTTTGATCATGGATGTATTACTCTAACTGGATAAGTAACTTATAATAAGTAATATATATAATTTATTTTTATATATATTTTTATTTTTTTAGACTATATTTTGTTGACAATATCAAATGTTCTTAATATGTAATTTATTATTTTATAATGTTTTAACTAATTTGACGTTGGTAACTGTATACTTGCATGTTGCTCTAAATTGTAATTTTGTATTGTATGTCGCTTTTTAAACTTTAGAGGTTTGCACCTGTAATTGAGGTGACACTTAGCATGGGTAGTCAAAAATTGTGTAAATAAATTGTATATCATAGTGTACACTTTGTTGGAGCAACTAATAAAATAAATAAATATCAGAAGGACCATTTTTGTATTGTGACCATGACTGTTATCTAATAGTCCCAGGATATATCATACGATTGTGATTGTGTGTGTGTGTGTATGTGTGTGTATTATATAGATTGTGTACGATAATTTTCAATTTACTCTTAATGCAATAAATTAAATTCGGTAATTTTGAAGAATTTCTAATAAAATGTATTATTTCAATATTATAATTCTTACCACCAGAAAAATTACCAATAGAATACATTTTGGAGAACCATACCAAAATAGGACACAATTTTTCTAAGTGTGGACACCCTACAATTGTGAAGGACAACCTCAATCCGGCTTGTGATTGGTCAAATAGCCCTTCGTATATGACGTCATTGATCTTCAGGTCAGGTCACCTCTACAAAGTCAGTGATCCAGATAGAGTAATATATCCATGGTTTTCATGGTTCAGTCCAATATTGACATTTGACAATTGAATTTGATTGATTGACATTTGACACTCTACACTGACAGTTACTAACATCAAACTAGGATTTATGTCGTTTCGTTTCATGTAATGTTATTATTTAATACATTTACAACACCGATTTACAACGTTAAATAAAATAGTTACGTATTGAAAACATAATAATATAATAGGTGGACCTCAGATATGTTCATAATTCGTGAAAAGGACGTATGCACCTGTTAGAAAATAAAACCTTTGCGTTCCTTTCCACCTTCAAATTATGACCAACATATTTCATCAATTTTCTAAAATATGGAGGTTCAATAAAATATACGTCTTAAAATTTCAAGTAGATTAGAAAATATGCTTTCAAATGAAATATAAATTACGGCTGTACAAATTTCTTCGGAATAAAGGGCCACTTTTGAACATCTCCTTTACCATAGAGCTAGGAAAGTTTTAAGTGGCCATGACCAAAACTTTGACATGATTGCACACGAAATCGAAGTTGGCGAATAAGATTCTTCTTTCGATTTCAGTTGTTTTTTCATGGCGAGGGGCTTCGCCATAGACGTCGACGGAACCCCGCTTAGCGGGGTTCCTATTTTTCCTAAATAAAATCAGACAACCATAACCTAACCTATCCTTCTTTTGATTTGAGTTCAGTTGTTTTTTCATGGCGAGGTACTTCGCCTTAAGTAGGGATTATTAGTATATTATGTAAAAAAGTAAACCTGTATTATAGGTACCTAAATAGTTTTAAAGTAAAAATACTGTTAGGTAGGTAATCGAAACTGATAGATTTATAGTTTATAGTTTGGCAAGTCTGATTGTACCTAAGTCTATGGACACAAGCATTGCCTCTGTCAACATCGACCAATCAGAGAGCAGTGTGTTATTTTCCGTATTTTAAAGAAGCGTAAAATTAAAAGCTCTTCTATGATTGGTCGAGCCGTTTAGAATTTTACGAATGGGCAATCCGTTAGTTTATAAATTTACCACGAGACGTCGCAGATTGATAAATTTCCGAAAATGTGGCCGTAAAATAATACAATTTATGTCTCGTTTATAATCCTACGAAAGTTTATAAATTTCCTAGGAAATTTATAAACTTACGGTTCTTATTATTTTCCGGTGACATATCTATCTTTGTTCTTGAAGAGTTGATAATCTATAAGACAAGAGTGTATAGAGTATGTCTGATTTCATTAGATGCATCTCTTTTTACACTGCCATATCTGATGATTGGAGTACTGTGGTGTACAATAACGATTGTTGTTGTTATTGTTGTTGTTTTGAATGTTGAAGAGTGTCCCCCTCATGTTTGTGTCCCCCGCCAGGCACGGAGAGCGACATGAAGCACCACATGCGCGGCTGGATGGCGGGGCTGGGCGTGTTGCCGGGCGGCGTGCAGCCCCCGTCGGCGCTCCGCTGCGCCGCCAGATGTCGCGAGGGACTCAGCCTCGCGCCAGATCTATGTGAGTCACCATACTGACCAGCTACCTAATTCACGTAACTTTAAGACGCATCGATTAAGTTGCAGTGACGCTGCAATCAAGTTGCAGTGACGCTGCAATCAAGTTGCAGTGACGCTGCAATCAAGTTGAAGTTTAGCGTTTAAACCGTATTCTCGTAATTTTTGAACTGCGCGTCAACTGCACGCATCCTGCGCGCCTGCCAAACTTTTCTTCGACTATTTAGTACTCTGTCTGCCTGTGTGACAGCGCTCGCGAAAGCTAAGAGAACACGAAAAGTGTCATTTTGATCGGAACGTCACTGCAACTGCACTGCAATCGAACTTGTTAAGTTACGTGAATTAGGCTGCAGTTACCACATTCATGGCACACTTACACCTACATGACCGCTAATAAACACAACCGCTTTTATTTTAAGTATAACTTCTTATGTGCGTACAGTCGGCAAAAGAATTAGGTACCCAGGGCATGATTCCAAAACCTGTAATTATTGATATTACAGATTGTTTGTGTTATTATCAATGTTAAATGATACCTGTATACGTAGAGTATGATTTAACATTGATAATAACGTAAATAATATGTAATATAGAACGTTACACAAGGTTTTATAATCATGTCCTGCATACTTAATTTTTTTGTCAACTGTACCTAAGTAGTAAATACATTTAAATTTTTCCTTCACACTGTACCGACAAACTATACAATGTGTAATTGTTGTGTTACCGTTCCTCCTATAGACCTGAAGTCGGTGTCGGTGGAGGGCGACGGCGCGGCGGAAGTGGAGACGCTGGTGCGGCGCGTGGCGTACGGCGACGCGCGCGCCTTCCCCACGCCCGGCCGCCGGAACGTGCATCTCGACACCACCATCACGTACGTTGCTTTGTGGAGCTAAAGAACTAACCATCTACCTAGTGGTAAGTGGCTATCGTCGCCCATAGACATCAGCAACAACAAAGGCATCAATCACTACAGACTGCGTTGCTGGTCAATGTTAAGTCGAGTGACGACTGTAAACAACTTATTGTCGTACTTGTTTTATTAATTTGAATTGTCTTTCACAAATGGTACGAATAAAATAGATTTAATATAACTTGGGTAGCCACGTTCGCTTTCGCTATTCTACTTCGAATGTGCACAGAGTAATCAATACTTTTCGCGCCACAGCGTCCACAGAGAACATAACACTGTAAGAGGTGTCTGGTGAGTGGTGTGATACCAGACAGATATCGTTGTAGATAGGGTTAGACTGTTGTAGGTGAGTGACGAGATAATTGAAAGATGGTATTACGTAACTTCACTTTATTAGCGCAAGTGACCGAGTCGTGTCACTGCGCGAGCGTCACTGGTCACATCAGTACATACATGAAAGAGACAATGAAATATCAAATGTGTGTAGCAAGCACAATTAACATGATACCCCACAACACTATTTTTGCCGCGCGAGTATGGTGGCGCCTGCGTCGCTCCCCGCAGTCGCCCGTTGCTTAGTTTTTTAATGAAGTATTAACAGTCAAGAAAGAGAGAAGAAAAAGAACGTCGCACTGCATACACTTGGACGTCACGGAGACGTCGTAACAGACCTATTCGCATGTACAAGACTAAACATGACTAACATACAAAACAACACTCTAACCGGAGTGAATAATATAAGAGACTTGGGTGTTATTTTGGATAGTAAGCTAAGATATAACACGCATATTGACAATATCTGCTCCAAATCTCTTAAATGCCTCGGATTTGTGCTTAGAAATTGCAAGGAATTCAAATGTTCAAAGACTAAAATTTTACTTTACAACTCGTTAGTTCGCAGTGGCCTGGAGTACTGTAGTGTAGCATGGAATCCTTTTTACGACGTTTATAAAAAAAGACTCGAAAGTGTGCAACGACGTTTTCTTTGGCAGCTTACATTTTCGTGTAATAAAGGCAAAATCCTAACGAACTATACTGAAAGACTCCAGTATTTTAGTATGTTGTCACTATCTGATCGAAGACGCTTGCTAGACCTACTATTTCTATATAAGCTTGTGAATGGTCTAATTGATGCTCCTGAGCTTTTATCACATCTTAACTTCTCTGCTCCACTTAAGTTGCCTAGAGCATCAAGGTACTGCTTATTTAAGGATACATCATTCAATTCAAACCTTGGCAAGAACTCACCTCTCAACAGAATTGTCAGAGAATATAATTGTATTGCAAAGCTCAACAATAACATTGATCTCTTCGATAAAGACATTCGCCGCTTCAAAAGGAATATTATTAATCACTTTCTGTATTATGCATCCACACGCTAATATAGTATAATATTTTAAATTTTTATTAATTTGACATGTATACAAAATTTTGCTTTTTTAAATTTATAATGAAATTTGTTTTTATTTTTTAATGTAATTAATTTTTAAACATACATATGTGATATAATTTGAATATTTTAATTGTATGACATCTTTGAACTGTAACTTAACTTATAGGTATCTGATTCTCATCTCATTGAAAATTGTATGTTCCATTTATTTTAAATCACTCGCTTTCTCTGTGCATGTAGTCTACATCTTTAATTACAATGGCAATTACCTTTCTTCTTATGTAATCCTTCTTTATGTTGTTTTGTTGTACATTGTGTTGATGTTCAAATAAATAAATAAATAAATAAATAAATGAGCAATCTACACCTGACTTGGCCTGGGGATCTACCTTTGCTAAACTTTTATATGTTTCATCGCAATGTGTAACGGCTTAGTTGAGACTGAACTTATTCTCTAAATTACTCTAATCATTAGTACTGGTTCTCTTGATTCGTGAATCGCCTCATTTTTGGCACGCAAATGATAACATTTATGGAAGATGATAACATTTTTAGATTACCTATATCCAATTTTTCCCATTCAGTAAAAACGAGTAACATAGTCCGCCCTAAAGCTTATTACTAACATAAAACTCCAACACTAACGTCACAGGTGCGACAACGGACGCATCCTGAAAGCGCGGCCGGCTGAGTCGTACGTGATGGTGCTCGCGCCGCAGACGCCGACCATCCTGATCAACGGCAGCGCGGAGGCGGCGCGGGACTACGCACACTTCCGCGCGGGTCTCTCGCTCTTCCCCGACGTCGTACTGCGCGTGATTCCCGCGCCGCCCACTCCGAGCGAACACGGTATGTACGCACTGTTATGCGGGCTTCTCCAACCGTCTTTTAAAAAAAACTACTTTACCACAACACTAACTTTTATTTGAAAAATCACAAATTTAACCACACAGAACGGAACGGATTGATTCCTGAATTTAAGAATTAAGTGATAATATATACAAGATATGCCAAGATGGCGCTGAAATTATATCAGTCGAATTTAGACAAGTGTAGCGTTTTTAATTGAGACAGTTTATAGCTGCCTCTGAGTGAGGCCGTCTAGCTGTCTTTTTCACTATTATGGTTTTAGTAGTGCCATCCTTTTTACATAATTTCCCAATGTAATAGTGATTGGTGTAGTGAAACAAAAGATAAACGTGTGTGTGTTGTAGCTCGGTGGGAACAGATTTTTTGGTTGATTTGTAAGGGCATAACGTATCTATAGTTTAATGTCATTGGGCCTATCCTTCCTGTTGACATCGTGTGTACCTCTCCCCAGAGCTATCAGGCCAGAAGCTGGACTCGTGCGTGGTGTCCGTGTACCCGGCGCTGAACCCGGACCACGAGGCGCTGGCGCTGCGCGGCGCGCTGCTGCCCGACACTGACATCCGCGCCGCCCTCACCAGGGACGGGGTCAGTCTCGCCGGGGCGGACACTGTGCACAACTATCAGAAGGTAATACACGATACACATACATAACCTCACACCCTGTGTCTTGGGTACTAACAACATACAAAGACAAGAACACAAACGAGAACAGAAATTCAAACTCATCATTCTAATTTCTGCCTCGTTGGGTTCGAGGCGCTTCGAACGGCGGTCTAGCATGACGATGAAGTTACGTCACGGGGTCGTCACTACTCACACCGACGACACTGTGGTATTTGTGTTTTAATCATTATTAAACTTTATTATACCTATCAGAGTCCGTCAATTGAAGTGAGACGAAAAGTGCTGCAGATAGCGTGTGATGATTAATATTTTATTATGAACTCGCGGGCTACTTAATGTATTACCATTTTCTTGATGCAAATTAAGCTGGCTATATGCGATCAAATGTACTTCTCAAGTTTACAGCGGACTTGATGCGACATCTAGTAAACTTGACGGTGTATGGCCACTGTATAGCTATTTGGCCATATAGCTATCTCATACAAACTGGATGCCGCGTCAAGTCAAACTGTAAACTTAACAAGTACACTTGTTCGTGTATGACCAGCTTTAAATTACAAATTTCATAACATACACAATCAGTTAAACTTTAACTCATGATAAACATCCATTAGTTGTGTGCTATAGATAGTCAGAAATAAATATTTTCTTTCTTTCTTTCTTTCATTAGGTGCTGCGCAAGATCGAGTACAGCAACAAGAAGCCGGCGTACTACCTGAACCGGGTGTTCAAGCTCACCTGCTCCGAGCTCAACGGACGGTTCACCAGCAACGAGTACGTTCAGACGGTGAGTGATCTGTCAACTGTCAACTGACAGCTGTCAACTGTCAGTGTCATACGCGTGTCAAAGTTGTGGCGGTCTGTTTACGGTCTGGTTCTACTTAGAGCCATCAGGGACGTACCAGTGTACGGGCTACATCACGTACATTTTTGTAGCGTCAGCAGTTTACGCTATTACACTACATTAATGTATTTTAAGTCAGTGCACTAATTGAGCCAAGCAATACCGGTAACACGTGCTCGCTCTATCATTTTTCACCTATAATTTATTTATTTATTTATTTGTTTATGTCACCTCTTAAAAAGAAGAAACAAAGGGCAAACTTAATGCCTAATGGCATTGTCCACCAGTCAACCCTGGGTGGATGTGGAAATAGCTGATGGCAGCTTAAATGGCTGATGGCTGATTTAATTACATTCAGTTATTTGTATCAATAAATTATCAAATATCAACTTCCCAGTATTTACTATTTATTTATTTGTTTATTGCATCAACAAAGTTAACACTTAAACATGCACACAGTTATAAGCTAAAATAAAAAAGGTAAGTGCCACTCCAATAACAGATGCAAATCAATAGCTCCAAAATATTGTCAATCATCTCGCATAAGATAAAAATTAAAATTGTCGAAATTATCGATCTATCAACCACTATCAACAATCTAACGTAGGAGTTTCGTCGCAGCCTCAAAACCAGCAATAAACGTGTAATCAGTCTTATGTCACACGGACATCTACAGCCTGGTCACGGTCTGGTTCATTATCCTAGTGTTGGCCAGTATCCTATTGTTGATTTTGTGTGGAACTCCAAAATCATATAATAAATTACAAAAAACAAAAAAAAAGTTTTGCAGCATATTAAAAATCCAATCCATCCAAACTTTATACACAGTAAGACGTTAATAAGATGAAGCCGAACATTTTTACTATGATCGTTACAGTCGCCGGAACTGAGCAATTTTGCTTTTGTGGTCAGAGGTTGTTCCTGCAAACGAATTTTACCAATTAAATTGTACTGCATACATTAATGTGAAAGTTTGTGAGGACTGAGGATGTTTATTGTTTGTCATTCGTTCAAGCAAAAACTACTAAAAGAAAGAAAGAAACATTTATTTCGACATAAGCACTGCAACAATGTTTAAAAATCGGTGGTTTCTTATACAACAATTATTAATTGTATTCGGAGTTGCAGCTACCAATATGTCGGAAAAGGGTCGCACTCAGAATACGACGTAGAAGCTAGCAGGTACTTTCTACGTTCTCTGAGTTTTTTTACTGGACGGAATTTCTTGAAATTTAGTAGAACATGATCTGGAATAGGACATGGGGTACTTATTGTCCCGGAAAACGCGGGTAAAGCCGCGGGCGGAGCCCTAGTTGAGACTATATTGTTATGGTGTTGTTACAGTTGACAGTGGTGCATCCCCGAGCGTCCGGCGACGCCCACAGCCTGCGTCCCAGCGGGCTGGCCGACAAGCTGGACGCTGTAGCGCGCGATAAGGTAAATTGATACCTATGTCCTAGCTGATAGGGTCTCTTTTGAAGAAGATAACTGTACGGACTAAGTACGTACAAATTATTACCGCGTCATCAATTTCTTCAGTTCATTGTCTTTTGTTAGAATCCTATTCAGTTCGCAATAAGCAAGCATCGTCATCGCACGGACTCATGTATCATTCATAATCAATAAGTTTTAAATTAATACATTTTTATATCAAGTTATGATAGTTTTTAATTTATCATTATTAGTTATCATTCTAAGCGTATGCAACCCTTACAATAACATTTTAACAACATTTAAAGTGTTTATTGCAAAAGTGATGTTTAAAGTCAAACATAACAATTTAAATTCTGTGTTTTTGCATGGGAAAAGTCGAAATTCAACTTCATGAATCGACCGAATGTGCGTAATACATTGTTTTTGTGGTCTAAAGTTGTCTTCTAATTATTGCCTTTCAAATGAAACCGGTTTGTGGCACATCGGTTGGATGGTTTCAAAGTCTATAACGGATACAAGTAGATTTTTTTTTTGTGTTTTATATTTAAAGATAATGAAATACATTGAGAAACACGATCAAAATATATAAAAACATCTTTGAAGACTTTGTGTACGACGATACCCTTCATGTATTTTTTGAATTCCTTTCTTTTAGCAATAAGGCCTGTTGTCTGCACTTCTAATTTGTTTATTTTTATGTTTAATTATATGGTGTACAAACAACAAAGAGTTTATTGTTTTGGCTTGAGAGCCAGTTCTCCCTTTCTTTTTCTTATCTTTTTCTTGGCCGGCAACGCATCAGTGACGTCTTAATGTTGCTGATGTCTATGAGCGACGATAGCCACGTACCATCAGGTGGATCGTTAGCTCGTTTGCCGGCTATTTCCATAAAAAAAATTATCTATGTATGTAACATACAACCCCAACCTCCGCAGTCCTTAAATAACTATTACAATTTACATTTACAAGCCACCATGAAAATGAAATTGTAATTTATTATGAATTTTGAATTTAATTGGTTGACTATGATGAAATATGTAATTAGCATATAACGTCTCCGGTGCACGCTGGAGGAGATGTTTAAATTAAATAAATAAATAAATAAAACAACCTCCGCAGTCTCCGGACGCTCCGGAAGCGGTGGCGGCGCAGGCCCCGCGCGTGTTCGCGGCGCACGCGCAGCGCTCCGTGCACGCCGCCGACCTGCCCGCGCCGCGCCTGCTCGACGTGCACGCCCGCGAACATCACGGCACCAGTATGTTGCTAGTTATTAACCGACTTCAAAAAAAGGAGGAGGTTCTCGATTCGACTGTATTTTTTTATGTTTGTTACCTCAGAACTTTGGACTGGGTGAACCGATTTGGATGATTCTTTTTTTAATCGAAAGCTGGTGCTTGTCGTGTGGTCCCACATAAATTTGAGCAAGATCTGACAATGTCATCCATGTCAAAAGTACAATGTACTTCATTTCAAGTCGGTTATTTTTTTGTTAAAATGTTAGATTATTAGCTGGTAGTTTTAGTATTATGTACATGTTATGTGTATTTAAAGGCCTTTTTGACTTATAAATAAGTTAGTGTCCACAGTCCCACATGATGGTACGTGGGAATGTGGTCCATGATGGTGAGCGCACTAACTTAGTAAAAGTGTATTACTTATTTTATTAAAAACATCCATGACTAGTTTTGGACCTCTCCGAGGTCCTTTATCAAATCTGGCATAAAAATAACGTGAGTAGGTATAATATGTATTCAGACATTCACAATTCTTTCTGTACTAAAATATTACGTTAGATTAATAAGCAAAGAAAGATTATGAAAATATGGACCTTCGAGCAAGAGAAGTTACGATCCAAGTGTATCCAACTGTTTGCTCTAAACTAATTATCATCGAACCTGCCTCCCGCAGACCACGTAGCGCTGGTGATCGGCGCGGTGTGCGCGGGCTGCGTGCTCGCACTGGCCGCCCTGGGCGTGGCCCGCGCGCGCGCCCGCTCCCCCCGCGCGCCCCGCGCCCCCCGCGCCGCGCCGGCCCCGCGCCATCGCGTGCCCCACGCTGATAGTGAAATGGCGTGGGACGATGACGCGCTCACTATCACTGTCAATCCTATGGAGGAGGTCAGTATTGTATCTAAGCAGAAGGGGTATTCTACGGTATTGGTTATTCTATAATAATCCTTTTACTTTGCTCCAAGATATATTTCACGTTATCCTAACGTTCACATAAATAACAATCTCTACTATTCCGTGATCAACAATCGAATCCCATAGAATGTCCTATGTATGTTCCAAAATAGATTGACATATTCCTTTTTCTAAAATTTAGTTTTTCTACATGACTTCTTGTATGACAGCATCTGTATCGGCCGATTGTTGTAGAACCAAAGAGGTCGCTCGCCGACATATATATCTATACTATAGCTATACCACAGAATACTTAATACTACCTGTTGGCACAGAAGAGTCACTCCGCAAAATCATTTAATAATATCGACTCTTGCTCCGACACAATAAAGTGTAATTCAGGTCGTACAGCGCTAAGTGTCAACAGTTATATTCATCTAGAAGTTGCCTCTCTTTCTAATCATAAGTCTTATCCTCTCTGACAACGTCAAGGTTGTCTCTCTTTTAGTGATGACTTGTGCGATAGATTAGAAATGTATGACACGGCGTGGCAGCCCTTCTGCAATTGGCCCGACGCGTCGAACGCGCAAAATGCGGGTATTTCTGATAGTAATATCGTACGTATTGTCGGCAGGCGGTCCCCGAGTGCGGGCGTCGCGTGACGTCAGCGGCGGCCGACAGCTCGGAGGGCGAGTCCTGCTCCGAGACGGACTCCGACCGGAACGACTCTGATGATGATGATGAGGAAGGTCAGTACTTTACTTTTAATACAAAAGATACAGAGGAATAGAAACTGACTGCAAAGCAAAGCAACAACCCATAATAATTGTCCCACTGCTGGGCTCAGGTCTCCTCTCACAATGTGAGGGGTACAGGCCATAGTCTACCACGCTGGCCAAGTGCGGATTGGTAGACTTCACACACCTTTGAGAACTTTATGGAGAACTCTCTAGTATGCAGGTTCCTCGCGATGTTTTCCTTCGCCGAAGCAAGTGATAATTAACTTGTATTACGCACATAATATATGAAAATTAGGGGTGCGTGCCGGGATTTGAAGTCAGGCTCTTCTAACCGCTAGGCTATCTCTGCTACAGAAACTGACTTTATTAGTAAGAAATTATATTATATATTATTGCTCATTATCTGTTGATTTTTATGATTTTATTAATTGATTTTTATCGTGTGCAGCGAAGACTCACGCACATTGTATATTATCGACAGTCTAATTTTGCGCGTGCGCATTTCTATTAAACAAGTGATCTATGTCACCGTCTGCCGCGAGTCTTTGAGAGTAGTTAAAGTATGACTACACTTTTTTAGCCCACGACTCAAAAAGAGGGGTGTTAAAAGTTTGTGTCTGTGGCATTATAGTTCCTAAACGAATGGTCCGATTATAATGTGTTTTTTTTTTGTTTGAAAACTGACGTGATCGAGATGGTTCTTAGCTATGTATAGTGTAAATGAAACACGGGGTTTCTTCTATAGTTGTTTAATTACTCCCCGTCCGTCCACAGTGGTACCAGGCAAGCAGCACAAGTACAGAAACATCAGCCAGCTGGAGTGGGACAACAGCACGATGTAAACCATCTCCCCCCCCCCCCCCCCGCTCCCCTCCCCCCCGCCGCCGGCGCACGCGACACGTACTTAACGCACTATCGCCGTCTCGCTCGCACCCCTCCCACGCCATGAGATAAGGAACCGGATAGTGGTTTGTGAATGTGGTAAAAGATCTTTTGGGTTATGAATTATGATATAAGTACACTGAGCCTATCAGAGTATTATAATGTTTTTATGGTTATTTTGCGTTATTTTATAAAACGAGTTGTAGCGGTTAATTTGTCAATTTACATTAAACTGTATTTGGAACAATGTTAGAACAAAACAAATATAGTGGACAAAATATAATTACTTGGAGAAAGAGATAGGGAGACAATAGGGAGTATAAATGAGAAATAGAGAGCAACAAAGAGAAAATATGAATGGTTGCACTACTAATTGACAATTACTATACGATAGTGTATTCAGTGTATTTATATTACAACTTCGTCGTGTCATCCGATAGGGGGCACTAATGTCGATGTAGCGGCTTATACGGTTTCTTCCCTCATGTACCCGTAGTCTGTCTCGCTCGCACTTGGCGTTTCAATGTGTGCGTGTTGATTACATTAGTAATTATCACGCATTTTACTGTTACATTCATAAAATAAATAGGATTGTAATAGAATGTTTGTATCAATAATTGTTGCACAATTTTGTTACTTAAAGTTGCCGGTCGATTTGTTGTGCGTTAATATAATTTGTCTTTTGTATTGGATCCGTCTTTTTGTCATGTATTCATGTTGTGTTTTTGTCAAATAATTCATAGATAATTATTAATTTAATTTACAAATACATGTTAATTAATATGATTGGGGTATACATAATTAACAATGCAATAAACATTGAAACGTGTCAAGTGTGAGATCAAATAGTACATTTTAAAATGGAATTGATTTTGTATAATTATTGAGACTTCTGCTACTTGAACAATCACTCAAACTTAACATTCAATAATCAACCCTAATCCCTTAGCGACAAGATCTATATTGGATCAACATTTTTAATGAGGACTTGACGTTTGCTAATGGAAATTGAACTCTAATCCGACGTAATAAGGTTGATTTAAGTGTTAAGTTTGAGCGATACCATCACAGGTTGATCTTTTAGAGAATAAATGCTTTGTGCGGCACAAGACTTTGTGACTCCTTCCGTTCGTAGTACTTCTAAACTAAGTCTCAAGTATATACATAAATATATATTAATAAAAATTAAAATAAATGATCATATCAAATTTATACGTAAAAAAAAACTACACGATTCTTTCGCTTGCTTTTGTAGGAGTTACTTCGATTTTTCTAAACGTTTTAACGTATGTGGAACAGTGTACGGTCTTCTGGACGTACGTGTATGTATTTAATGAGAAAATAATAAAAAATAATATTAGTAGACGTTGTAACTTTCGTATGGTCGATGGTAAGTCTCGTAGCGTAAGAAACACTCGTTGTATATTACATGTGACACCTCTCAATGCGACTCACTTTGAAATTGCTCTGTCAACTATTCATTCTTTTATTGGGGCTCGAGAGGCGCCTTTTTCGACCAATCAGATGGTTTACGACGACCCAATCTATCTATCCATAATCCATAGTAACGAAGTGACTGTCAAAAAGCCACATAAGTGTCAGTTTTATAACTTATATTGAGAAAGGCTGCTATGACTTGCAATTTTTACCAATGAACGCGCGTTCTTTTTGACCAATAAGATGTTAAACTTTGAAGAATCAAACCAGCTGGTCTGATGTACTTTTACAATTCTACTAACACCCTACTAACTATTAATAAGACAATGATTGGCGCCCCTCTAGAGTCCTGTATGGCGTCTGCGAGTGTTTCTGTCTCTTTTCCGCGTAACAAACACTGCGGGCGCCAGTTACAAAGTTCAACCCGGCATTTATGTTAAGTACGGTATTCGTATAGATTCCAATGCATTTCAGAGCGGTACAAACCCGCCACCCACGCGTAGTGTTTAAAGAAAATTGTCCAAACACTTCTACCTTTTACGAGCTTCTCAGATAAAAAAATCGGCTTAAAATGTATATTAGGCACAGAGTTATTTGAAAACAAACATAGATGTATAATACTATACTATACACTTAGCTCTACAGTATCGGTTTAGGAATCTGCTATTATATTATAATATAATGAACTATATAATGATATATATATTTTGAATGCGTTAAGGGAATTTTTACTAACAATTAGGTACTAAGTGGCTATGTGTTAGGTTTTCGTGACGCACCCGCGCACAACAGTAATCAAACTAAAGTAATAATAATAAAATATCTTCGGGAAATGGGGACGTCAGGGCCCCGCGTAGCATTAAGCGTAGTTAAGTTTCCCTTATCGTCGGTTGTCTCGCTCGCACGCACGAGCGAACCATCGCTCCATCTCCCTCCGGGGTTGCATATCAAGGATAGTTTGCCATATTAGCGTAGTGTCGTATCCTGTTCGTCCATCAATAAGCAATTCGAGATACATAATCATTAATGTACTGTCTGTCTACTTGTCATTTTGACATGTCATTTTTTGTTACGTAATCTGTGGTTCGCGCCGTGTTTCCAATTTTTTATTTTGTCCTTCAATTCTTTCCTTTTTACTGTCTTTTACACTCTGTCTTTTATATAGATCTGACACTTGACATTGACATTTGACAGCTGTCATATGGCATTATATATTCCCGCGGCGCGGTCCACAGGTTATACAGCGAGCGGAGCGTTCGGAAATGTTTGTTTTATTCATGTTATTTAGTAATCGCTTAAGTGCCATTTTGAAAAGTTTTTGTTGCAAGGAAGTTTGTTATCATCTCTCCGGCGCTTGCTCGCGGTTGAGTTATTCAATGTTGACTCCACACATCATTTCTAAACCGCATTGCTCAGCGAACATAAAAGTTACATACTTTTATATGATTTTATTGAGTGTAGAGATAGTAATTCATGATCTTTGAAATAGAAGACAATGTTCTACATTCCTATGTAAAATTTTTATTCTTTTCTTTAAGATTCAACTCTACCAGCTTTCAAATTAATATGGCAAGTACATGCTACGATTGCAATAAACAAAAACTAAATTTAATTTTTTTGACAGTTTTATAATTGAATCGGAACTCACTTTGCACACATGTTGCATTCGGTTTAGAGATGACGGTGTGAGTAGAGAGGAGTGGAGTCGTTTGTACGTCGAGTTGGTACCACCAACTCGACCCCGTCCAATGGCCATTTCCCAGTCGTGCTAGCGTGGCTCACGTGCCCCGTGCCCCATGGGTCACGTACCCCACGGGTCACGTGCCCCACGAGGCACATGACTCAAACCTGCACAAAGCGGCATTTCCAGTTGTTTTCGACGTTGAAAGTATTATGTGGTAGCTACTTACCTTTTATCATTATCACTAATGATTAATTTTACATTTTATCTTTCTTTTTGTATTATTGTGGTATTATTACTGTATAATTAGGAACTCCTTTGATGTATGAATTATTATATTTTAGCTAAAAATAAAGTTGGTTTAAAATATATCGATTGTTGTTTCATTTATATGTGTTTGTTACACTGGTCTGTGCGGAAGACAACACTCTCACATCACAAACCTATCCTCTATTAGTATTTCGAACCCGAATCTAATTAAATACTGATTTACCTAAAACAGTGTGTAATATTGACAAATTGTTTTGAGTCACGGAATGGAACATGATCCACTTCACTGAAAATGTCTGGTAAATTTAATTTCAATAAGTATAATATTTTACTAACTTAATATATTTATTTTGGCAAAAAAATACCATAGTTTTTCAGTATAAATCCAGAAAGTGGCAAAATTCCATTAAAAAATGTGTCAATAATTTTTCGAGGTACGTTTTTTTGGCGAAAACGCCCAAAATCATTTTCATATATTTGGAATATATTATACATTCATGATGTGTGTACATGAATAGTGTCCCTAATAATTTTGCCAGAGACTGTATAATCTTATGCCTGAAGTTATGTCAGCTCCAACTATATAGCAACCTAGCAGAAATTAATGTCTATGTATGTATACTCTATTTTTTAGACCTAGTACCTAATATTTGGAAAACAATCTTACTGTCTTTTTAACTTATTAAAAATAAAAAAATATAGATACAAAATTATAATAATTTAGAGTTAAACAATCATTTATTGCCAAAGCTAATTTCTGTTTACGATAAATTTTTTAAGTAATTTGAATTAATATTTCCGTAAAAATAATGGTAAGTAAAATTATTTACCAAATAAATCTTGTCTAAAAAACGAGCTACCTATAGTCTAACTAGTCTTCTATGTGAACAGATCTGCTCCACAGAACAAATAAATGTGTGTACTAGCCATATACTAGCTGACTTGGCAAACGTTCTGCCAAAAATGTAGACACCCTAATCACCTAGCAGTATGAAATACTTTACGACCTATTCTCATATAACAAATATACACAAAAATTTCATACTAATCGGTCGAGCCGTTCCGGAAGAGTAGATAATCTTTAAACATCACAATGTTAACAATTATATTGAGATAACTAGATTCTAGTTCATATACGAATAGCAAATAATTTTATCTTAGTATTTCGCACAAAAAACACTATAGTATAAAAACGTCGGCATGAGATCATTAAAGCTGTACTTTTTGCTGAAATCACAAATTATATTTTATTTTTATTTTTATCTTGTTTTATGAGAAAGAAAAGAAAGCCTCACTTTAAAAAAATCAATGCATTCTGTTTAGGTAATTCGAATATGTCGTACTGTGATAAAACAGTATGCAATGCAACCAATAGTTTCGTCCACTGTACACCAGATGGCGTTGCTTTGTTATATGGTTATATAAATTGCCAGTGGTTTTCGGTATTCTGTGCAACTGACAGCTCCCCTCGCAAATCGCTTCAGCTTCACGTCGCCTCGTGCTGTCAGTGTCGTGTCAACTCAATAGACAAGTGAGTATTACGTTTCTGAGTGAGATTTTGGTGAAATCATGTTGAGAAAGTAAGTAAAACACTAAAATGCACATTAATTACTGTGGTAGCTGTAAAAATTGTTCACATTTTCAGCGTCTTACCTTGCGTCTTGACCTTATCTCACTCATTTTATCACACTCCCTTCGGTAACGAACTCGCCTGTCAGTAAAATAAGATGGCGTGATATTTTTATTTTATTTAAAAACATTTCGAGATTGTGCGTGTTATGAGAAGTGAAATGTTGGATGAGACTGCAGGTGACCAACCGTATGAATCTTTGTTGTGTTGTGGTGAATGTCAACCATTTCTCGTGAAACGGTTCTTGGTCTTGCTTAGGCAACTTACGCTGAAAACTATTATATTTTATAGACTAGACTAGACTGAAGTTATCTAATAATCATCTAACGTTTTGATAAAGCGGATTACATTGTAATAAATGCATCATCTAATTAAATTATCATTCATATCGTTTTGTTTTTTTATACATTATAAGAAATGCTTGACTATAATCCCATCTGATGGTAAGTGGCGATGTTCGATGTAGTCTTATGATAAACTCACTAACTTATTAGGAGCCTATAGCCCTTCTACACCTTATAATCGCCTGGGAACATCGCGCAACTTATTTCAATCCTGACTTATTTCAACGCATGATAATTGACGAAACAAACCGCGTCGTCCGTACAAGAGGGATGTTTACGATGAAAAGATTTCCCATGGACATCAGTAAAGCAACTTCTAATTAAAGAGGAGTTGCCTCACAAGCGGATCTTATCCCCTCAGCTGGAACACGAGGTGTCGTCGGCTGACTCAAGCAATACGGCGCGGCGATAGATAGCCCAGCGCGGCCTTCACGGTAATACATAATTGAATGATGACTAGTGAAATACGAGAAGTGGTGACACCACGCATCTTACGACACCCTCAGCTGCCGGTACGGTGAATTGGGCTCATTGATATTCTAGGTCGCCTTAATACTGCAACTATAAGAGTCCAAGGTTGGCAATTAGGGTAATGGTGAAATAGACAACTAGTAGGTTGACTAGTAGGTATATTTTTAATAAAATTTTACTTGGCACCAGTTGAAATTTTGAGAAAGCTTACATACCTATAGATTTCGAAACATGGAAATACGAAAATGCCCAGGGGCATTTATAGGTAAAATACAGATATATAATATTACAAGAGAGAAATATATTAGATAGACGGTTAGGAGTTTTCGCAAAAGGATAGATTCGCAAAATGGCATACCTATTGTCAAAAGTACAAATTACGCGTGACTGGAAAATGTAGATATTTATATTATTATTATTAAGTATATTAAGAACAAAATATTTTGTCGCCTGATCGTCCCGTTAGAAAAGAGAAAGGAATCTAAAACTACGCTGTAAAATACGCATTTTTCTTTACAAATTCTCCAGAATATTTTCATAAAACATCGACAGTCAACAACCTACCAACTGCTCTCAGTGCCCTGGAGCGTGCCAGCCACCCTTCCCTGCAGCAGATCGAGGCGCTACTCCAGTACCTGGAACAGCACCCCGAGCTGGCCCGCGGGTTCTCCAAGCTGCCGGCCGCCAAGCTCAGGGTGCGGCGGCAGTGGGAGCAGCTCGCACCGCGGCTTAACAGCATCGGGAAGAGTGTTAAGTCGTGGCAGCAGTGGACCAAGGTACGAAGGACTTAGGTATTTGTCATACATTGCTGCATTATTAAAATGAAGTAACGTTGTGTTCTAATCTGCCGTTATGTGTCGCCTATGTGGACTATGAGAAAGCCTTTGATTCTATCGAGACCTGGGCAGTACTAAATTCTCTTCAGCGGTGCCGGATCGACTACCGGTATATCGAGGTGTTGAAGTATTTGTACTCATCAGCCACCATGTCCGTCAAAGTACACGACACAGCCACGAACCCCATCCAATTGCAGAGAGGTGTCAGGCAAGGGGACGTTATATCCCCAAAACTGTTCACCGCTGCATTGGAAGATGTGTTCAAGCTGATGGAGTGGAAACGACGTGGCATTAACATCAATGGCGAATACATCACACACCTGCGATATGCCGATGATATAGTCATCCTGGCAGGATCCCTGGAGGAACTAGGTACAATGCTCGGGGATTTGAACAGCGCCTCACAACGGGTGGGTCTTAAGATGAACATGGACAAGACGAAAATCATGTCGAATGTCCATGTTACACCCGTACCGGTTGTTGTTGACGGCGCTGCTCTCGAAGTTGTAGACGAATACAATTACCTGGGACAAGAGTAGTATAGTATTGGGCATTCTGCCCCACTTTCGCTCAGGCGTTTGCCTTCGCGTCGTGGGGCAGAATGCCCAATAAGATTTCTGGTAACCTGGGACAGAATGCTTCATTAAAATTTCATAATTAGAAATGCAAAATAGCAAATAACGCGGTTTCAGCTGAGAAAGGAAACAAAACAATAAGAAAAAAATATTTATTCATAGTTACAACATTTAGTAGGTAATAAGGTTAATTACAGATTTCATTTGATATAAATGTAGGGTGGTCCTCACACAGTGCATCCGCCGAGTGCACCAGAGATTGAAGTTTACGCCATTGCGGTGTATCGTCTTGTGTCTGGAATTTTATCCGTACTAGCGCTTTCTTCCAGAGCTCTTGTGCATCAGTATTGTGCGCATCGTTGGTTTGATACACTTTTAAATCGACAAGGTAGTCCCCCGTTGTGTTGATCGCCCGACGTTCGTTGCCGTTTGCAACCCTGTTGACGAAGTACGTGGACAGCACGCGCGATGGAGGATCTTTGGATTTGCCACCATCACGACTAAGATTGAATATGTCCACAGTCTTCCCCTTTTTTCTGTAACAAACATAAATAACCCATATAAGTATGAAATAACTTACTGATATTACATGGTGTCGATGGTCAAAACCACGATTACGAAAAATAACACAATGAATACAGACTGTTTGCAGTATGTAAATCAATACAAAAATTTTAGTGATGGTCATGTAAATAAATTGTTGTTACTTGTAAGTGAGAGTAACAATTAAATAACATTAAGAATCAATATAGTCTACCTGAAAAATCAAGTTTACCGAAGACGAAAGAAAATTATTTTTACTGTGCAATCATAAGATTAGATAATTATATTAAAATAAATCATGAATATGAATAAACTTAAACTTGATCGACATTTGTAGCAATAGCGCATAGGCACTGGCATTTCAAAATAAATAAAAAATATCATAAACTATTACAGTAACCTTATCATTGAACAGTAAACATGTGCAAGTTATAAAAGTGTAGTGTCACTATGGGTTACATATTATACGAACACTTAAACGAAAGTGAATGTGGAATAAAAAGTCGACCACTGACCGCAACGTCACATAAATATATCGAACGTAAGTACAAAATTTGAAATATTATTATTTAAATAGGAACAATGAGTAGATGTAAATTGAGTATGATTACCTTATAATGGCAGACGATTTCTTAACGGAAGTAGATTTACGCTTGCTGGTAGGAGTAGAATGTTTTCGCAGGAGCTCGGCACTGTGTTCAACGTCTGTAGAGTTGCTGCGTTGATCGCACTCAGAGTCCGACCTGTAAATTATCAAATTTTAATTAGTTATTATTACTTGCAATACCTTATTATGCTGAAAAAAAATAAAATGTTAGGTTAATGTTTATCTACTTGGAATTAACTAGTAATAATATAACTATTTCCTTGCACTTATAATTAATCTATTGACGATTATAATACTCGTAATGGTGAGTAAATTACAATAACTTAGTGAAAAACTGTCAAAGTATTTGGCTACATGTTGTATCTGAAATATAAATTGGTTGAAGTAAAATATGAAAATTAATAAAAACGGTAAAGACTTACATTTTAAATGGCAGCCACTTGAAGTATAATTACCAATGTAACCACTGTTCTAAGGACTGAACTGCAGAGTGTAATCACTCGGCGCTGGTCTCACTGTAGTCGCTGTACGAGTAGGTTCCTAGCCGAGGCTCGAATTTGATGTACTGAGCTCCGAAAACGTTAGCTTATAAGTCAGAAAAGTCATGGAAATGTATTAAATTAAATGGAAGTGTGTTTAATAAGTATAATACACAAATTAGACATTTCTTATTTGTACGTATTATATTTGTAAAAAAATGATAACTAAGAATTTTCTAGAATCATTATTTGTTAACGCAGCACCAAGGCTTAGGGCTACCAAAATAATTGTCATACATGCTACATACTATGTATGGACTGATGATCCCTTTTTACACTAAAATATGTGGAAGTGACATCCATAACCAAATTAGCTACGTAATAATAAAATTTCGTATTGCTGAATAACACTTTTAAATAGGTGTGCAATAATCACAAATAATGTGTTGAGAAATATGATATTTTTGTTAGGGTTGACAAACGATACAAATTTAAAACATCACAACTTAAATTGTAAAAATAAAATATACGATTAAAAGGATTTTTTATCTACGTTTCATTGGGTTTTTTTATATTCTTGTGTAGGTAATTACTTATCGAGAAAATTTTGAATAATCCAGTAAATTAACAGACCAGTAGCACTCTTAAATAAATAATCTATACCTATATTAAAATAGATAAACTTTGTATATAATAATTCAATAATAAATACAACATTTTTTTCGAGTAAATAGGTAATAATAATAACATAATTATTTGCATTTGGATGTCAACCCTGATCGAAATGAAAATCTTGCAAAATACTGTTAGGTACTGCCTAACCGGATGGAACACGACACTTTTCGACAAAACACTATTGATACCATTGTTATTGGTACTATTTGCACGTGTATGCAAATATGTATTTTAATTGCAAATGTGTATTTTAATTTAAATTTAATTCGATTATTGAGTGCAAGTTATAGCTATTAATTCTAATAATGGTAAAATCGGTAGCAAAATTATTATAAGGTAATTATTATGTTAAATATTATATTCTATTATGATTTTCATTTCATTAAATTTTTGTTTTCATTATCAGTACTATAATAAGTGTGCTTTTTTTATTTCAGACGATCACTTATTATGAATTGTGAGGCAGCGGAGGTTCTGGTTGAAGCAAATATTTTATTTGTTGACTACATTTGCAGATATAGAAGTACTTAACGAGGGAATGCTAATACTTTGGACATAATCAACAGAGAAGACATTATTGTATTGTGAATATTGGGTATGTAATTAGTTGTTAATTCATATTACCATGATAGTTTTCATTATTTTTATCTGACTGAGTACTTTCGCGGTTCCTAAAAGTAATTATCATTCTATGATGAATGGCAAAGTGGCTTATAATATTATCTCCTCGGCCCTGCCCGTAGACTAAGCATTAATTGTGGATTCGATCTCCTCATTAAAATAATATTATTGTTCTGAGATCTATTCTATTACAGAATCAATTGTAGATATATTATATATATTGTAGATATTTATTGTAGATACATATATTAGTTATTATTTTTTGTATCTTTTGTTTAAGATTTATTCTCGTAACAAAATAATTACCTAAAAGTGTATTAAAATTATTATTTTATATGTGTTATTAAATTATGTTCGTATCTTATTCCAGAGCACATCATTTTGATGAGAGATTGAGAGATACGATTGAAGATGTGAAGTTTTGAAGACCTACTGCAGTAATCGGTAATAAAGTCTTATAAACTTAGCTGCTTACTCAATATTTCTGAATTATATAATAATTTTATTGTTATTGTGATTCTAAAAATGCCATTTTGTTCGGTTTGCAACATTGATGTGAATTCACGCTGTTGGATTAGTCATTTGCGAAGTAATAGACATAAAAATAATAGTACTATTCGTATTAATGACAACGTTGAAATTATAAATTCCTGTTTCAAAGGACGTATTACAAGTTATCGGATTACTACATCTAAACCCGAAGCAAATATTTACCCAGAATGTTTCTTACAAAATATTCATGATCAAGTTAAATCTTTAATAGATATCTCGCTTCAAAAACATTATTCTGTTAAAATAAATTTTGAATATTTCGGAGTTTTTTTAATGCTAAAGAATGATCTACAAGAGTTGAAATCTTTTGCGACAAAAAATTTTATAATTCATTTAAATTACAGTTTCAAGTCCACCTATGAAAAAGTTATAACAATATTATTAAAAAAAATTGAAGAATTTCAAGAAAGAGATAGTGGATGGACGTTTTTAAATAATTCACATTTAGAAATTAATATTAACAAATATCAACCTCTTAGTGGATCACGATTTATAGATTTACCGAAATTTATAAAGAGTAAGAAAGCGTGTTTGAATATTCAAAATGATGACAGGTATTGTTTTTTGTGGTGTGTAGTTGCTGCTTTATATCCAACTACTCGGCATCCTGAGAGAGTCACGTCATATCCTCATTTTCGTGATGTCTTGAACGTAAATGATATTTCATTTCCAATCACTTTTTCAGATATAAATATTTTTGAAAGGAACAATCCTTTTTTGAATATTTATATTTACGGGTTAAGAGGTAGTAAGACTATAACGGGTCCTCTGTATAAACCCGATAAAATCTATCATAAATCCAAAATAATTCACCTACTGTTTTTAGAAAATGGTAATTCATCTCATTATTGCCTCATTAAAGATCTACCGCGTCTCGTTAAAAGTCAAATAACTAAGCATCACGGCAAGCTATATTTTTGCGAAACCTGTTTAGTGTTTTTTCCTAGTGAAGATCAATTTGATAGTCATTTGTGTGGAGGGGTTGTTACTGTTCTGCCTGAAAAAGGTTCATATTTACAATTTAAAAATTATAATAGAAAACAAGACGTTCCATTCACTATCTATGCCGATTTCGAAACATTACTTGAACCAATTTCCAACCATGAATCTGATACCACAAATACGTTTCGCTTGCAACGACACATTCCTTCAGCCTTTGCGTATAATATTGTTTCATCGTGCAATGACAATTTCAATGAATTTAAAACGTATCGTGGAATTGATTGTGTTTCCAAATTTATAGATTTTCTTACTGAAGATATTAAGAGAATTTATAATATATTGACTCAAAATGTCTCGATTATATTTTCAGAAAAAGACGCTATTGATTATAAAAAAGCTAATAAATGTCACATATGTGAAAATCTGTTATGGAATAATAAAGTCAGAGATCATTGTCATATTACTGGTCGATATCGTGGTGCAGCCCATCGACATTGTAATTTACAATATAAGATACCTATGTTCATACCCATATTTTTTCATAATTTGTCAGGATACGACTGTCACTTATTTATTAAAAAATTAGGTGAAACGCCTGGTAAATTAAATATCATACCTAAAAGCAAAGAAAAATATATTTCATTTTCAAAATTTATGCATATCAACGATAACGATTATGTACAGATTAGATTTTTAGATTCATTTCATTTCTTAGGCACTAGCTTAGATAAATTGGCAAATACTATGCAAATTGAGGATTTTATTAATTTGCGCTATCACTTCCCTGATAATCAACAGTTTCTACTGCTTACACGAAAAGGCATTTATCCCTACGATTATGTAAGCAATTGGAAATGTTATGAAGAAAAAACATTACCAGCAAAACATTTATTTTTCAATTCGATAAGCAATGAACATATTTCACAGGAGAACTATGACCACGCTAAATTAGTATGGCACAAATTTAACATAAAGACATTGGGTCAATATACTGACTTGTATTTAAAGACTGACGTACTTTTACTTACCGACATATTTGAAAATTTTCGAAAAACTTGTAAGTTGCATTATAAGCTTGACCCTGCGTTTTATATTACTGCACCTAGTTTATCATTTGATGCAATGCTTTTAAAAACAGGAGTTAAATTAGAACTTTTAACAGACTTGTCTATGGTACGAATGATTCAAAGCGGTATTAGGGGTGGTTTATGTATGTGTTCTCATCGCTATGCAAAAGCTAATAATAAATATATGCCTTCGAGTGATGCAACAAAACCTTCCTGTTTCATAACTTATTTGGATTGTAACAATCTTTACGGCTATAGTATGGGTCAATATTTACCTCACTCGGGCTTCCGATTTTTAAATCAAAACGAAATAGATCAGTTAGATATAGAAAATATCAGCGACAACGCAGAATGGGGTTTTATATTGGAAGTAGATATGTTGTACCCTGAAACCTTACATAAGTATATTACACAACGATTTACCTTTTTGTGCTGAAAAATGCATACCGCCAGGGGGCAAAACAGAAAAACTTATTTCAAATCTTTACAATAAGTATAACTATGTGATTCATTATGTTCATTTAAAAAAATGTATTGAACATGGATTAATATTACGTAAAATACACAGAGCCATTACGTTTCGACAAAGTGCATATTTGGAGGAATATACCTATAGAATTAAATACGCAACTACGACAAAACGCAAAAAGTGTATTTGAACAGGATTTTTTCAAATTATTAAACAACAGCGTTTTTGGGAAAACATTAGAAAATACCGAAAAAAGAGTGAGTGTTCATTTAATTAACTCTTGGAATAGCTCAAATAATAAAACAAAAAAAACTACCTGCGTTGAAAAACTCGTAAGCAATCCTTATTTTCATAGTGCATCAATTTTATCGGAAAACTTAGTGGCAATACAAATGAACCCCGATCATTTCATTTTGGATAAACCAATTTATATAGGCTTTACTGTTTTAGAGCTATCCAAATCACATATGTATCATTTTCATTATAATATAATTAAACCTTTTTATGGCGACAGAGTACGATTATGCTACACCGATACGGATTCTTTTGTTTATTTAATATACACAGAAGATTTCTACAAAGACTTAAAATGCAATTTTTTAGAGTACTTTGATACTAGTAACTATACCGTACAAAATGAATTCATGATAACTCAAATTAATAAAAAAGTGCCAGGATTGTTCAAGGATGAAATGGGAGGAAAACTAATTACTGAATTTGTAGGCTTGCGGTCTAAGTTATATTCATTAAAAACTATGAATAATGTAATTAAAAAAGCAAAAGGAATTAAGTCCTGCGTGGTACGTGATTTAACTATCGATGATTACCAGAATGTATTATTTAATAGAGATGTTATTCATCGAAAAAATATCTTATTCAAATCAATTAAGCATGAAATATTTACACAAAGTGTAAATAAAATAGCACTATCAAGTAATGATGATAAACGTGCTATACCAAATTGCAATGTTGCAACCCGAGCGTGGGGGCATTCTTCAATTTTAAAAGGTAATCAGATTACCTCTAAATATTGATATACGTAATTGGTTATAATGTACATATAAATATCATCTCTTTTATATTACTATAATAATTATGTAGAGGTTATGTAAATGTTCTTAGTAAAATATGTACTCAGGTAAGTATATAAAGAATAATAAAGTTAATAAACTATAAGTAACCTATAATTTGTATTCAGTGAGTGTCCAAGTTTCATTACAACTTAAATGTACATAAACAAGATTGTAAATTATAGAAGTAATTATTAAGTTTTTATGTAATATTGTATACTTATAAATAATAAACCTTTGTTAAATATAAACTTTGTTTTATTGATCTATTTAAACTATACTTTTTTTACCGAAGATGGCTTCTGAGGGTTTCCTTGATATTTTTATTGTATTTTATTCTCAATACCTAAATATTTAGCATTCAAAATTCATGACAATAACTTATAAGTAATAATGTAATAATAATGTTCCAGAATGGTAGATATTATTGATAAACATAACATGTTATGACATGTTACAGTTCATCGCACTATAAAAGAAGGCATGATATATTTATGCAAACTTGCAGTTTACAATTCATACTAAATTTTTTTAATATATTGAACTATAAAACTATGTTCGAAAGAGTGATTTTCAAACAACTAATCTATATCCTTGATTGAATGCTAAGTTAACAATTTTAGATTGATTTGAATATATAAAGTTGATAGTTAGTTTATTTTTTATTATTTACGGAATATTAATAGAATTGAGAAGTTGTTTTTACAGTATTATATTATAATAGTGGTACTGGTGTTATTATAATCATGTCCACGGTAAGTAAAGTACCTATTTTAATCTGATATATTAGTGATTTATGTGTGTGCACATCAGATTTGAAAATGGATAATGTTTGTTTCAGGTATCTGATTCAGAGATTGTGTTTAGCCAGTATGCTCAGGATCCTTACGAAGGATTTTCCGATCTGTATCGCGGTGAACCCGAGCAATGCAAACTAACGAAGGAGAAAAAATCCAAGCAACGTCGTCGAGAAACTTTGAAAAAACATAACGCTACACAATCTTTTGTTATGAGCCGATTACAACGACGAGGTATTAGGTTAATAAAAATTTCTGTTATTGATCTCTGCAACAACAATTCTCAAACAAGTGGCAGCGGTGATGAAAGTGAGAACGTTGTGATAAGTGCACAGTACATTGTTAAGGATGCTATGGATAGTGTTATGGACGATACAGAAGCGTTAGTTAAGAAAATTTCGAAATCTTTAATAGACAATGATTTTTAATAAAGATACCACTGTTATATTCAATTGCGTTCTATGTCTTACATGTATAAGATGTTTAAAAAATAAAAATGCATTTTACTGAAGAAATTATTTTTTTTATTTATAAAACCAAAACAAAACACTTTAGTGCCACTCCAAATGCTTTTTTATACATAACACATTTTTTAAAGCACAATGATTTGTGTGTACATTACAATTAAAATTTTTATCACAGAATTTCTTATGCAATTCAAACAAGTTAGGACACTGGTCTTCACCAAGATCTGACACTTCACAATTTTCACAAAGGTTTTTTATCCACTTAACCTTCTCCAAACCTTTCACTAAGATATTTTTGTTTTCTAGATAGGAAACGATTATACGATGAAATTCTCTATAATCAATATGTCCTTCGTTCCAATGAATACCTCTATTGTTTTCCAACCACTTTACTTGTCTTTTTTCATTAGTTGTTAAATATTTGAATAAATATGGAGGTTTTATTAAAAACACTTGTGTATAATCACGGGTTGCGAACGCTAATTCTTTTACTATAAAATTGTTGCACAGATCTTTAAATCCTTGAATATCCACTATGATGGTATCCTGATTCATGATAATTTTTTTACAGTATTACTCAGTGGCTTATATTCAATTATACAGTCGTTTAATATAAGACAGTACGCGGCGGTTTGATCTGGTATATCAGAATCACTTTCAATTTCCACTCTAACGTCCACAACCGGACCTGTCTTCAAATTATCTACTTGTCTAGAGCAGTCGATAACAAATAACGGCGCTAAATCTTTAAATTGTTTCTCACTCAACAAGGGATCTGGACGACGTCCATAATATGACTGTTGAAATCTAACATATTGTTCGTATAATAAGGCAACGTTGTTGTTTGCGAAGTTAACGTTTAGGTTCTCATATGGGAAGTATGTTGAATTGAGATACACTCTAACATTGCGAACATTACAATGATCGAACTGAGACATATCAGAACTTGCATTATTTTTTCTATTTGTTTGTAGACCGATAATAATATATCTAGGTTTTTCTATTTGTGACGAAGTTTTAATTGCCCAAGTATGTTTTGTAGTTTTAGGTAAAGCTGGATATTCATACAGATCCCAATTTCTAAATATCACTTGAAGCGGTTTATCTCTTTCTAACAGTTTCAAAAAATTAAGCTTTTCTTTGTCAGATATTTTGATATGTGGTACACGCCAAATAATTTTATTTATTTGAACGTCTTCTACAATTTCACCGGTATTAAGTTTTACAGCATTCAAGTTTGTGTTACTTCTTAGTAATATTAGTTCGTGTCTACTATTTATCACAACTTTTTTAAAATCTTCTGCAAAGCCCATTATGTTACAGAGTGGTATAGAAGCAGAAAATTTACCTCCATTAATATTTTTTATACCATCAATATTCCACCCCCAAGAATAAGCCGTCTTAGATTCACTGTCATTCATTGATATTAAAGATTTCATTGTGGTCGTAACGCCAGCATTCTTTATTTTGTCTATCTCCACTCCATTTAGCTCATACCTTATATCTTGAAATAAGTACAATAAAGCGTTATTTGTAAATTGAACACTGGTGGCAGAATCCTTAGAATCTCGCTTTCTAACGATAAGATCCCCTTCCAAATACAAGGTGCTTGCTGATGGTAGTACATATAGATCCTGTTGATTGATTGGTATGCGGATTTCATCATTTCTGTTAAAACTAGTTACATAGGGTTTGTAAGAATGATATTCAATTCCTTCTACACTATTATCATAAGACGGAGTCGATAAAACGTCTAAAATATTCATTTTAATAAGCCGATCGCTTTTAAGAATGCCTTATTGCTTTTCGTTAATTTTATTTTCTTTTTATTGCGAGCTCTTGTATGATTGATTTCTTGATTCAAACTGATACGTGTAGTTGGTTGATGCGTATATTTATTATAATCAATCATTTCTTCTTCTAAGATGTAAATACAACTGTACCTCTTCACCACGTAAATTGATTAAATTATTATTTATATCTAAAAGTCTAATATTAATGCAGCTTATGTTGCTTTGGTTAATGGGGAAGTAAATTGCGTTTTTAGGTATTTCTATAATCCTATATCCAGGTGGTACGTTTAGTGCAAATTCGTGAATAATATGACTTGATTCGCCGTTTATGTATGAGCCGCTTACGATATCACATTCAACCCTGATCACGGTTGTTGGTAAAATGTTTACTGGAAACTGTGACACATGCCATTTATTTGCTTTCAATATTTGTTTTTTAAACCCTAACAAGCTTCTAAAGGTATTTTCCTCAGAAAAATTAATATCTTTTGTACAGTACAAAGTTGCTTTCAATGTGTTGTTATTACACTGTAGATTGATTGATGCATCCTTTATTTCAGATTTTAAATAATCATTGATATCTTGTAATTCGTAAGTCCCTTCAGGAATTTCAATAACGTCATTAGATCCATAGAATAACTTATTGTTAGTTTTATCAATATTCGGAATGGAATTGAATGTTGAAATATGCAATAAAGCACATTCATACTGTCCATCTAATTGCAGAGTGTTTGGATAGTATGTGGATAAACTTGATGAATTTCCTGTTATCGACAACGTGAGTGACATGTTGCAAATGGCGAAAATAAAAGAATGATATATATTTTATACATTTTATTCCAAAATTGCAATAGGTATTTTAAGCATAAATGACCACAATTAACTGTATTAAATGACTGATATCTTGTGTAGTTATAACAAACATTACAATTCTTAAAGTAACGAATTATTTCTTTAGGCGGTTTCAAATCGCCAAAACTATCAAAATATTCACAATAGTCATATACTTTAACATAAGCCACCCAATGCGTCCCCTTGTTCCTAGACTCGTCCAAATTAACAATACCACATTCGATATCCTTTGGTGTTCTTGGTAATTGATCTCGCATAAAAACTCCTCTGAAGTGGGGGATGTCACATGCGTACTCTATTATATCGATATTACTTAGAGGACGATTAGGTAGCTTGCATTTCAGTTTTTTGAAGATTTTATAAATAATCCGTGACCATTTCTGTGCGGTTTAATATATAGACCCTTGCCTAATACTACACCCTCCATAGCTTTGTTATGTCGTTGTGTTTCTTGCAAAATTTTCTGAGCGGATTTGTAATCATTAATGGTTTTCGCAATGCCAGCTGCACCTCCAGCTAAGGTCCCTAATGCCGATAAACCAGCAAAAATTGGAATCAAAGGTAGAACGCCTCCAGTTTTTGGTATGGGTATTACACGTGGTATCCGAATTTTCTTTTTATTTGGAAATACTTTCTTAGCTGCTGAATAAGCAGCGTCAATTAAAGATTTACTATCGTTGTGTTTCAATTTCTTGATTTTTGATCTTATTTTAGATACAAAATTTTTAAACGTTTTGACGCCAGCACCGGTTTTAAGTTTGGCTTTCATAACTTTACTCACTAACCATGAACTTAGTTTTTCGCCTTTGCCAGCATCTTTTGACTTAAGGCGTTGTTTTGCCATATTTAGAAGTTGTAAATCAGCTTTATGACGATTAGGCAGATCTGTATGTTTTGCATATGCTATGTCGTGTTGCATACAAGCGTCGTCTAGCTTATTCACCCCTCGATCACCCCGTAGTAAACGATTCTGAAGTTTTGTGCCAGGTCCACAGTAATTGTAACCAGGCAAATGAACCTCAAACGGTAAATTATTAATGATACTATTAACTAGCCCACCTCCTTGCATCGCCAAAGTTGCAATGAAACAAATATGACTAAACTTCTTATTTAATAACCATTTTAGCCTTGAATTGCAGTTTTCTCAATCCAACTATTTTCATCATTGCTTAAACCTAGCCATTTCACAAACAGCTTATTTCCTTTCTTTTTTATAACTTTTTCAATCAAATAAACATTGGGATATTTAGTCTTCTGCAACTCGTGTTCGTAAAACGTTCCCAATATAGTTTGCTTACGTTGATCTTCTAAGTAATACGTAACTGGAACTGTGTTATTAATATTTTTTATTGTAAATAGTTCAGTTGACCAATTAGGAGTATACCCTTTCTCAAAATACTGTTTGTATTTACTTATTCGAACATAGTCACCGACTTTAAACTTCGGTCCATTCCTTAGTGATATATATTTGTGGGTTTTTTTAATATTATGTTTAATTAGAGGTTCATTAAATTTATCTACATCGATTGGTTTACAATTGATAGTACGATGTTTCGTATTATTGTATGTTTTTAAGATAACTTCTAGTAATCCTAACCACCGATAACTTCCATTTAAACTAAAATTTTTATATAATTTATTTTTGATAGTTTTAATTAATCGTTCGACAATCGAAGCCTTTTTGGTAGAAAAAGTTGAATAATGGTTTATATTTTTCGTCTTCATGAGATTCCGAAATATGTTATTATAAAATTCTGTTCCTAGATCAGTTTGCAAATTAATCGGTTTTCGATGACTATTGTATAATATAGATTCGAATGCATTGGTAACACAAGTTTTATTTTTTGATTTGATTGGCACCGCCCAAGCATATTTGGAAAAGCAGTCAATCACAATTAAAATGTAGTTGAAACCTTTATTATACTTTGTTAAATTTTGCATGTCTATCAGATCGGCTTGCCATAAATCATCTATTCCCTTTAGAATAACAGGTCTTCGAACAAAATTTCTTCGTGCTTGCTGGTGTATTTCGTTAACTATTTGTTGTTTCGTCATTATGAAGATTTCTTAAGTAATTTATTAATTTCTGATTTAGTATAAATCTTATCTTCCAAATGAGCCAAAGCCTCTGATATCTTTGTTTTTATAGTAGCTTGAACAAAATTTTGCATATCTGTCATGGTTTGTGAACGCAATGTCTCATTCAGTTTATGTAATTCGTTTATCATATTATCCTGAAAATGATCAACATAATCCTTATTCACAGCATCGTCTGCTTCTATGGGTAATCTAATTCCTCTTAGTCTTGACGATTTTAAATTAAACTCTCCGTTTTCTGTTTTTGTTAAAGCGTTATCATAAAGGTCAAATAGTTCTGACAAACGCATTCTTTTATGAATATAGTGCCCAAATTTATCCACATTCATGTTGAAAGTGTACTTTATTCGAAGGTTAGTAGTGTAATGAAAAACATCCATCATTAGCAAACATTTATTTAATTATTTATAATTTTACTTTCACGCAATTCTTCAATAATTGATATAATTTCATTGTCTAATCCAGTATTGCCAGCATCTCGAGACGCAATTAATAATTTTAACCTCTCCACCAATTCATTTGGATCGTCCCAATACACATAATCTATGTTTGTTTTCCATGTTTTCATTAAAGGTAGACCTTTTCCTTTGTGTTGTGTTTGAAGTTTGAATAAGGGTTTTACAATTTGTAAATATTTTTGTCCTTTATTACTCTTTATTGGTTTACTTGGATCATGGTCCCGTCGATGTGCATTGGTGTCAAGCAACATTGATTTATAATTTTGCATATCATTGACTGTGACTAAACTTAAATCAACGTCTTTTTTTAGCAGCAACTGTTTTATACCAGGTGTACTATGATATTTGCGTCCAGCTACTGTGATATAATCATCACCGATTGTTACGCAAGCTGAACCTAACATTAATTTTCCGTTTTCTGCTCTGACGCCAAATGGAACATCTTCTAATGCTTCTGATGATACTGACCAGGACGACGTGTCGCGATCTGGTTTGCTTTCTTCTAATGATTTATATGAATAATCACTTTCGGTGTCAGATTGAGATTCGTCTGGATCGGTGACTTTTGCAGTGTTATTTTTAGAGGTAACATTTTTTTGAATAATGCTTTTTATGAATGGTGTTTTAGTTTCTTCGTCGTCTACAGCAGGTAAGAGAGAATGATTATTTGCGTTAGCAATTAAGTTGAGAGGTTTAGTCACAGGCTGGAAAATTGTTTCCAACGCTTGCTTATTATCGATGTCAATGTCCCTCATAATTTTTACTTTTTTCTTTACATCTTCTGCAGCCTTCACAATTTTTCTTTTCATTGATTGTTCCATAATGATAACAAGGTAGTGATCGATTGAGCGTCGTATAATGAATAAAGATTTCATAAAAGTAACTGATTTAAATATTTTTTGTTTTAATCAAACACCACAAAAGTGTCAAATTTATTTCTGTAACATCCTTTATTTTTAGAACAATCTTTATTAATTACAACATAATTAAAGGGTTCTTTCCAAATTTGCGAACACATTTTGCGGAATTCAATCCATGTCATATCTGTGTTAACATGCTCCTCATAAACGTGTTTTAAATTTATATCGTCTTGCTTAAAAAGTATAATCAAGTTCGCATTGTCTCTAACTAACTGTTTTGGAATTTTACTATACGTTTGGTTCAGATAAAAAGCATCAATATTTTTGTGTCTTCCCATCGCAAAGTAATCACGCATATTATTTTGATTTTCACAAGCAACATCATCAAAAATAATAATAGAATTTGGTTTTGCATCCTGAACCCTTAATACTTCCTCATTTCCCTGATATTTATGAAGTGAAATAACAGGCACAAGATTAAAACATTTTCTAAAAAAACGTATTTCGGTTGTTGTAGAGTTTTCGAATAAATATAAACATTTTGAAATCTCAAACCATTTTTATGTAAAAGAAGACCAATTAACAAATTTGTTTTTCCACAGTTGGAAGGTCCGCATATGATGCATCGTATCGAATTAGGCAATAATTCGCCATGACGAGAATCAGCCTTACAAACTTCCTCACAGATTGTGTTAAAACTCAGCGACTGTGGTTGTTTTACAAATTTCATGATTTGAGTGGGCAGTAGTTTGATTGATAATGAGTAATTATACTCATCACGTTAACATTTATTAGTGTATTGACTGAAGATCTCATCCATCGACAACGCGGTATAACGCTTTATGACCAGAAACAGTGTCGGGCATTCTGATCCACGTGGAGGAGGCGTATAGAATAGTGAAACAGTGAAACAAAATGTATAAGCCTTAATTACCAGAAATCTTATTGGGCATTCTGCCCCACGACGCGAAGGCAAACGCCTGAGCGAAAGTGGGGCAGAATGCCCAATACTATACTACTGACAAGTGATCCAGATGGGTAAGTCCAACTTTGAGAAAGAAGTCACTCGTAGAATCCAACTCGGATGGGCTGCGTTCGGGAAACTGCGTCATATCTTGTCGTCCAAAACACTACCTCAGTGCCTGAAGTCGAAGGTGTTCGAGCAGTGAGTGTTGCCAGTGATGACATACGGATCCGAGACGTGTTGCTTCACTATTGGCCTAATCCACAAGCTCAGGGTAGCACAGCGGGCTATGGAGAGGGCTATGCTCGGTATTTCTCTACGTGATCGTATCAGAAACGAGGAGATCCGTAGACGAACAAGGGTGACCGACATAGCTCAAAGAATTAGCCGGCTGAAGTGGCAATGGGCTGGCCACATAGTGCGAAGGACCGATAACCGTTGGGGAAGAAAGGTCCTCGAATGGCGCCCGCGTCTCGGAAAGCGAAGTACAGGACGCCCCCCGACAAGATGGACCGACGACCTGAAGAAGACAGCGGGCATTCGCTGGATTCAGAAGGCTCAGGACCGGTCAGAGTGGCGCAAGTTAGGGGAGGCCTATGTCCAGCAGTGGACCTCCAAGGGCTGATGGATGGATGGATGGAACGTTGTGTTCTAGTTTAAACAGCAATGTGTAGCGAATTAGCTTCTGAATGTTATTAATGTACTTTAAAGATCTGAGATGGAGAGATGGTGCTATAAAATCCTAAAAAAATATAAAATGTTCCGACGGCCCTATTTTTTTTTAATGACTGATGTTGTAAGATATGTAATATGCAGAAGTATACCTGCATAAATAACGTGTACCTATTTGCAGTATTGGGCGGACAAAAAGTTAGCAGTGAAGCGAAAGGCGGCGCTCCGTGAAGCTGCTTTGAAGAACGGGAGTGACCCCAACCTGGTGGTGGAGCTGACTGACGTGGAGCAGCAGGTGCTGGCGCTGGCCACCCGGGACCCCCTCCGCCCCACGGGTCCCGCCTGCCGCCCCGCCAGCTCTTATGTGAGTGTTGGCCTTGTAATACGCTGAAGACATCCGTGACATGACATGGGGTTCTTCAAGAAGTGGATCTATCGCTTCTATGCCGACAACGCATTGGTGATGCCCCTGGTGTTGCTAATGTCCATAGGTAGTAAGTACATGATCACTTGCGATTGGAAGATTGGAGACCAAATATCGGAAAACGGAGATAGGATGCCCCGAGCCAGGTGGACTGACGAGCTGAAGACAAGCGGTCATCCTGGACTGGTTAGAGTTGCGCAAGTTAGGACATGTCCTGCAGTGGACGTTGATCAGATGGTCTTGATCTGATCAACGTTGCAAATGGACACGTACAATATTGCTGAACCCTAAAAAACTTTTTCAAGTTACATATTTTTTATAATACATATTATAATTCTTGACAAAAATAACCGACTCCAAAAGGGATAACTCAAAAACTACTCGTCATATCTCGCTTTAATTTCAGTGGGACCACATGAAAAGTACCAGCTTTCGATTAAAAAAAGATTCATGGAAATCGGTTCACCCAGTCGAAAGTTCTGAGGTAACAAACATAAAAAATACAGTCGAATACCTCCTCCTTTTTTGAAGTCGGGTAAAAACAGCGTTCCGTAAATACCACAATAGGAAGTTTATTCCAGTTAGCAAGTAGGGAAATACTTGGTATAGATTATTCTGAGAATCGGACCGGCATCATTTTACAATTTACATTTAGCAATCCATATTGTATTATCCACTATGTCTTCTGTGATGTGATTGCGGATTGAATGATTACTAGTCAACCCGATTGATAAAAGACTGTCAATTTAAATTATTATAGATTAGGTATTTGCACTAGTTGACACGTAATTTATTTTCAGGAAAATTCGTGTAGTGAGATCGACGTGAGTAACACGAGTGGCGCGGACGCCCTCATGATGGACAGTTCTGAAGTAAGGATACCTACATTCTTTATGTTAATAAATGCTTTTCTCGCGTTTTCCGGAATAATAAGTATCTACCGTATGCCGTATTTCACGTCATAGTCTACCTGGGTGCTAATTTTCATTAAAATCCGTTCAGAAATGTCCATGCAAACTTTCGCATTTTTAATCCTACTCGTATTGTATTAATAGGATTCGGTTTTTTCAATAATGTAATGCAAAGCAAAGCAAAGCAATTACCCATAATTGTCCCACTGCTGGGCTCGGGGTCTCCTCTCACAATGTGAGGGGTATAGGCCATAGTCTACCACGCTGGCCAAGTGCAGATTGGTAGACTTCACACACCTTTGAGAACTTTATGGAGAACTCTCAGGTGTGCAGGTTTCCTCACGATGTTTTCCTTCACCGAAGCAAGTGATAATTAACTTGTACCTAATACGCACATAATATTTGAAAATTAGAGGTGCTTGCCAGGATTTGAACCCGGGCCCCCGCGTTCGGGAGACCAACGTTCTAACCACTAGGCTATCACTGCGTTATGTAATATATAATGTAATGACTGATAGATAACTGAACTATCATTAATTAAAATAAATGAAACTTGCTACTGTTATTTCTAGTTTCGCTGACATTCCGTGAAGCCTCTTTGGCTGCCACTCTTGCTTCAATCGTCATGTCTCGGGGCTGGGGGCCAGAGTCAGTTCTTTCTTTCTATTATATCGACGGTTACCAATTACCATCAGTCTGTTTGGCTATTTGCTTAACATAATCATCCTCCACAAGTGGTAAAGATAAAACTATTTTAGCAGGTGGTGCTGTTTGTGTCGCCGGCAACGCTGGTGAAGGAGGCTTCTCCTCTGCAGTTGCCCCCCGCGACCCCCTCGCGCTCCCCCTCCCCCTCCCCCATGCCCTCCCCGAAGCAGGAGCTCTATCAGAGGAGTACACCGCACGCCGATAGTCCACCGCTATTACGCTACAGAGGTATTTGTTGTGTATATTTGTATTATTAAATTAGTGTTCCCATTACATTTATAATGTGCTATACCTATTATGTGTTTATGCATTCTTGTAGCCTTTTGTTGTAAGGGGGCAAAAATGTTTTGATCCGGCTCGAAGGACCAAATTCTACGCTTAACAGAAGCTTTTAGGAGGGCTTGTTATTCCCAGATGTAGTATGTTGAAGTTACTACATACATCGAGGCACTATTGACGCATTATCAACAATACCAACAAAAAAAAAGTGTAGAGTTACCTTTAATTAACGAGTAACCTTATATCTAACTTTCTGAAATTGGAACTGATGCAAGTTTAAATTATTTTAAGGTTAATTTGTACCTAGTTGTACAAACTCCAACCATGCATCAGTTATGAGTACCATCGGAAATTGTACCACTCGTAGGGTTCAGCAACCTTCAAAAGCGACCGTTTCTAGTCTTGTCTCTTTCAGCAGGGACACTTTGATTTGGCTGACAAATAATCTATATTTTACATGTTATTCTCACAGAGACGAAGCAACGTCGTCGAGGACATTCGCAGCCACTTCCAGAGCCGAGCAATCGTCGGTCAAATCTAGCTAGTCTGACCGAGAGGTTCCTCAGTATAGAGGAGCAACGATTGGAGTTAGAACGACGAAATGTCAACATTCTGGAGACCATGGCGGGTCTGGCCAGTCAGCTCATGGAGCGGGACTTCGAGAGGGAACGAGTGTTCGCGCAGGCACTGCAGACCGTCGGGGATGGCCTCCGTCTGCTGGCTGAGGCCTTGAGAAAGGATGAGCCGATTCAGATGTGATGTGATATCGTTCAATTGCTGGGTTTATTACCAAGAGTTGCAAAGTCCTCTGTTAGGAAAGCTCGAAGAACGAAATCATCATACAAAGATGAAGTCGGTCAAAATTGCGAGGTTCGTGTTGTGGTTTAAGCCACCATGATGTGTTGTTTGCGTACCTGATACCTCTACAATAACAAAGAAAAGCGAGATCCATGTCATCGTTTTGAAAAGAAAATTGGTTACCTATAACAGCTCGGTGACCTCTAATGAGATTTCTATCATGTTCTTGTACATAAATTAAAATAAATTTGTGTTTCTAGTGTCTAGAAAAATATGAATGGGCATAATAAATAGAAGGGTGCGTTTGTTATAGCCGTATTGGGGCGGCTTAGAATACTAACCCCAATCCCACGCTGGATGGGTGTCGTAAGAGGCGACTAAACTGAGGTGACTCCGGCCCGCTGGTGGTAAGGCCCCTCGAGGGATTATATTGGTATTATTGATCTTAATTGTACATTAATACAATTATAACTATTATTATTTCTCGATGGGGTTCGTTTAGATAGCTACCCCCCTTGAGCATAAGTCAGCCGCCAAACGACTCGTCGTGCTCCGGCTGGGGGCTTGAGAGCCAGTTCTTTCTTTCTTTTTCTTCTTTCTTTCTTGGCCGGCAACGCATCAGTGATGCCTTTGGTGCTGCTGATGTCCATGGGCGGCGATAGCCACTTACCTACCATCAGGTTTTTTTTGCTTTTTATTCATGTCTAACAATAAGTAATGAATCGAATTGCAACTATTGCAAGGGATTAATAATTAAAAAGTAAATTATTATCATTGTATTTTGTAATAAAATTCATATAAAACAAACGAGTTAATTATATTGTGTTACGTAATGATAAACTCGTGTTTTTTTTCACCTTCCCGCTAATAAACATTTTCTTGCGTGATAGACTATTCTGTGACTTAACTTTTATGTAATGAAAAATTAGTTTATTTAAAGCGGTTTTTCCTCTTCGTCCTACAAAGATATGATGAGAGACAGAAGTGGAACAGCTGAGGACGTGTGCGTGTGGAAAATAAGGCAGTATACAGACGTCGAAACTGCTAGGATAGTCTATTTTGCTTATTTCCACAGTGTTATGTCTTATGCCATCTTGCTGTGGGGCAAAGCAGCCAATATAAAACAAATTTTCATACTCCAGAAACGGGCTGTTAGGGCTATTTATAAACTTAGGTCTCGGGAATCTTTGCGTGAAAAGTTCAAGGAAATAGGTATACTTACAGTAGCTTCCCAGTATATCTTCAACAATGTAGTTTTTATACGGAAGAATATAAACGCGTATAAACAAAATTTTGATATTAATAATCGCCATACGAAAAGAATGCATCAATTAGTTGCGCCTTCGTTCCGCCTAAGTAAAGTGCAGCGATCTTTCATAGGGCTTGGTATACATTTCTATAATAAAATCCCAAAATTAATACGTGACTTGCCAATAGAAACTTTCAAAAAACGCGTAAAGACACAATTGTTAGGCAAAGGATATTATAGTGTAGACGAGTATTTAAATGACAAAGACGCATGGAAATGACCAGCTCTGCAACCAGTTCCGCTCAGAATAGTAAATACTTTTGTATTATTATCTTTTTTTTTGTAATATTTGTTTAAAAGATGTGCTGAGGAGTTTCTTTAGGCTTTTCTTCTCCTCCACGACAAAGCACCTTCCGAAAAGCCAAAAAATGACGTGCATAAGTGTATCAGTGATACCTATATGAATAAAATATTTTGACTTTGACTTTGATTGAGAGCTCTTTTTTAAAAGTTTTTCATATTTTTTCAAAATCAAGGAGTCAAAATCGTGTTAAACCTTAGTGACAACATTTTCACAATTTCTGATGTATTCGCCGTTTGTATAAAAGCTTGGGTTAAACAAATAAACGCTAAAACTTGGAGCTCTCAGACGGGACATTGATAAGAAAGTATTTTTTCATTTACTCCCTAAATATTATGTTTTAAGTCAGGGTTTTTGTTTCACAAATTCAGTCTTAATTGTACTCGTAAAATAGGAGTAAAAATATAAACAAATATTCAGCCAAAGTTGGAGAAATTTAGGAACACTCAATCCACACATAGGAGGATTGAGAGCTCCAAATAAACCTTTATAAAATCCAAGTAAACCGTTAAAACAATTGAAAAATTGTGAATAGCTTTCACAAATTCTGCACAATTTTTCCACATAAAAATGTTAAACATACATCAAGTATATTTTGAGATACGAGATTACAGTAATTTCTTAAGTTAGCGGATTGAGTGTTCCAGTTAATCGACCACAACTTTCTTAATATACGTTTCACAAATTTTTTATCTTCACCACGTTGTTTTCACAATTTTTTCCTAAATTTCTCCTGATTTTGGAAAAAATATGAGTAATTTTTAAAAAAGAGCCCTCAATCTACACGCACACGCTGAGGACCGCAATACAAAATCTATCCAGTTGATACAAGGATCTACGATCACTTAATAATAAAATCTAGTGACTTAAAATTGACTTTGGGTCACAAGACAGTTGCACAGAACAAAGAAATTGGACTCTTTCTCGATTCTCTCGATTCAACCCACTCATGGCCCATTATAGAACATGGGTCTCTCCTCTTGAGGACGCCTAGAGCATACTCTATCATGCTGCTCCAGTGCCGATTGGTGAAGAGAGCTTTCTTGAAGGCTAAAAATAGTCCTAAACCACAGTAAATTAAGTGTAGCTTTAGTTTTAGTAGATAAGTAAGTACTACACAGAAAATAATATACCTAAGTACATAAAGGAGGAATAAAAGAAGTCTGCGTATCATACCTTTAGATACTAGAACTGTGTCAAACCAAATATTGGAACGAAGTTCCTTATCGCGTGTTGTGATCTTTCACTAGACGGAAAAATACGACACAAAAAGATTCTTACGAATGACGACACTTTTTTTGAAGTGATTCAGAGAGTTTTACAGAGATGGCGCTACTAGCGTGATTCAACAATACTTAAATCGAAAGGAACTTCGTTCCATCCGGGTGTCCCTTGACACCTCTCATGTTTTTTATTTGTATTGAATGTATTCACACTTTCACACACTGTTCCCACCAGTTCAGTCACCGAACAACACCAGCGCGTATCATGCACGGAGAGTCACAGTGTCGTCTAAAATGTATAGATACGGAACCACAACATACATATAGAACGCCGTCGTCGATGACGCATACACTCACAGCCCCACACTAGGACTCCCTGTGTCGTGGGTGCCATGGACAACACACCCAGACCGAGAACAGAATTTACAACTCATCATTAAAATTTCTGTTTGCTAGGAATCAAACCCAGGACCCTTGGCACGGCGATCCGGCATGGTAACCATTTCAGTGGGCATAGCAGAGCGTGTCGCGTTACTTTTGGTGTCTGCTACGTTCGGTTCCCCTCTAGTTCATAACACGGTCATAATAGTCGCTTACCCTGGAACGATGTAGTGTCCAGACTCCTAGACGTACCTAGATATTGACTGTGTCAGGTTGCGTGACCTCCAAGTTCTCAAAACAAATCTAAATGGGTACTTATTAATATATCTACACTTGCCATAACACGCTATGTAGATAGCTAGATATCTTTATATCACATGAAAGCAAGTGGACCAGATGGTATTTTAGCTGTACAAAAAGCATGTGCACCCGAGTTATCCCGTGTTCCTTCTCAAGATTGTTCCATCTCTTTTGTCTAAATAAGACAAGGTGCTTAAGGAAATCATGTTGGATCAGTGCCCAAAAAGGCAGTCGTGGTGACACCCCGCCAACCATCGGCATATTCAAATTACCTCCATAAAGGAATAGTTTGATACAGGTATCTAGTAATACTTTTGGAGAATCCATATGAGTAATATAGCATGATGATTTGAGTACCTACCTCCATAGCAACCTACCGAAGTCGACATGAGAACTTCTAGCGCATACCTATATGCCACTCACATCGTGGCGAGGCTCTCAAGAAAACCGGGGGTGCGCTTGCTGCTTCCCTTGATATCTCGGCCTTTGACAGGGTTTGGAACACTACTCACACTGGCCTCATTAGCAAGGTTCCTACGACCTATTGCCTGCCCTAATCAGCAGGATCCAAGGATTCCTGAGTGACCGTTCGTGCGAGTGTTTGTCGAAGGTTGCTCGTGATAGGTAAGCACAAAAAAACACCAGTGCAGGTGTTCCTAAAGGCAGGAAACTGTTCTCTACGCAGCTCTACGTACCTACATATGGTGGGTCATTTGCTAATTTATCAGGCTGTCAGCTTATAAAAACCTAAGTTTCTGTATCGGTCTTTCAAGGAACTCATTATTAGTATTGTCTATTCTGTATGTAACTACCTACCTGTAGGTAGGTATCTGTTAAATCATCATCAAATCACTCAGTACCACTGGCCATCAAACTGGAAAAACCCTAATTTTAAAGTGAAAAAGAAACCATTTAACTAAAGTCGGCACATTGCCCACTTACATACGAATTTGTTCGTCGCCAGTGTCAACATGGCGGAGTCCTTGAGCTCTCTACGCCTCTCCTACTCTGTGAATCACTGCGCAAACCTTATAAAACCTTAGCCAAACATGTTGTATAATGCACGCAACGCCACTCGCCTAATGAGAGTGAGGGAGATGCCACGAGAGTTCACAGAAGAGTGCGACAGAGAGGGCGAGAACGAGTTAGAAATGCGCAACAGAGGGAGTGAGATGGCACGATTTTAGTCGCGGAGACGCGACAGGGAGGGGTTGGGATGCTGTATTGCTGTTGGTTTGAATTATTGAAGGCGGCGACCGCCCTTTGGGCTGCGAGTGGCGCGAGGAGGGCGCGCGGGGGGCGCGGGGTCGCGGCGCGGGGGGGTGTTTGCCGGGCCACTTGCCGCGCGCCTTTCCACCGTCACACCAATTTCGGATTCGCTTCGGCCATCTTGGGCCATCGGTTCCGCGAGTGCAATGACCGGATAGGATGCTCACTTGGAGACCAGGGATGGAGAGGAGACAGCTGTAGGACAGGTTGGTCCATTTGCCCTTTTTGTTAGCTCCTAAGATTTTTAGGAACGGTTGAATGAATTCTAATGATTAGGTACAAGGATGGATACCTACGCAATGGATAGGCGTTTACCTACTGTACATAGATATACCTATACTTAAGTAGGTAGATCTATCTATAGATAAGTAGTGTAGAATTTACAAATTATAAAGATATCTGAAATTCAAGTAAGAAGTAGGTATTTCGCTAGTTACCTACTAAACAAATTGACTACCCAAAATGATTCAGCAGATTAAATAGGTTTTCTAAAAACATACCAATTCATTTTTCTTTCATTTCTTTGCCAACACGGACCTGAAAATAATATCAAGTAGGTACCTACCTATTTAGGTACAAAGGCAGCCTTTTCCTTTGGGACTTGGGAGTTATGGGATATCATTATTAGGTATACCTAAATATCAGCTAGTTATGTGAAATTGCGAATTATTAAATACCTACAGCCCATAGGTATTTAGGTAGGTATATATCAAAAGTACGTAAATTAAGTCGATATACCTGCCATAAAATAATTCAGCATTATTCTGATAAATAGGTGAAAAGAAAATAATTAATTTCACAATAAATAACCGCTTCCACTGGTATGAAAATCAATTGATTGGGGGTGGCGAATAGAATATTATTTTTGCAAACTAGGATTATTTTATTTTATTTTATTTGAAATTACCTACAACTGTGCCTAAGACCTTTCATTCATATTTTAGACTAATTGTTTACTACACGTAGTATACTTACCTCTAATGCCCCAACTCAGAGTCACTAACGGTTACTTTAATCGCTCTTTAGTAAAGAATCATCATACGAATTCTGTATGTACTAAGGAGCGATTTAAGTAACCGTTAGTGACTGTGAGTTGCGTTACTCTCTTCAAAATAGCTTTATAAATTTTTTTCTCAATTTTCTGGTATCATGTAAAGCATTCGATAACCTTTCAATTCATCAATCGTGGAATTTATTATTGTAATTGTTATTGATATATTTATTTTTCCATCCATTAATAATTCTAAAATTAAACAAGATGATCGCTATTAACTACAATTTACTTGAGTATAAACTAGTTAGAAAAGTTAATTTTGGCACTATGCTAGGCAGCACCTTGGACCTCTATTGTATTAAAACATCGATTAACATTTTTATTTAAATCAAATAAATAGTACCTATTTTATGCAAACTAGTGTTCCAAATACAATGATTTTTAATATTTAAAATATTAAGTAATACAATACAATACAAAACTCTTTATTGCACACTAGAATAAAATGTACATGTATATAACACAACTACAATGGATAGTATACAATAGGCGATCTTATCGCTAGAAAGCGATCTCTTCCAGATAACCCAAAGTGGAAAACTTATTATCTAAGTTGACAAATAAATAGCTGGTAGAGGTGTACAAGCACAACTAACACAAGTATGATGTTCATGAGGTCTGCGAAACTAACATAATGCGAAGAGAGGGAAGGATAGAGTAAGATTGCGATAGAATAGATTAGAAAGGATTATTATTTTTAGGAATGACGAGAAGAGGTAGAAGATAGCAAATAAGAGCAGGTCAAAGTGACATATAATGCAATTTAACCTGTCGTTTAAAAGAATGTTTAGTCTTAGCGTATCTAATGGAAACCGGTAGAGTGTTCCAGAGATGAGCTGAGAAAGCGGAAAAGGAGTATTTATAGCAGTTACAAGAGGAGCTAGGAGTAGATAAGGCGAGGTTAGAGTAACCCATTAACCCAATTTTCAATGCTTGTAGAAATTATTTCGCAGATTTAATAGAAAATTGGCACAAAGACAAAAAAATACGTTTGGGTTTTTGTATATAGCTATTAGCTACATAATTCTTTTCACAATGTTTGAGATGATACAACGGTAGCCACAAACTTGTTAATTATCACTAATCCTTCCGACTACCAGCAACCGATATATTTGTGGCCAGATTATCCCATTATGATCTTTGAAGAGCGGTTCCGACGCAGGAAGTAAAACGGCCACTAAATAAAGGCGAGAAGGTCTTTGTGTGGCCGCGTTGTTACGTAAAAGCTTTGCTAATATTTTCTTCCGCTGCGCTTTGGCGGTATGCAATAGTGGAAGAGGTGTGTGTGAAAAAACTGTTCTATGCGAAGTGGAATGTGTTTGCATTCATAAATATATCTAGCTCTAACTAACGTATCACATTTTTGTTGAGACGGAATTGATTATAGCATTCTTCGTCTATTTAGCTAACTATGTTTAACAAATAGAAGACGGACAAAATGACATATACGGACATGCTGTATGGACAAAATTCCTTTTTTTGATTCCTTATAATTTTGTTATTAAAGATTTTTTATAGTTCCTATTGAATTAAAAGGCTATGTTACTAGTAGTCAATGAAGATGAGTAAAAAAGATGAGCAAAAGTAAATGAGACTGATTGTATTTATTGTTTATTATATTTAAGCGTATTGGCGTTTAGTTACTACCATAACCACATACCAGATACCCTAAGTGGTCTCTGACCACCACCAACTATAATACCTACTTAATTTTCTTCTATGGGGAAGATATGTGTACTTTTCTTCATATATTAAAAAATTTGGACTGATTTTCTATTTATTCAAATGCTATGCTATACTACACTAATTAGTCCACTTAATCGGCTCTCTACTGTATTAACATTGTTTGCTTTCTCCTGAACTTTCCTTGAAGCAACATTCCTTATAACTAACGAGTAACCGCCCTCGCTTTGCTTCGGTTTTCTTTATTTTTTACACCTTGGGTTACATTATTGGAGTTTTATTAAGGATCCCTAATTTTTTGAAAATGTAATATAGCCTATGTTACTCGGGGATAGTGTAGCTTTAAAACAGTGTAAGAATTTTTCAAATCGGTTCAGTAGTTTCGGAGCCTATTCAATGCAAACAATCAAATCTTTCCTCTTTATTATTAGTATATAGATTAACAAACACTCGCAAAACAATAATAAGAATATAACAAAACATCTCGATTTCCCAAAATCTTGGTGATTATTAAAACGTATCCATCCACATGAATGAATCCTCACCTCCTATTATCGCCCCTCCCTTGGAATACCTCTTCACACCTATTTAAACAGATTGCAAAGGCTCAGTTGGGTCGTGTCACCGTGAAGCTAATCTAATAACTGCCCTTCCTCCGAGGGACGTGTGGGTGACGTCGAATGAAAGGTTAGAGGGTGATTACCATGTCCTTATTACCCCATTAGTGAAGGTGTGAAAGTAAGTGTAGAAATAATTTGCATTTTAGTTATCATCTCTTTTCATAATGCCACATTATAGACACTGAATATGCTAACGATGTCTGCTGCTGAATTAATTTGACGTTATTTATCAATTTTCGTGTTTTACTGGAAAATTACAAAGAGGCGGATATCAAAAAATCGTTATTAACATAGTGGAAATTTAAATTATCGTTTTGGATTTTCCTTTCACCTAATCTGTTCCTGGTCTACTTCCATTGCACTTATGTGTCTATTATCTACTAAAGCTCTATGTGTATATCTAAATCCCAGTATCACAATCCTTCTTTAAAACTCCCTACTATAACTAATAAGTTCTGACTTCGCACTTAAGTTTTAAATCTTATTTTTGTTTTTTTTTTCAAATATTTACTTCCTTACTTAAATAATAAAATTAGGAATGATGAAATTAAAGGGACATAATCATTAAAATTAAAATATATCACGCAGCCCCAGGATTATCTCTCCTATTAATAGAGTCCACAACACTCATATTTTAGATATGCCTTCGAGAATATATTGTGTTTCACCAAGTAGGAATTATTTACTTGTATATAAATCCTTACAATTTTTGCACATATTGACACATAATCTCGACTGAGAAACAGCACACTTGGTATACCTTTAAGATCGAAGAGGGAGCTTAGCGTCAGAAATAGACAAATCAATCTTTGTGAAAATGATGATATCACCTTCCCGTTTAGACAGTTATTTTATTATATAAAAATATCATATATTTACTTAGAATGATTCACAAGAAAGCGTCCGGACTTAGTTAAACAAGGTTGGAGTTGAGCAAGGCAGCGTGTTGGGTCCACTTAGATTTTACCATCTTTTTAAATTCTCCATTTCCTAATACATATAATGTATAAAATATAACCCTTAGTAGCAACCCTCCGCCTTCACATGATAACATAAGCCATGAGGTTGTGTTACCCAGGGAGGTAATCAGGCAAATAAAATTGTCAAGGGTAGTTGAATGAAACATTGTGAAAGGTGCGAAAGGAAAGTGTTGAACCAGTGATCTGTTTATAACCCTATCGTTGTATGCCAGATTGTATCTCTGCAATTTATTTTCACATCAGTAACTTTTCCCTTTTTATTTCTGTGTTTTTACATTTTTGTAACGGTAAAATAAAGAACATTTTGTGTAGATAGATTTTTTCCATTTGCGAAAGCTTCGTTTTAATTTTCGTTCCTTCATATTTGTTAATTCCTAATTACCTACGATTATGCAAAAAGGTTTAAGAAAAACACTAAGCCAACCTGTCGACCGACGTCCAAAAGATTCTCACCAGGTGTGGCATTATGAATCTGCAGATTGGACAGTTGGATGTGTCGTATTGTATGAATCTAGTTTTTTCTTTATTATAGTGTAGACGAGTATTTAAATGACAAAGATGCATGGAAATGACCAGCTCTGCAACCAGTTCCGCTCAGAATAGTAAATACTTTTGTATTATTATCTTTTTTTGTAATATTTTTTAAAAGATGTACTGAGGAGTTTCTTTAGGCTTTTCTTCTCCTCCACGACAAAGCACCTTCCGAAAAGCCAAAAAATGACGTGCATAAGTGTATCAGTGATACCTATATGAATAAAATATTTTGACTTTTGACTTTTCTTTGTTTGAAAGGCGACTTAATCAAGAATGTTTTTGGCTATTTTTTGTGAGAAAAAAACTGTCGGAGATTTTTTAAATTTTACTTGTAAGTTTATATTCATCCTACTCTGCGCGCAATGTTACTGATATGGTATTTCACGTTACATTCCTAACTCTTTGGTACCAGTTGGTGAGATGGCCTAAACCTGGTTCGGCATTCAGCTTCAAACAAACTGCTTATCAGGATTCAGCTTTTGGACGTAAGAGCGGAAAGACTGATACAGAACATCTGAGAATCACCTCGCTAGAGCAAAGTTTAAGCACATCCACATAACAGGTAAGAGGCTAGTGATATCCATGTGGTAGTCGGGTCTTCTGGTCTCTTGCCAAAGACATTCAAGGCAAGTTCTGTGTATGCTCGCTTCCTCCCTTGCGCAGAACAGATGATACCCATAATGATACCCACTTCGCTAAAGAAAGCCGATTTTCTGGGTAGTCTTTTTACGTCAAATTCGCTTCTTGATGACGGGGAGAAAACACCGCCTACCATCCCGCAATGTAAAGAGCAGATGCCTCATGTGCGCTTGCAAGCGGCTACTCAGAGTGTGTCAGTGCGCACTATACCTATCTTTAACAAACTGAACATAAACAGGAAGAAACCCGATGCGTAAGCTACAGTGTGCAGTGATGGAGAATCATCACCTTTAACATCACCAACAGACCATGAACACTGTTCAAAGTATACCTACCACCAAGGAGGAATAAAGAGCAAAAATTGTGTTTCGTCAAAAATCAAATCATGACACTTACCTTCTTCCAAATCCTTGACGAAGACCCACTTCAGTTCACTGATTAACTCTGAATCGGTCATATGCTATCTTATACTATTAATCATTAATTCCAAGTCAATTAAAGTAATTGGAACGTGACCGCAAACCGAAGTGGAATTCTTTTTTAATTCGCGAAATATTGTTCTCAATTGTTCCAGCGCCCCACCTCGCCCCACTGTTCTTTAGAATCAGAATCAGAGCTTGTAGGGGCTGGCTGTAGTGTAGGTGCGATTGTTCTAGCTCTTACAATCGTACAATTACTGAACAATGTGAGTGAACTCGCGAAATATGCTGCGGTCGGGGCTCCATGCTTGGGGCTCCGTCGCGTCGTATGAGCGTATCCGACAGTTTTATTTTTGATTTTAAACCTTTTGTGTTTCTACGTTGTGACGTAGTGGGGTAAAACGCCGCAGTCGTATATTCTATGTTGTTTTACTTATTGACTACTACTATTCCACGGGATGGTAGGTGGAGATGATGGACTGGACAAGCGCTTTAACCGCGACTTTGCCCGAGTTTTCCGGGACAATAAATATACCCTCTATCCTATTCTAGATCATTATGTGTGCATATTTCATGAAAATTCGTTCGGTAGCACACTGCCAATTCCTCCTGATGGTAAGGTAAGCGGACATTTAATAAACTCCATAAACCTGGCGAATGCGGAACAGATAATCAATCTTGTGAAATAAATAGATCTTTACTTAAAGCTACTTTATTATCAGTTGAGGACAGCGATGAAGACAAGCTCTTTCTATATCCTGCAATAGGATTTTTAATAACTACGCAAAGCATTCAATTCGTACTGGAGGAAGTTAATAACGTCTTCCGATTAGTGGAAAAGTGATCAAAGAAAAGAAATTCGATCACTAGGTACTTACTAAACTGGGATAAACGTTTTTTCTTTATTAAATTAATAAAGATTATAAAATCAATGACTTAATAGGTACTAGCTAAGTTATGAATTACATACATACAAATCTCATAATTCACTTTAACTTCTGTTTTGTTTGAACCATGATTTAGAAATGATTTATAATTTACATCCTTTTGCAACGCTCTTTGGTATGCATCGCGCTTGCCCGTAGAATTAAAACTGAATTAACAAGACGAATTGATAATGAAATGAAAAAAGACTTTCTCCAGATAATTTTAACATTTACAACCCAAAGCTGGCTTTCTAGGTCATCAGCAACTGTTGACGAGGTCAAAAGCTCTTTGTTTTAATTTAATTGATGAAATCGTCACAGTGAAATAACTGAATAATCTGAATATACAAAATAAATGAGCTATTGTGACTAATGATTCTGTACTTAGCCTTTAGTAGAGACCCTGTCTGCGAAGCGAGGAGTCCCGGGTATGAGTGTTTAAGCGTTTATTTTTTTATTTTTAAGAACAATTGGTCCAGAATGAGGCACTTCAGATCGATTATAATAGTTCCCTGTGTTATTCGGCTGGTATTGTTTTGCCAACAGCATTCATACCACAAGCTACACCTGGCTGCCACTGCATAGCTTCGACACTCGAGGACTTGAGGGGAGATCGATCTTTCTAAACGCTATTATTTACTTCTGCTATGAAAAATTAACAGTTTCACATATTCGATTCGGGTTGTGTTTTTATTCGATTCTTAAAAAATTCTGGCGGCCAATCACTGGTTATTTATGTAGTTTGTAAAGCTTACGCCCCAACTCAAAGTCACTAATGGCTACTTAAATCGCTCCTCAATATATGGTTTCTTATATACAGAATTTGTATGGTGATTCTTTACTAAGGAGCGACTAAAGTAACCGTTAGTGACTCTGAGTTGGGGCGTTAGTAAGGTATCTAATTCAAGATTGTATTTTTCAAAGTCAAAAAATATTTTATTCATATAGGTATCACTGATACACTTATGCACGTCATTTTTTTTGGCTTTTCGGAAGGTGCTTTGTCGTGGAGGAGAAGAAAAGCCTAAAGAAACTCCTCAGCACATCAAATTTTGAAGTCGATCTGTGGAATTGTTTTAGATAAAAATTTATTCAGTTTCTTTACCGATTTTTTCTTATAAGTAAATCGGAAATCTGCTTTTAGATTAAATGGAGGAATTGTGAAGTAACGTCCTGAGTAAAGTTCATAATGTTGAAAGATTATTCAAGTTTGTTTTAAGTTTTAATAAGTAACTTTCTCTGTGTATGTCTCCAGCATAAGTAAAAGAACGCTCCAGGACTGTGAAGTTTGGATGTTGGTTACTTTGGTACCAGGTAACAAAGGTGTTTACAATTGGATCTAGTTATTATTAAAGTATTTAATAAAGTATAAGTTTTTTTTTCTTTGGAATAATATTAGAATGACGTTATCTATTTGCCAGACACTTAGCACGGTTTCAACCCCCGTCAGACACCCCTAAACTTGTCTAAAGTGGTTTGTTAACAACATAGTCACAAACATAGTCACATTTATTTAGTACCTCCATTGACACTACAAAACAGTGTAATTAGTTTTTGTTCAGCGTTGTTTTGTAAACAGTTCCATTCAAGCTCACATTGAGTCGGAGGTAGAAAATTATGTACCTAATATTTTTTTGATGTGTTCACAGACTTGAAAAAAGAATTAGACGTCACCTTGTCTTATCGAGAATGGCGCCGCCCGCTTACTATGTGTACGTAATTTTTAGTGCAGTCCGACCAATCCGACGCGGTAATGGCGGCCGATTAATAACAGCATGTTGTCAATGTGTGCGTGTGATATTTGTACGAATAGAGAAGTTGGTGTTACTATTGGTGCTTCACTGAATTTCTCGCTGACAATCCGTCTTGTTCTTTTTTCAAGTCTGTGCGTGTGTTTAATAAAAATTGGAATACTCGCCTGTCATGGTTCACATGCACTTAACCACTACTTGATAAATAGATACTTCATCCATCCATCGGCTCTTGGAGGTCCACTGCTGGATGTAGGCCTCCCCTAACTTGCGCCACTCTGATCGGGCCTGAATCTTCTGAATCCAGCGGATATTCTGCTGTCTTCTTCAGGTCGTCAGTCTACCTTGCAAGGGTGTAGATCCTTCACAAGTAATACTAGTAGCTGTTAACTCACTCTCAGGGCAGGGTAGGAAAGTGCAATAATAAGGCGTATTTCAAATTTTAGGAGGGCACTGTAATTGGATACACAGCACTAATCAAACAGTGACTACCTGTTTTAAACAATCCACGTATTCATATTATTATTAAGTAACGTAAAAAATGTTCTTATTCTCATCCTCCTATCTTGTTGGAAGCCCAGCTGACAGATGCATTTTTATAAACAAACCAAACTGTCAAGATTTTAAAAATTTAAAAGAAAAATGCATCTGCCAGCCAGGGAATATTGAACGAGGCATTACACCTCGTTACAATACCCCGGGCTCCCCTCAAAAAAAAATCTTTAATTTTTTTTTTTATATACAATAATTAGGAATAAAAATAAGAAGTATAACAAATAAAATAAAAAACAAAGAATAATTAAAAGTACAACAAAAACAATAAAACAGAAACAAATAACATAAAATAATAATTGAAGGAGAGAAACAAAAAAAAAATAACACATAATAATTAAATAATAAGCAGAACAAACAAGAAATAATCAAACAAAGAACAGACCCATTAAAAGTAATAATAAGAGATAAAGTAAAAAGAAAATAAAGTTAAATTAAAAGATTAAAACTAAACATGACACCTAGGCTTTAAATCCTTAACATGCCACCGGCCTAAATGCTGTCCCGTAAAATCTACTAATTCGTAGACGAGAGGTGAAATTTTTTTTAATATTTTGCACTTTATAAATTTTGGAGCTAATTTTGCCGAAAAATATTTTCCTGAATCTGAAATTTGGTAATTCCGTTTCCAAACAATATCACCTTCGTCAAATGTTAAGTGTTGACGTCTAGTATTATAATGAACAGCATTCGACTGATGTGCATGCCAAAGACGAGCCTGTACATTATTAAACAATGTCGAAAGCTGACCAATATTGTCTGCAAACTTATCACGAGGAGCAAATATTATTTCCTCGGATAAATCGGAGTTAGTATAAACGGATCCACAAGGCACGAGTTCCCGTCCAAATACTAAAAATGCTGGTGTATATTTGGTAACCTCGTTAACTGCAGTATTCATCGCAAATTGAATCTTATTTAAATTAAGATCCCACGTGCGATGATCCTGCTCAACAAAAGAAGCTACAGCAGTGATAATCGTTTTGTTGTAACGCTCTACTGTATTCACCTGAGGGCAATGTAAAGGTGAGTAAAGCACTTTAGGTACATTGTATTTATGAAACATTTCCTGTAAATCAAAACTAATGAATTGCGGACCATTATCCAAGAATATGGTTTCCGGTATACCATAAGTCATAAAAACGAGATTTTCTAAAATATGTTGTATAATAGCGGTCGTAGCACGTTTGATTGGGAATAATAAACAATATTTGCTAAAACAACAAGTAACAACAAAAATAAATTTATTTAATTTTCGCGTCATCGGTAAAGGTCCTATTAAATCGATTGATATAGCTTGGAATGGTCTGGAACAAACCTTTGGTTCACCCATTAGGCCTATGGTTCTCTGGGTTTGATGTTTGTGTTCCAAACACGTTTCACACTTTGACACAAATTTAGCGACATCACGATACATTCCTTTCCAAAAATATCTCAATTTAATTCTCATATATGTTTTATATGTACCAAAATGACCACTTGTAGGCGTACAGTGATTTTCTTTGATAACATCTGTGACACATTGAGAAGGAATAACCTCCTTCCAATCAAATTCTGAATTAATAAAATTGTTACTCCGACCATATCGAAATAGTTTATTATTCTGTATAGAATAATCCGGACAAGAAGCAGGAGCATTTAGGCATTTGGAACGAACATCATTATACCATGTATCGTTCGTATGAGCTGGGTCATATTGTATGAGACTAATACATGGAAAACGTGAAAGAGTATCTGGTACCAAATGATCCTTCCCCTTTTTATGTTTCAAGTCAAAGTTAAACGCAGATAAACGAATACTCCAACGAGCCAAACGTCCTGTAGGATTATTTAAATTAAGGAACCATTGTAAAGCAGAATGATCTGTATAAATAGTAAACTTAGTACCATTATCTAAATAACAACGCCAATGTTCTAACGCTGTTATCACACTTAATAACTCTCTCTCAGTAATACTATAATTACGTTGGGCGCCGTTTAATGATTTACTCATATATGCTATAGATTTTTCAACTCCATCGAATTCTTGAGCAAGCATTGCTCCTAATCCATAACTGGAAGCATCACAGTGAACAGAAAAAGGTTTAGTAAAGTCCGGTCTAGCCAATAAAGGAGCAGAAGTTAAACAAGTTTTAAGATTGTGAAAAGCTTTATCTGCTTCATCAGACCAAACAAAAATAGGTGGTTTAGAACCCTTTTTACCAGTTGAAGTCAGTTTATTTAAGGGTACTACCATATCACTAAAATCTGGTATAAAACGACGATACCAGCTAGCAGTACCTAAAAACTTTTTAACCTCACGAGCTGTTTTAGGAGGGGGAATATCTAAAATAGCTTTGACTTTTTCTGGGTCTGTACGCAAACCATACTCATCAACAATAAATCCAAGATATTTTAATTCCTTACGAAAGAAAACACACTTTTTAAAATTAACAGTAATGTTTGCACTACGTAATTTTTGTAGTACAGCATTTAATGTAACTATGTGATCCTCAAACGTGTTAGTAGCTATAACAATATCATCGAGATAACAAAATACTTTATTATCATCAATAGTTGAAAAAAGTGTATCTATAAATCGTTGTTGAGTCGCAGGAGCATTAGTTAAACCGAAAGGCATAACTTTAAAACAAAACATACCACGACCAGGTACATGAAATGCTGTTTTAAGTCTATCTTCCTTGCGTAATGGTATCTCCCAAAAAGCTTTAGCTATATCGATAGAACTAAGGTACTTAGCGTCCCTAAGGTTATCTAAAATATCATTAATAAAAGGAAGTTTATACGCGTCTTTTCGAGTAATAGAATTTAATTTTCTACTATCTACGCAAAAACGCCATTCTCCATCCTTTTTTGGAGTAATAATTACAGGGTTAAGCCAAGGACTTTCACAGGGTTCAATGACATCCAACTCTAACATGTTATCGACTTCAGCTGAAAGAGCCTTTTGTTTTTCAGGTGAAAGCCTGTAACAACGTTGACGAATTGGGAGATGATTGTCAGTGTCAATCATATGTTCAACCAAATTAGTTCTACCTAAAGGACAAACGTCAGTTGATATATTTTTAAACTCTTCAATAATTTTATCTGCTGACAACTTTTGACTATTATTCAAATTGTCATAGTGTGTGACCTGATTATCCTCACAATCTATTAAAAATATAGGCTCGTTAGGATATTTTGTAATTTGAATGGCATCGAGAACCTCATTGGTTATCATAAATGCTTTCCAAAAATCAATACCAAGAATTAAAGATTGTTTAATATCAGGTATTACATGGGCTGTAATAGTATGAGATTTATTTTTAAAATTAATGGGTAAACTAATTGTACCAATAGATGAAATGTGTTGTCCATTAGCAACGGAACCACTTAATTTAAATTGAGTGTTAACAATAAAATTGTGTTGAACGAGTTGTAAATGTGCGTTATTACCAATGATTGTGATAGGACTACCACTGTCCAAAAGGCCAGCAAGAGTTACATTGTTTACTTTTATGTGTATAAATGGCCGTTCTAAATTACGTTCATCATTAAATAGGATTGTAGACATGTTATAAGAACGCATAAAAATATTAAGCTGTCTAAGCCAGCTTTCCCAGTCAGCTCTACAATCCTTCCTTACTAGTTTTTTTTTTGGCAAAGTTTCTAAAGATTTTTTACAATTAATACATTCTGTAGCTTTATATCCTTTAAAACCACAACGAAAACAAACCACATCTGACCGTTTACAAGATTGTAGATTATGCGTATTGACTCTACATCTCGGGCAGAATAAAGGTTGAGAAACCGAATAAATAGCTTGAGAAGTCGTAGGAATCTCAGTATTTAATGATTCGTAGAACTTGCAAGCTTTAAATAAAGAATCGACAGAAATTATATTTTCGGGTAAAAGCCTACCCCGTAAAGATGATGATAAATTTCTTTTAAGGTATTCTAATTTATTATCATCTGACAGAGGTACTCTCAGTTTCTCAAATAGTGTTTCCATCTTCGTGAAAAATGTTATCACTGAATCAGTAGAATTTTGTTTACAATTATCAATTAATTTTATAATTTTATAATCATGATCATGAATGTCAAATGCAAAATAAAATTCATCTTTGAAATTTTCCCAACATTGTAAATACTTGACTTTATTACGGAACCAATATAAAGGTGTGTCTTGTAACATATCATACAAAGAAAGGAACAATTTTTCATTTGAAACTTTATGATTTTTTGCAAATTCTTCAACTCTTTTTATAAATTCTCGAGGACAACCATCACCTTTATATTTGAACATTTTTATTTCACTCAAAGCCTTATCATTTAAACATGATAATGCTTGTACTAGTTTGTCTAAACTAACATCTTTATTAACTGATTGTTGAGTCGTTGAAGAAGGTGATGCAGGTGAATTTATTATAAAATCGAACTGTCTATTTAAGACTAAAAAGTCGTTCATTGCTCTTTGATGAAGAGTAATAATAGATTCATCATGATAAGATTCTATTTCTAAAAGATCGCATCTTCCAAGTAGATGTTGGAAGTAGGTTTCTAATTTGTTTTTATTTATAATAGATGGCTTTAACTCATATAGCGACAATTTTCCTTTCAAAGCGATTAAAATATTATGTATCTCCTTTAAATCTTGTTCTACAGGATAAGGAGAAGAAGATATAGTAATACCATTACTAATTAAATTTATTAACTGCTCCTTCAAAAGAGGAACAGACTCATGAGGTTCTTCACCGCGTGCAAGAATCTCGTATATTAACTCCGATTTATTAAGGAAATTAGGATTCATTGTAATTATTTTACTCTAGATTATAACAGATAACAATGATAGATAGATAGATTATAACAGTTCAACAGAAATACGTGAACGTAAATAATATAATTAATAAAATACAGTGCTACAAGGATCTTTTGGCGCGTGGCGAAAATCGGAACTACTGCCGCCATCTTGCTAAGTGTCACTTTTTGACATCTCATTCAGTGCACCCGTCACTGTGGCCGCGTTCCACTTGACGACCACGGTCGTCATGGTCGCGGCGAATACGTCATAGATGACGTCATTTAATTTCCGGGTGGGTCGAAATGCAGTGCTACCAGATATTATTTATTTATTATTGATATAATTATGTTCAATTATGTAAATAATTTTAATGTTTACATTTTTGCTACTATAATTAAATTGATAAATAATTATAAAAACCGCGGTCGTGAGCGTGATCATTGTGAACGTCAAGTGGAACGCAGGGTGTACTTCTACGAGGGCGCCCCCCTGTCAATGTCATCCACGCGCCAAAAGATCCTTGTAGCACTGTATTAGAAATAACTGACGTAATCGTAACTAAGCAACATAGATTACCCCAAAAATAACAAAATGCCATTCTTATGTCACAACAATAAAATTTAGAATACAAATATGAACAAAATATAAAAATAATTAAGTATGAACATTATTTCAAGTATCTATTGTTACAAGTCTATAAGTATAAAAAAATTATTCGAATAAGGGCCGCTATGTGGAGGGGACGATAATGTCTTTTAGAATTTTGAAAAAATATATGTTAATAATGTGGTAACCTTCAATTTAAGTCCTCTTCCTTGTTTTCCAAAAATTTTAAGTAGTCTTCTAAAATATACGTGTCCATGAAATTTCCCGGGTATATAGGCATTCCATATAATTATCCAGGTATTATATTATTCCTTATTGGGCGCCAGTGCAAGGGTGTAGATCCTTCACAAGTAATACTAGTAGCTGTTAACTCACTCTCAGGGCAGGGTAGGAAAGTGCAATAATAAGGCGTATTTCAAATTTTAGGAGGGCACTGTAATTGGATACACAGCACTAATCAAACAGTGACTACCTGTTTTAAACAATCCACGTATTCATATTATTATTAAGTAACGTAAAAAATGTTCTTATTCTCATCCTCCTATCTTGTTGGAAGCCCAGCTGACAGATGCATTTTTATAAACAAACCAAACTGTCAAGATTTTAAAAATTTAAAAGAAAAATGCATCTGCCAGCCAGGGAATATTGAACGAGGCATTACACCTCGTTACAACCTTGTCGAGGGGCATCCTATAGTCTTTTATAGAGAGAGAGAAACAAACCTGCAACCATTTTATAACCATCTAAAGTAGTTGGGCTCCATTCCATCGCCTCCATTATTCTCCTTCAGTCTTCCTTCGCTAACCTAACCTATCTGTTGTCATTATAATATTTTTCATAATTTAGATTCACCGATGAATGACCGAAATCAGAGCCTAAGTAGGAAGACACATAAGATCGAAATAAATAACGGACTCCATTCATCAGCTACCTATGAATCTCTATGAGCTGTAGCTATGAGTGTATCTTAAAATTCACTGCATTTCGGACACTTATATGTACACTTAATGTTTCTTCTTCTTCTTAATTAATTGATTAAGTATGTACCTACCTATCTACTTGAGAACAGTCTTGACTTAGCCTTTCTTCAATGGTAAATTTTAATTTTCTCTCAGTAAAGTTTGTAAATTACAGTCAATAAAATGTGCTCAGTAAAATTTAAGTCGCTCTTATACAGAATAGGTGTGAACAAAAATCATAAAACAGCTGACAAAGAGATCAATATCAGATTGGCTTTAGCACAAAAGCTTCCATTATCGACAATCTGAGTCAATATCAGAATTACACCTCTCAGCTAACGACCGCGCCTTATCCACGACGATCGCATCTAATCTGACACAGCCACTACGGACCTCTCGAGATAATAGATACGGCACAAGCTAAGCCACTACAAGAAGCCTACAGACGAAAATCTATTCTGAACAAAAGGAATAAGGTCTGAAATGAAATGAGGGTAATTGATGAAATAATTCTTTGACGCGCCTCTGGACATGAACGCCCGAAGGGTTATTATTCTTTGAGACAAAGGAAAAACAACCGTTTCCCTTTGTGTTTCGGTATCGGTTGCTTTGAAGGCGTTCGTCAAGATGACGGCATCGTTGGTGAGATATTTTCGACCTTATTCCTTTGACGATGTAAGCGATTTTTGATATGGTTGTTGTTATTAAGTAATTGAACCGAGTTCCGCCTATGTCAGAGATGGCTGAAGAGATAATATGCCATTAAACTATTACGTGGTAGTGGATACTTCAGTCTGTCTGTACCTCTTCGTTTACTCGTGTCTGTGATGCACAATTATGTTGTTAGGTTGAATTATATCTATACAAATCTAGTATCCCTCGTGTCATATCTTTCCAGGGAAATAGACAAAGGTCAGCAAGTAGATGCAGTATACACTGACTTTTCCAGTGCCTTCGATAGAGTAGATCATTCTCTCTTAATATGCAAATTAAATAACACGTACGGAATAGGGAGTTCCTTACTTGATTGGTTCAACTCTTACTTAGCAAAAAGACTTCTCGTAGTGGTTGTTAATGGGTATGAATCAAGCGCGTATTACGCCGATTCTGGTGTTCCACAGGGATCTCATTTGGGTCCAGTATTATTCACCGCCTTCATCAATGATATAACGTCTATCATAAAGAACTGTGAATACTCACTTTTTGCCGATGACCTAAAAATATACAGGGTAGTCAAAACTGCAAGTGATAGCGACCTAATTCAAGAGGATCTCCAAAGTATAAATATGTGGTGCAGCAAAAACGGCATGGTTATGAACCCCAAAAAATGCTTCCATATTAAATATACGCGCAAACACAACATCTGCGATTCGTCATACCATTTAAACGGTCATGGTTTGGAGGAGATAGCTGAGATACGCGATCTTGGTGTGATATTAGATGCCAAACTAAAATTTACAGCTCACATTGATGCCACTGTGAAAAAATCTGCTGGAATGCTCGGTTTTGTAAAGAGAAACACTAAAGGGTTCTTCTCCCCTCAAACCAAGATTACTCTCTACAACGCTTTAGTACGCAGCAACTTAGAATTTGCGTCAGTGGTTTGGAATCCTCAGTACGCTATTCAATCGCAACGCATTGAGAGCATCCAGCGTTCTTTCACAAGGCACATGGCCTATTACTCCTCAGGTATCTCACATAGAGCCACATACGACCAACGGCGGAAGTTTTTCAAGCTGGAATCACTGCATACCCGTCGCGTTCTCTCTGATATAGTGTTCCTAAAAAAGCTTGTTTCCGGCACTATAGACTGCAGTGATTTGCTCAGTGAAGTACGACTCAACATCCCATCCCGATATCCGCGTCACGCCATCACAAAATCTTTTCACATCCCTATATGCAGAACAAATGTACTTAAGCACTCCCCGCTTCCTCGTATCTGCTCGGAATATAATCGACTGTGCACTAAAGTGTCAGATATCGACATATTCCATGACAACACAATTGCTCTTAAAGACAAAATAATTCAGCGTTGATACTGTACATCAGCTAATCTCTTTTTTTAATAATTACTATTTATAAGCAAAATTACTTAAAATCTGCAACATTACTTAATACTGTAATTATCTCTTAAGCTATTTGTCTGTAACGAATGTTGTTCACGCCTGTAATTGGCATGCACACATGCCAATAAGCTTACTTGTACAAAACCTACATATATTAAGAACTGTGTGTAATGCTGTTGGTGTGTAAATAAAATAAAATAAAATAAAAATAAAAATATCTATTTGGAGATCATAAAATGGAACGCAACGAATGGAGCCGGGCCAGGCTTGGGTGTAAGTCATTTGGATACGCGGTGGCGGGAGAACCGAGGAAAGCTATTGACTTGCCAGCCAAAAACGTCGTTACATCGGAGACAGCCTTCGAGCTGAGCAGACGCCTAGAATAGAACGCAGTTACTTTGGAGATAGTGATGTTATTATTTCCCGAACCACCCACCGTCTTTGCAGTTGACTTGTCTTTGCAGTTTGACTTGACACGGCATCCAGTGTGCATGAGATAGCTATATGGCCATATATTATAGCTATACCGTGGCCATACACGATCAAGTTTACTGCCGCGTCAAGTCAAACTGCAATCTTGACAAGTACCTACACTTGATCGTGTATGGCTTCCATTACATACCTACCATTGTTATAATAACATAAACTTCCATATCAATAATGGAATGGACTTAACTAAACTTCAGAGCCCAATTCACGCGCCGTAAACATTATCTCAAATTCCATAAATTTTGAATATCTAAGCATGGCGAATAGGTAAACCCAATTTTCTTATTCATTAATCATTATGATTAAAATTTTCCTATAGGTACGCGATGAGAATACCTACCTGCAGGACCTTTTATCTTAAACCTCACATCAGAATCTTAAAGTATTCCAACATTTCAAATATATTTTTGATACAATCAGTGCCGTAAGTATACGAAAATTACAATTCATGAAATTTTAATCAACATGCTGTGAGTCTTCAGCGAAGTGACTCAAATCAAATCCTTACATTTCCGGACGAAGCGGGCGTCTGACGGCTGTCACATCAAGACGTCATTACGCTTTGTGCGGCGGCATTGGCGGGAATCCAATCATTAGTGCTCACGACATCCGTCACCCGTAATCCTTAAACATCGCCCGTCCCTCTCTAACATAGGACTGTGGTTCTACACTTCCCTCTCTTTCCCAATCCGATAATCCGACAGCCAAACAACCACCAAAACGCTCGAACCCTTGTGTTAATAAATGTACGAATAATTTGCCGACTATTACAGGTCTTAACAGTTTGGTATTTGCGAAAGTGGTCATTATAACCGACCAGGATATGGGGTCTGTGGAGAGGAGCATTATGATAGTGGATCGAGGTCTGGGAGGCTGGTTGTATTAGAGGGAACAACATGGCAATTGAATGGGATGTGAGGGTGTTTCGTTTGATTTGGAAGCGTTTATTGTGAGCCGCAAATTGTTTATTAGGACGGAGAGTGGTTTCTGATATGTTGATAATTCGTGTATATTTTGGTCATGTAAGCTTTGGAAGAAATTGAGTTATGTAACCCTATAAAGAGATGTTATGCTACATTTGATGTAAGTGTTACTAAGTTAATTCTAATATCTCATTATTTATTTTAATATTTGAGTACTCTCTCGAATATTTTTCATTCTCATTTCAGTTTTCTCTATTAACTTATTCCAAAAAATATGGGGTTACTTTTAATTTTTAACTGTCCTGTTTTCAATATAATAGAATTGACGAGCATTCTTAAGTTTTAAGAACAAGGAATTTTTAAGTTTTACCCTCAAAAAGAAGATAAAATAAAAAATTTAATAAACTGTAATCAAATTATCTCAGCTCAATCTATAATTCCGATTAAAGCGCAATAAATATGTACGTATTTATCATCTCTGTATTACAAATCAATCGGTTTTTATTGTCGTCGTCAAGCCGTCATCTGCTGCATCACAATTGCACGATTATTAAAAATAATTTGGGCAAATATTATCACGCCCTGTTGATTTTCTAAGCCATTCAACACGCCTCCGCTAGAAGTCCTCGATGTCTCCGTGATCACCGGATGTCACGAATTAAGGGTTTAAGGTCTATAGAGCCGTGATCGACGAGATATTAAATTTTTAAATTCTATACTTAAGTACGTTTGACTCTGGCAGCCGCGTTGAAGTTCAGTCGGCGGATCGTGACAGACAGACAGAGGGCCAGGACGTTTTGAAATTCAATTCATATTGAACGTTGAGTGGGTAAAGTGTTTGCTAAAATTCTAAAATATAAAAAAATATCTACGAAAGTTGACAAGCGTTTTGTTGACAGCGTTTGAAAATAAAGCTAGTTGGAGTTTTAAACAACTCTATGTTTGGTGGTTAATGCAGTTGGGTCAATTTCAACAAACACGTTTGCTTATTTACGGTGGCGAATTTAAACTTGCTGTTTTTAATACATTTTTTTGTCCTAAATAATGGGTAAATAGTAGTAATAATTAGTCATGATAGAGATCGAAGAAAAATTACTAGTTCACGCACGAGATATTTCTATTTGAAATTATCAAAAGCCAACGAAATTTTTAAAGGACCACCGGAATTGAAATCCAATCCAACAAAATTAATTTTAATTTTAAAACATAAAGCTATTTCTAAATACTTTTTTTGTCTAAATAATAGGTAAATAGTAGTTATAATTAGTCATAATATAGTAGAGAGTGAAAAAAATTATTTTATGAGTTAAGTGTTACAGTCAATTTGTATGCAACCTTTTCTGTAAATATCCGAGACGGTCAATGATGATAGTAACAAAACTTGTTTATAATCCTTCCAACTCCCCTTAATCCTTCCGTTAAGTGACAATTGTTGGCTCGCCTTGCGTGCCACGCTGAAAGGGAGCTTCCCAAGTAGGAAGTAAACAAAGTGAATATTATTCAGGATTTTTTCATTGTCATCCTACTTGTTACCACAGATCAATAAGTAAGCTTATTTATTGATCTGTGCTTGTTACGTAAACTATATTTGTCTGTCTCTTTCTGTCATAGTCAGAGTATATTGAATGTCATTCTAACGATTCCATCCATTCATCTAGTATTTGCTGGACATAGGCCTCTTAGGAGAAGACTTAGGTGCCCTCTGAATCCAGCGGATACCCGCTGTTTTCTTCAGATTATCAGTCCAGTACACCTGGTCTGCATCCTGTGCTTCTTTTTTCCCGGGTTAGGAGACCCAGATCTAGCCAGCGCTGCTAGTTCTTTCGGTTCTTGTTAGTGAGTTAATCACTTAAAAACGGGAGAATAATAGAGACGGATTGCGTATTTCATTTTCCATTAACAACTTGTTAAATCTTCAAATTATTATTTATTGCCTTCATTAAACAACGATAAACGGTTGCTATGGTCTACTTCTCAAAATAACTAACTACGTATTAGTTACGAAACCATTTACACCCAAAATGCATACCATTTACCTACCATGGCTATGAACAGTAGGTATGAACCACACAACATAATAAACATAATAGGTACTACAACAAAACCAACTCTGCGTTTCAAATCTACACAATTAATGCCATGCCAAAGATCGTCAGAAACTTTCGGCAAAACATCAAAAAATCTCAAATGTGCATATGCTTCTCTGCATAACTCTCAAACATGTAAATATCACGTTTTCTTTTATCTAGCCGAGGTTCCTCTCGATCCATCGGGTAATTGAAGTGGCCGCCTTTAATCATCTCAAATACCCGTAGGTTTGTGAAACAGTGGGATGTCCCGCTGTGCTGGGGCGGAGAGTGGCTGGGATCAATCAGGTTCACATCCCAATGAGGGATTCATTCCCTTAGATCTTCCCACACTTGCCTCATGTCCTAATGAAGCTGGTCGAGAGCTCGTCGATCACTTTATGATCTTGTTTAGGAATACAGCTTTTACATTTTGAGTCATAAAAACAGTATACTTACAAAATCATCAGTTGGTAGGTATGTAGAATTATAAATATAGTATTATGTGATTCACGATGGAAGCACAAGATTGAATCGTCAATTGTTTTGCCGGTTGTTAAAGCTTTGATAGGTAGATGATAAACATCGCAATCAAACTACTTATAAAGGGGAATAAACACATACTTTAATGTTCATGATAGCGTTATTTGTACTGTTACCCACAAAGGTCACAAACTTTACCAGAGATCGTTAGGAGATACAATACCAGAATCTGTAGTTAAATTAATTAACCCAGTGCTGTGATGCTCAATTAAAATGAAAATAACGAATTTTTTGGTCAACTTTAAAGGATTTCAAAGATGCATAAAGGAAGATATTATTTGATACTCTTAAAACGTAGATCATGCCACCGTGCACTGCATAAACACCGCCAACGTCTGCTAAAACAAAAACAAAAATCGTTCCATCGAAAGCAGTCGCCAATATTTATACACACAACTCACTTTTCTAATTAGTAACGAAACTACAGTTTGAAGTCTGACTGCGGCTCGAGCCGCCCGTTCGACTGCTCGAGGGCCCTCCGCCGCGGCTATTCATAAAACGCAATCCGAACGAATGTTTGCAAACGATTTCTCCACAAAGGCGCCGCGACAAATCGAAAAGGGTACCCGCTTCCCTTCACCCCTTCCAATTTGCTTAAAACAAGCGACGCGCTCCTTGTCCCAAACCGCGCCAACAATACGACACTTACGCGGGATTGCCGTCTCCCATTAACCGGTCCTCCCTCTCCGCAGGTACTCCAGCATGCAGCCCTTCCAGTCGACGGCCCGCCCGGAGGGCCCGCGGGAGTCCTCCCCCGAGAGGGCCAAGTCCCCCGACACTCCGACCGCCCCGGTCCTCAACTTCTCCATCGCGCGGCTGATGGAGCCCGACAGGAAGAAGTCGGCGTCGCCCGAGCCGCCCCCTGCGCCCGGCTTCCTCTCCTACGGCGCGCAGCTCCTGGATTCCGCCTTCAAACAGTACATTCCGGCTGCGAGAAGACAACTGGTCTCACACTACCCCTTCCTGTACTACGGCCCCGACCTGGTGTCCCTGACGTATGCCCATCAGCTGCACCTGGCGAGACCACCGCCCGTACAGTCGCCGGTGCAGCGGCCACCGAGCCCACGTGCGCCGGCAGCGGACCACGCTGTCTCCTCCACCACCGGCCCCACCGCTTCGCCGGCCAAGAACAAAAGCTTCGCCTGCGGAGACTGCGGGAAGGTGTTCAACGCACACTACAACCTGACGAGGCACATGCCCGTGCACACGGGCGCGAGGCCGTTCGTCTGTAAGATTTGCGGCAAGGGTTTCCGCCAGGCGTCGACGCTGTGCCGGCACAAGATCATCCATACGTCGGAGAAGCCGCACAAGTGCCTGACGTGCGGGAAGGCCTTCAACCGCTCGTCCACTCTGAACACTCACGCCAGGATCCACGCCGGGTACAAGCCCTTCGTCTGTGAGTTCTGCGGCAAGGGGTTTCACCAGAAGGGCAACTACAAGAACCACCGGCTGACACACAGCGGGGAGAAGGCCTACAAGTGCAACATCTGCAACAAGGCCTTCCACCAGATCTACAACCTGACGTTCCACATGCACACCCACAACGAGCGGAAGCCGTTCACTTGCAGCATATGTGCGAAAGGATTTTGCAGGAATTTTGATCTCAAGAAACACACGAGGAAGCTACATTTGGGGGTCGGGAGCTCCAACAATGAGTCTTCGATGGATACGCAGGATGAATCTACCCAGGAGGCGAGCACCAGTCCCAGGGAGGACGAGAGTCGCGCAGCGGCATTCAGGCCGTTCCTGGGAGCTGCGTACCCCAGGATCCTGGACCCGGCGCGGATCACCGCTCCTAGCACGTTTTTCTCCAAGCTCTTGTGACCGGGGGCCATCTTCAGCGACTACAGTGAAACTAACAAATAAGCGAATTGATAGAGGATTTGAATTATCGTATAATTGAAATAAATTTATATTTATCGCTTGTGTATATAAACGAAATATATTTAGAGTAAGTAAGTAGACAAAGTTTTGAATCTGTAATGTATCCCGCGGTGTCTATTTAGGTATTTTTAGAATTATTAAGCCGTCCCGTACCTGTGTGTGATTTTTAAGTGTTTCAATATTATTGATCTTTGAAACGGCTAAAGACAGCGGTTTCTACTGTTATGTTCATTGATCGTTAGTTATATGAGGTTCCCAAAGTTCCGAGGTGTCTGTCAGGCGACAAAAATCAGCTTGTAAAGTATCTCTTGGGTATTTTGATTGGGAAAAATATAATTCTGAAAAATTTTACTCACTTTACACAAGGAAGATCTGGAGAGCAGTCTACGGCTATAATATAATTTTTCTAATGGTTTCGAAGCACAACATATTGGCAACTTCTGATTTTCTTATTATTTTTATAGACTTGATATGATTGTATTGAAAATATTCCAGTGTTAAATGAAGGTACTCTCATAAGATCTAGGAATAGATAATATCCCCATCGATCTTCCATTAATAAATTATTTGCATCATCTTAATCGCATGTGTCCTCCACACAGAATTTGCGTTTCTTGTGTAAATTGAGTAAGTACCTATTAAAAATTTCATAAGTTAATACTGTAGTATTATTGTAAATAATTAATTAACTAGTAGATATCCCTATTATTTGTAAATATTGATTGTGTTACGATATAGTTGTTTGAATAAATAATAACACTGATGTTAAGAGATTAGCTTCGGCAGCAGTTTGTGGTTGATGTAATGTTGGTACAAAATGTAGGTGCATTTATGTATATTCTTCAACAATTAAAATTTGAATATATCTAGTAGGTACAGCTGTGTATGTTGTTGTATTTGTAATTTATATTTCATCTATTAGTTCCCCCAAGTTCTAAGTTATTTGTCCGAGGTTTTAGTCTATTAATAATTTTAGTTACATTTTCTCGAAATACATAGAAACCTATTAGTAGAAATATTTATCGATTAAGTTCGCCATCCTAGGAGTCTCTAAACAGGCAACATTATTTTTGCATTTGACATTAGGATGTGTCAATTTGCTTTGCGGAATTAAAAAACTAAGTTTATAATGACAACTTGGTTATGTCTTACGTACCTATTTGATTTTGACATAATTGTACATAGTTTGACCCTTTACAATTTACAAGTTTGAATTATGTGTATTTGACCTTTTGCGAATACCTAATAATAATAATCCTTTATTTCAGACTGATCCTCGAAAACTCGAAAACATATAAAAATGTACTTTTCCGATTAAGATCTTTGATTTATGCCTTAACTGTAGATATTGTTTTAAATAATAATATGGTACATTTGTCAGAGTTTCTCAAACTTCGTGCGTAGGTATTTTCTGTATAGATACTAAATAGTGTTATTAGTAATGATAGGTAGTAGTTGTACATAGTTGTGACACGATGTCGTGTCGTGGCGATGTCGTGACGGTGTCGTGGAGGTCGTGCAGGACGGGGGCAATATCGAGTGCATAATATTGAGATTATATCATTAAATGAATACATGTGTTTTATTCCCGTTATTTTTCCTTGTGGTTTTTCATTTAACCAACACTCTTGCACAATTTTTTGGTGACAGGAGGAAAATAAACTTTACAAATATTCTAACAACATTCAAAATTATAACATTTGCACATTCAAGTATTATTACTAGCATATAGAACCGACACCGCGAACACCATGTATGTCCCAATGCATTGGCGCCACGTGGCTTCAATCTTCAATTGAATGGATTCGTTCGATTTTGAAAGGAGACTTTAAGTAATTTCTTATCATAGTTTATAATAGTAAATATAACGTAGAATACAAGTGAAATGAAATGTCAATGAAAATAAGTGCAAAACTGAAGTAAGTGGGTGTATCCACACAGATCGAAAAAGGAAGAGTTAGAGATAAGGAATACAGGATAATTTTAACAGCAAGGCACAGAAAAAACGCAGGACTAATATCTTATAAAAACATTTTACATTTAAATCACCAAAAAAAAGTTGCCGTTAATTAAGTAAGTATGTTAATAAGTAGCTCTCACATTGCGATTTGAGATCACACCCTATAAAACCGAGATAAAATTAAATATTGACACACCTGCTTAAAACCATAATTTAGTAGTACATAAAAGGATTGAAAGTATTTTTTAAGTTTACTTTATTACGAATTCAGGGACGCGTAGGACCCAAGGATATACATTTCTCTGTGATATAAACACTATTTAGTTTTTAGCATATTTGATTGTGATTCAATCAGTCAGTGCCACATTACCTCACATCAAATTACACTTATTTGGTAAATGTGCTGAAGAGTAATTGTGGCTTTTACTTCTCTTTAATGAAAAAGCACATTTAAACAGTGTTAGAAGAAAAACATTAGGGATATACATAAATACACAAGTTTATTGAAACGTACCTTCCAAAATTTGAAATGAATTTGAATAATCTAATATCCTACCGAACAACTAAGAACTCTATCGTGTAAGTCAAGTATAAGTTAAAACTTCATAGCTCAATCAGTAGATATAGCCAGATGCCAGATAGCCATACACCGTCAAGTATACTGGATGCAGCATCAAGTCCGCTGCAAACTTGACAAGTATACTTGATCATGCTTAATGAGAAAATAAACATTTTTTGTATTTTTTGTTTCTTTACTTGACGATGTGACTTAACGTTATCGTCAATCAATTCTACCTACTTGCAGCGATGTGGACAAACTAGCATGTGTGTTATCATTTATCATAACAGTCTGTTATTATCATCAGGGCACCAGCATTTACTGCCGATGGGAATGGGAGTGGCGGATGGTGTCGGATGGTTTAGGTGGCGGCTGGCGGCTGGTGGCTGACGGTAATACCAGCTATTATGACGGTCGCTCGCACGCTGGGCCATGCAACTGAACAGTCGTACAAATTGCTGCGTGGACCCGCCTTGCTGCGAAACGGCAGTGCTTCTCAAAGATTAAGTCTAATTTTTTGTTTAAAAGTACGGTTTTGAGTCTCCTTTTTGGTGCAATTTTGTTATTTTCTATAATATAAAGTAATGTAAGTAATTTGATATTATATTGTTGTAATAAACGAAGCTTTCATAAGCTCACGTCACTTTTTAGAACTTCTTATGCCTATGACAAGTGTTGATAACAATTACAACAGCGATTAGCTCTATATTTTATATAATTATGTCTGCTGTTTTTAGAAATTAGCATAAAGAAAAACTATTTCGATCACATAAAACAGAATTCCCTGTGAAGGACTAGACAATAAAATATAAATCTGTCACGATTCACAAAAAAATTATGGTCCTAAATAAACCTTAAAGTGTACCCTTTAATATCACTTTTTAATTTTTTCGTATTAACTTAGTGCCAGTCATCTAGTAGATAGGTAAATTTGACTGTTGTCTAAAGTCAAAGTCTAAGCACAATATACCTAGATCTCACTACGCTAATTAACTTTACATTAGTTGACACATTATTTGATGAACTCGTTACCCTAATTCATATCATACTTTCTTCCAGTAACAGTTTCTTCTCACAAACTTTGAGAACATCTGATCTCTCCTGGCCGCCTGGTCTCCTGGGCGCGTAACTTGAGCTCCTACAATCGTAATTATCGAACGCTGTTTAGAGAAATAATAAGCGGAATAAAAGCCGGAATCAAATAATATCGCGCTGCGCTTTTGTCACTCCGGAAGTAGGGCGGCGTGCTGCGCGCGCGCATGCGACAGGGCTGTCTCCTGCAGCCTGCTTTCTTAAACCATTAATACTTTTCATACACATACATATAATAACTTCTATTAGTATAAATACCGACGAAGAAGATAGGTCAACTTCTAAGTTGTGAAGGTGATCAAGGCTGCTCATAAGTAGATGTTGAATGTTGATGCATCAAAACCGATGTACCGAATGCAACATCACCCACGTATTGACGTTCCATCCACGTTCCATCAAGAATTGATAAACGGAAAAGCCGTTTTCGTACTTATAACTTTCACACTCGCGCTCGATGGTTCTTGTCTTGTCCAGTTGACTACTATCTTATATCTTACTTTAACAATCAACTATGATATAGTATATGTACATGAAATGGTTTAAACTAATTTCGGTTACAGACGGAGAGTCGCCTCTGCACTCTGGTGGTCCAGCTAAGAAGCACTTACAAGCGGCGATAACCAATAACCGACTTATGAAATTACGTTCTTGACGTAATTCTAGTTCCTTAAAATCTAGTCTAAGTTATTTATCTTTGGTATTTCCACGATATGTATTCCATGCGTGTGACAACCCTACGCGGCTACACAATGCTGTACCGACTTTAATTAAACAGTTTGAGAATAATAGGTCGCGCGTAACGGTTGACTTTGAAATTTGAAATTTGAAATGAACAAAGGTTTGTACTTTGTTGTTGTGTGACTTGTGAGGGTAACACGACTCAACAAGTACCACGTACTGTTTTAACTGGGCATTATAAATAATTCATTGTTATTACATTGGGAGTTTAGTTTCCCAAAGCGCTTCTTGTGATTTTTATATTGCTATGGAATCGAAAATCGGGGCTTGCAAGACCTCGTAGGCTATGGCAGTGACCTTGCGAAGCGAGTGGTTAGTCTCGGCCAGGACCAGATGTTTTTATCGAAGATATATTTGTACAACTTAAATCTTTATCTGTGTATGTCCCAACATAGGTAAAGTTGATGACATTTATTTATTTAACCTTTATTGACCACAATAAAATATCAGGGTACAAATGGCGAGTTTAATGCTTAGTGCGTTCTTTACCAGCTAACCATTGGCCAAAATAAAAATGCGCCAACGGCGGCATTCTAATATTATTCCGAAGAAAATATCAAAGAACTCAGCTTTATAGGTGCTATAACGAAAATTAGGTCCAATTTTATACACCTTTACCTGGTTCTTGCCAAAGTAACCACCATCCAAACTTAATAGTCTTGGAGTTTTCTTACCTATGTTAGGGACATACACGGAGAAAGTTTCAGGTTTTACGAAATGAGGAAGGTTTGGCTCTTTGAATATGTTATAGTGCTAAGTTATAGTGTATACTCTTTGTACCACACACTCATTTGGGTCGTAAGGATTTGTAAGTAATGTCTCATTTGTGTGATGTGTCTACTGAACACAGGCTATGTCGGTAGGTCTATCTAGTCTTGGAAGCTCTCTACTCTGTACCATTCAGCATATTCCGACGTCAGATACTCCTAAATAGGATTTCTGACCCGTACTAGTACCACCCAGGACCTGGGTCCCAACTCCCAGGGTAACTTACGCGTGAATAGGCTTGTTTCCACTAAGAATAAATCGAATGGCTTAGAGTTTCTAATGATTAACCATGATAATTAGTAAACAAAAATGCAGCTTTTCTATTAAAATAATAAAAGATTAATAATATTTTTGGAAAATAAAATCGACAAATTGAGGCGTTTAATCACGTGACATTAAACATCAATCAGTGAAGCGCATGGAAGCGTGACGTCACACCTCGCGAAACACTACGTTGTAGCTGTCATTTTCGTATAAAACGAACAGGTTATTTGGAGTTTTCAGCAATTCTCGTTAAATTAATACAGTTCGTTTTTAGTTTAATCTTGAAAGACAGATATAATTTGCTATGGAATCAGGATTTAACAAAGCAAACAGCAGTAATTTGCCCAAAATTGACGCCGTTATGCTTGGCAAATTTTTTGCAATAAACACCGACATTTTATAGGTTATGTGTGGTATATTATGGTAGATTTTGCAAAATTCATTTCTTTTACTATACATTTATAAATAGATACATCAAGTTGTGTTTATTACTTACATCAAAATGATCTTCACAGAAATAAATTGTGAAATCAGTTGATAAAGTAAGAGCATCTTGCCTCCTTGCCATATTTAACCACTTTCTACGTATTTGTTTATTGTTTGGAACGTATATGAATAATTTGTTTGGCGTTTTTATCGTTGTACTTTTACATTGGGGCACTATACAGTATTTATAATACAAGGAATTCATTATTTATTAAAAAACACAATTGACTGTCATACACAAACACGGCTGTTTCGCGAGGTGTGACGTCATTCAAAACGCCATGACAGTCTTGGCCTTTTTCGCGGTCAATTTCAAGTTCATTTCTAAAAACTCAAAATACTAATGTAAAAGACTTATTTTTCTTAGAATAATATATTTTTGGGGTGAAATAGATGCTAAGCCATAGTTTTAAACTAATTTCCAAATTTTGTCAACTAGCCTATTGTTGTTCAATTACCTACCTTCAGTTTCGGTAATCGTGTCGGTGTTTGGTGTCTCTTTCAGGCTGACGATGGATCACACTCAGATCAATAAATAAGGTAGATAAGACACCGCCTTGTATTTGACTGAGGAAGAAAACTACCGTGCTGGATTACGTAATTCCTGTATTTACAAGCTACCACGCCCATCCACGTCAAAAATCATGCTGTTTTTGTTTTTCTGTCCGGAAGTTACTGGCAGAAAACAGCATGGTTTTTGACGTGGATGGGCGTGGTAGCTTGTAAATACAGAAATTACGTAATCCAGCACGGTATTTTCTTCCTCAGTCAAATACAAGGCGGTGTCTTATCTACCTTATTTATTTCTGTGGGATCACAGATGTCTTCGGTGTGTGATGTCCTTGGACGACTCAGACCACACTGTCCACTCACAAGCAGGTGGCTTGGCTAATGCCTTCGATTATTTACTTAAAGGCATTACATTAATGAATGAGTAAGATGACTGTAAAAAGGAGACAAAATATAAAAATGACATTCACAAAGCGGTGGGAAATCGTAAAGGAACAAACATGTACATGTATTATATAACATTGTACATGCTTTTAGCGGAAGTGAGGCGACAAGGCGTTAACACACATAGTTGGTCTCGGCGACGCCGTGCGGTTCACGACGGGGGGTAAGTTAGAAGTAGGGTGGTACCTCTGCCTTTTATATCTATCGATATTTTATTGTTTTGGCAATATATAGTAAAAGTCTTAGTAGGTTACTTATAATAATAAAACTATCACATATTTTTTTGCGTGTTAACTTCCCTACCCAATGTAAATTGAATTTCACATAGTCCGAAGACTTCTGGTGCTTGATGGCAAGGAGTTCGGGTGAGGAGATTTATATATGATATTTATTATTTAGGTATATCCTATTACTATTGAGTAGTAGAACTAAATAAATGACGTATATAACTGTATGATATGGAATCCAAAGATTTTAAATTTTATTTAGAACCGCCGCGCCGGACGATTCATGTAACGCCTGCGGGCTTAAGGCTGCAGTCTTGCAAAATTCACTCGCGGCGAATTATTTGTACAACTTTGTATTTTTTTTTCATACAAAGTAATGAAATATCATAAAATATTATTATTACACAAAAGTAACCATAATATAAGTAATAGCTAGTTATTTTTTTTAAGTTCATCTAGGTGGATTTTGTTAGGTAAATCAATCGTTAAATACAGCTCTTTCGCGCCCAACGTCATTTCGAGTTATGTTTGTAAGCTTACTTTATGGAAACAAAGAATTAATTTACAAATCTGTTTAGCGCATAATTAGCTCAACATTCTTGTCTTAAAAATGCGCTGAATAGTTTTTTCTAATTATCTTTCATTTTCTTAATTCAGACATAACAATTCCTTCAAAATTCTCGGTTTTTATCTCTTTACAAATGGTTTGTTTCATAATAACTATGCATCGTATGTATGTAAATAATTGATTATTTTAATGCCACGAGTTCAATAAAGCAAATACAAAAAAAAGTGCACCTAAATCACCTTACGCTAACAATAATAATAATCTCAAAAGACCTACAAAAAAAGAGTTTATAAACAAGAAATGCGAGGGAAATTCCTTAGTGGCCAATGCACGGCCGAAGCGTTCAGACGTGTAGTCCACGACGAATAAAACTGTTCCCTCTCACTCTAACCTTGCTCCGGCTCTGACGTAGATTGCGTATCGAAAGTTGCTCTACTTTATTATTTTTTTTTATAATTTTTTGCGTGTTTTGTAAATATTTGTATTTTAATAATAGTTTTTGTAAATATTTGTGTATCAGTAATAGTTTTGTACATAATTATTTGATTTCAATATGGATCGTAAACTTAAACAATATGCATCAACACGCCAGTGAGGTACATTAGTAGTAATGCTATCGATACTATATAAATACCTAAAAACGGTTCAACTAGTTCGTTATAGACTGTAAGTAGAACTATATAACTATATAGTTATCAGACTGTTAGTAGAACTCATAGTTAATATAACTTGTCTTCTAAAAATATAGTACATATTTATATCAATTCCTACATTTTTTCCTCTTTATTTTCTTTAAGAAGGAGCTAATAAGAAAGAAAGAAAGAAACATTTATTCCGTCATGAAAATAACATGGTACATGGGTTACAAGGTTAAACTACGGTGAAAGAAAAAGTACTAACAAAATGTAACCCTTTATAAATTATTGCTTGACATGAAACATAGAAAATTTAGCGGGTACCATGTCACCTGACGAAAAAGGACTACCCTCTGCCTGTGCCATGGAGCGGCTAGGAACCAACCACGGCTGCTGATTTACAGTGTAGTCCCCTTTTTCGTGTAGTTTCACATGTGGCGTCAATCTTATTAATATTGTATATTAATATTATTTTAGAAGCAGGTCAATCCAAAGTTGAAGATAATTTACAACTTAATTATTTATTTTATTTAATTTTATGTGTATATGATTAAATGATACTTATTAGGGATATAATATTATAAAGTGGGAAATAAATAATTATACAAACTATAAAACATACAGAACAAGTGTACATAACAAGTGTACATGTATACAACTACACATCTTAATATGTTTAAAGGGGGTTTTTGTTGTCATGTTATTGCGCTTCAATTGATATACACCTATAGCTTACACCTATATCCATTTAGGGCAAATATTACCAATTATAAACAAGAAGTGATTTCAACGAAAATATAATTTCACGCTGTACTATATTATCACCCCTATTGAACGTTGAGAATACCAGATTGTAATACTAGATTAATTACATCATCTATACCAGGCATTCAAAGCATCTATACTAGCAACAAGGTGATTATTTTACCAAAAATTGGTGTGACCGTATCCGGTAAATTCCACCAGATCCGGTATACGTAAAAAACGTCGGACCCGGCCGGATTACCGGATCCGTTTTTCCTTATTGCAATCCCTAGTTCTATCATATTATTATATACCTATCACGTCTGTGGAGTTTCGCTAGCTAATTTAATTTGAAATGAAATGAAAGAAATAATCTTTATTCATGTAGGTATCACTGATACTCTTATGCACGTCATTTTTTTTAATCTACCAGCTTTTCGGAAAGGTGCTTTGTCATGGAGGAGAAGAAAAGCCGTAAAGAAACTCCTCAGCACATCTTTTAAAACTAAAACTTATATCTATTACAAAAATAGGTATTCTCTAACCTGTGCAGAACTGGTTGCCTAGCTAGTCATTTCCAAGCATCCTTGTCATTTAAATATTCATTTATGCTATAGTAGCCCTTGCCTAAGAGCTGAGCCTTTACACGTTTCTTAAAAGATTCCACTGGTAAGTCACGTATTTGTTTTGGGACTTTATTATAAAATTTTATACCTAGTCCCATAAAAGAACGTTGCACTTTAGAAAGACGGTACGAAGAGGTAGCCAATTGATGCATCCTTCTTGTTTGACGATTTGAAAAATCACAATTTTGTTTATATGCAGTTATTATATGTATATTTATACATTATTATTATATGTATATGTATACAGTTATTATGTCTATATTTGTTTAAATTTGACTCGCAAGGACTCCCTTGATTTTAGTTTATAAATAGCTCTAATGGCTCTTTTCTGTAATACAAAAATTTGTTCTATACCGGCTGCTTTGCCCCTGTAGTTAGGCCCTAAACATGAATAATATAACTACTTACCTTTGGATTCTATTTCTCTTCATCACTTCTACGTTGGCACCCAATTTTCCATGCATTTTTTGCATTTGGTGCATTTTTTGTGTTTGCTTTATTGAACTCATGGCATTAAAATAATCAAATTTTTTCATACATACGATGCTTATTTATTATGAAACAAACCATTTGTAAAGAGATAAAAAACAGAGAATTTTGATGGAATTGTGACCTCGGAATTAAGAAATGAAAGATAATTAGAAAAAAATATTCAGTAAATTTTCAAGACAAGAATGTGGAGCTAATTATGAGCAGAACAGATTTGTAAATTAATTCTTTGTTGCCATAAAGTAAGCGCACAAACATAACTCTAAATTACTTTGGGCGCGAAAGACCTGTATTTAACTATTGATTTACCTAACAAAATCCACCTAGATGAACTTAAAAAACTTAAAATAACCAGCTATTACTTATATTATGGTTATTTTGTGTAATAATAATATTTTATGATATTTCACTACTTTGTATGAAAAAATGTACAAAGTTGTGAAAATAATTCGCCGCGAGTGAATTTTGCAAGACTGCAGCCTTTAGATTTTCTATATTGGGGATACTATAGAACACAAAAACACAGACAACTCTTCTATAGAAAAAAAAATACTTAGTAGAGCAACTTTCCGAACTAGTCAAATAATTACGCTATGTAGGATGAATGCGGGGACTGCGGGGAGCCTACGTGCAGACGCTTGACGTTTGGACTAGCCGCACGCGATTCTTATTTTGTGAACTACGAGACTAGGCCCTTAAGAGCCAGTTCTTTCTTTATTATTCTCTCTTATTTCTTGACCGGCAATATATCAATAATGCCTGTGCTGTAAGCTAAATGCTAATGGTTCCCTAAGCTGCAATAACCACATGCCGCCACGTAGCTCGTCTGAAAAGTCAAAAAATCAAAACTCAAATTATTTACTTCTTTCGTCATAGGAATAAACGGCTCGCTAAACGAAAGGCCTGCTCGTTTGTCTGCTATTGACATAAAGATAAGTTATACTTCTTTGGCATGAAAAAAAATTCAAAAAACAATATTAAAAAACATTGTTCAAAATACAATATTCAAAAACAGTAATATTAAAAATAAAAATTAATTAATATTTTGAAATAATTTAATTTACGAATCTCTATAGCCAAACTATATGTGTTAAGCGCCATCTATGATTAATTTTGTATCTACATGCTTGTAAAAACACCATCTATGTTCTATTACGAGAATTATTACGATACCATGCCACCTAGAACTAACTTCACGATGTAGAATTTAGCTAACTTCACGATCTAGAATTTTTTTTTTTATTTTTTTTTTATTTAACCAACAAATGAGTGTACATATTCCACATTTCCATATCTGCCAAACTGCAAGCCAGTTTGTCGGCAATTACAATTTAGGTGTCGGTGTGCGCGCGCATCGTAAACATTCACTCTCATCATTTTTCTCCATCACGCCAAAAGAAGTATAACTTCAAAAATTGTTCCGGCATTTATCGACAGACCATATCACAACACTATAGCGCAGAGGAGCCACAGCTCATCACCGCAATTGGCTGTCTCGCACACACCGCTCGATCTGTGGCTGTACGGGGCTCCTCCCCGGCCACCCCGGCCACTCCGTCCACCCCGGTGAAGATTGTTGGTGTCCTTGTCTGTGACTTTATGTGACGGAATGTCACTTGTCAAATTATCTGGAATGGTCTATTTTTATTTGTAGTCATTCTTTGTATGTGTAAGTATTATGTAATTATTATTTAGTACTTTATCTTATTTATTATATTGTCTGTGCACCCTACCCTTTTCACACTTATGTCTATGTCCTCTGCCCAAAGGTTGTCTGGAAGAGATCGCTCTATAGCGATAAGACCGCCTTTTGTACTACATGCTGTTTATATTATGTTCTAATGTAGTAACCTATTTGGTGTGTACAATAAAGAGTATTCTATTCTATTCTATTCTATCTGGATTATAACTTGTGTTGTGACGCATTCAGACATCGTTCAGAACGTCAAGTGAAGAAGTGTGGGGTATGAGAGTGTCGGGTAGGAACGGGTAGTTATCGTTCATAAGCTATAATGCAGTATTGTATTCATTGTTAATTATCTCTAAACTTGTAAAAGTACATATTCATAAATCTATTATTTTTACTTTCTGAACCCGATTAATTAAAACGTCGGGTTTGTAGAGTCAGACCTAGTAGATAAGCTCTTCATGAGATCTGATAACTGTTTAATAATGTAAGCGTCATGGCATTAAGAGCCATTGGCAGCCTCTGGCAAATTTTCAAAGAAACGTATGTTGCTAAGACCAGTCCCGGATTTATCAATAGGCCGTAACTATAAGCCGCGGTCTAGGGGCGGCAGATTTCAGAAGATGATTATTATAGATGATTTTGCTACTAAAAAGTGCCGTAAAAACTTGTAATTCTTGTTTTTACACGCACTTTCTTAGTGACTAATTAAGTGCCTTCCTTACTATGAATGGAAAATTATTATTTTAGAAAGGTAAGTAAGTATGGAGCGGCGAAAATAAATTGGCCTACACTGATAAAAAATATAAATCTGGTACTGGCTAAGACCATTTATTGTACTTATTGTATAAAGGTGATGGGGTGTTGATGATGAGCTGCCAGTCGACACGTCTCAAGGTGTAGTTGCAGGACATCTTCAGACATTCTTCAGATGGACCCGCAGGACGCACTGGAGCCACTGAGGCAGTAAAGTTGGCATTAAGATTGGCCTTTTCTATGAAGTGTATAATATTTATATTTAGGTACCTACCCACTCTGCGGATTAGGTACTGATGTCACCTTTTAAATAAGAAGCCAATTTCATTTGCCTCCAACTAAAGTTGGAGAAACAAGGGTAAGAATACTAGTTCTATTCGCCGGATCGATTCGAGTCGTGGTCGTATCGTAGTCATGTCGTGTCGTGTTCAAGTTTCGAGCCGCCGCGCGCCGCCGTCGTCGCGTCGCCACTAACCGTCAAAACAATAAAATATCAATCAAGCAGTGAGCCTGACGCGGCGCGACGGCTCAAACCCTCTTTAGAAACATATTGCGCGGGTTTTTTCGCCCTTCTCGCCCCCGGCCCCGCTCCGGTCCCGCCACGGAGGGAATAAAACAAAATCTGGAGCGATCTCCCAACAACGACCCCTTCGGGCATAAACTTGTGTACAGAAGGGACACGGACGAATATTCTGCCTACGTAACTACATACGCTTACATACATATAAATAGGTCTTCAATTTTATATAATAAAATTGAAACACTAGGTTAAATTCCGTTTGTGATAGAAATTAAGTGAAAAAAGTTTAAGTATGCCGTTCACTCCTGAAAATTGACATCAATGGTCGTTCAGTCTTGGGAAAAATACTCGATATTCAGGTTATACATAACTGTACACAATACATTATTTCAATAGCTTATTTTATTCAAGAAAAAGTGATAGATTGCATTTTGCTTGGTGAGGCCAAATGAGCATATTTATTTGAGCTGTGCGTCGTGTTATGAATCGTGAAATTCGGTTTCATACTAAAGTCGTAGTACAAACAGGACTGTATGCCAAATGCAGCGTAAACACGACTCTTTTTTTGCGATTCAAAGCCCAAAATCGCTCGTTTGGCCTCACTCTTAATTAGACGACGTTTCCACATTCATTTCTTAATTTTATAAGCACAAGTGGGGTTCCGTCGAGCTCAGGCACGAACTCTCACGGTCGCGCAGGCAGTAGGCACAAAACTCGCCGTCCTCATCATTCTTCATCAATAACTATTCTGTGTCAGTGTTATGATTTTTCCGGGGCACTCGTGTTTTATATGATTCGCTCGGCGGAGTGCAGTTAACATAATGTTTATTACGTCGCTCGGCTTAATTTGATGAACTGGGGTCAGAACAATACAGTTGCTGCTTACATCTCACCACGGCTCGCGAGTCACGCAACTTTGAACTTTCACCGCTCGTAATAATGTCCACTCGACACGCTCTTCTGAAATGAAAATGTTATGAAACAATTCAATGAAAGAACGGAGTTTAAGTATATTAGAGCTGACAGCGCCACGCTCGATGACTTGTAATAATAAACATATTAAGGAGTTTATAGATGTTTTATTGGTTTGTTATTTTATAATGAAATCGTCTGACACTATGCGGTAGGACAGGAGTTTTTAATGTTACCTACGTTGTATTGTATAGTTTTTTAGTGTCATAAGTCGAAGTCGATAATGAAATGTCACGAAAATGTTGTATCTATAGTTAGTTAATTAATTTTTTATGAGATGTTACAATGTGAAAAATAATTCAATAATTTTAATATCAATTCAAGATTACCTTAATAATTTGTATGTAGGTAAGACGAGCCTTTGAACACTTAATTAAGACCTAACAGGGCAAATGATTATCTACTTGTTGGTACAATACAAAGCTAATTTAGCTAGAATTTGCATCAAGCTATCCAGCGCGACTTGGTGGAAGAATCACAAGTCAGGCTCGGGAATAAACTCAAGTGTTGGAAGTTCTTATGGCATATCGGTATCCACATATCGAACAGAACCAAGAATTTATTGACTACCCGTCTGTAGTACTAGCTTAATGTTTCCCATGCCGATCGCGGTGCCTAGGGTCCTGGGTTCGATTCCCAGCGCATGGAAATTTTACAGAAATTCAAACTCAAATTTCTGTTCCCGGGCTGGATGTGTGTCCTTGTCTTTGTGTGTTGTCCATGGAACCTATCTATGACACAGGGATTCCTAATGTGTGTCTGTGAGTATGTCCATATATTAATTTATTTACAGGTGGCAGGCCTGGCGCACTCCGCACTTTTGGGATGATGTTACAAGTACGTGCCGCGTTCGACGTGTCGGGCCAATTTCAGAAGGGCTGCCACGCCGTGTCATACATTCTTAATCTATCACACATGTCATCACAAAATAAGACAACCCTGATGTTGTCAAAGAGAACAAGAGTAGATAAGAAAGATCTACGTCTAGATGATAACGTCTGTTGACGATTAGCGCTGTGCGACCTGAATTACACTTTATTGTGTCGGAATAAGAGTCGCTATTAATTTAAATGATTTTGCGGAGTGAGTCTTCTGTACCAATAGGTACTAGAATAACTATTATGTACCTATTCTGTGCAGGTGGACCTAGTTAAGGTCCGTGAGAACACCCACCTGGCGTCTGCCACCTCGGCCACCTCGCTCATGCCGCAAGCAGACGACTCACATCACACCACGGCATCACACCTTATTCTGGTACGTAAACATATTGTTGGCTCACTCATACAGTGTAGGTACTATGTTATATTCATTTAAATGATAAATATTGTCTATACTAATATTATAAAGCTGAAGAGTTTGCTTGGTTGAACGCGCTAATCTCAGAAACTAATTGCAACAACCTAAGAATAGGCTTACAAAGGGCGGGCTTAATGCCTGTTCGCATTCTCTACCAGTCAACCCAGTAGTTCAGTCAATAAAGTAGTTGTAGAGTGCGTGAGCGGGAACCTAAGCGATTTCTTCAGAAACATGTTCAGGGTGCTTAGGGAGATAACATACTAAAAGTCCTGTGGTCTAGGAGGCGAGCCAGAGGGAGGGGGGGGGGGGACAAAGATCCCAATTTTAGGTTTTTCAGCAATATCTCAAAAACTACTATCTGAAAGGTATATTTTGTGTCTGCCTCCCTGCGTTACCGACTAGGCTACCGTGCCAAACAAAATAAAATTACGAAAACCTATAATAACATAAGCCCGAAGGAATGTATACCAGTCGCGTTTCCTACAGCGAGCATTAGAGATATTGAGCGAAAAGCAATCTTCATCAATATCATGATGATTTTCCCGTCTCTGCTCAGTTCTCCACTGTTATAAAAAACGCAATTTCTTACTGTTACAGCCGTCACCACTTGGAGGTAGTACCATCTAAGGTTACAATAAATTTTAAGATAATTTTTGCATCAGATAATGGTCATCACGCTAAATAACTTTAATTTTTACATTTCTGGAGCGTGTAGTTCAAAAACGGTTGGGGATATGGAAAAAGTGTACAGAATTAAAGTTGTAGAGAATTTTATAAGCTTTCATTTCATCTTAAAACATTTTTCGCTACAACGCACCGTTTTTGAGATATTGCTGAAAAACCTAAAATTGGGACCTTTGTCCCCCCCCCCCCCCCCTCCCTCCGGCTCGCCTCCTAGACCGCAGGACTTTTAGTATGTTATCTCCCTAAGCACCCTGAATAAGTTTCTGAAGAAATCGCTTAGGTTCCCGCTCACGCACTCTATACCCTCTTTTGAGTCATTCCTTGACTGGACTACAGGGTGATGGTGAGAACATGTGGCAGGTTCGGATTGAAAAAATTGTTGTGTCGGATAGTGCAGTTAGCGTGGAAGGCTACCTATAGCATAACATCACGCTACGACCTACGACATAATAATATATAGCAGAATAATGAAAAATGTAAAAACTGGAAAGATAGACAATATTTAAATTCCATGAATTTAATGTTTATTATGTAATATTTACCAATAGTACCTTTGAAGCGGTTGGTTTATTTCAATTTAACCGAAAGGCTCCTTTCACAACGTGAGGGGTGTGTAAATACAGTAAAATATAGTGTAAAGACATAGAAGGTTTAATATACCTGCGATTCTTACTAAATAAGTACGAACTTTCAGATTACATACACCCTTTTCTTCTATCAAAGCGAGTGAAAATTCGTTTCTAACTTAGCACAATAACTAAAAATTTTGATATGAGCATAGAATTCGAACCCAAACCTCCTTGTACTGTATACCAACGTTAAAAACTTGAAACTACAACTATCGCAGGGTAAACAGCAACAGTTAGTTTTAACTGCAACACTAAATAACAATTTTCATTCAATTCACTTCTTACAAGTACATAAAAGCTTATCGATGGAATTTCCTAAAATTAAGTTTAGTAGATGTCTACCGGAACTACACAGGACTTATCTAACTTATCTGCTTCTGCAAGCTGCAAATAATTTTACAATACTATTATTTATTTACAGAATAAGCCCCTCAAAGGAGATGTTGCGAGAATTGTACAAAACGCGGTGTTTTCGGCACAAAACTGCGTCACTAATCCCTGCACAATGGCGGACGGCTGAGCCTATTAGAGTAGAACTCTTAATAGGATCACGCGGATTGAGGAGGCGGAAACCAACGCGCATTGGGACTGTGTGGGACTGATGGACAATGACAGTGATCTCGGTTCAAAACACAAAACGAGATGTGTTCATGTATGTAATTATTTCCCGAGTATGTTCCTTTTTGATCTCTTCATTCTTGTGGCAAAGCGATGCTGTCCAAAGATCCGGGCCGTTTCGCAAACAATTCATAGTGGTGTCTGTAAAATAAAATAGATATGGCCAAGCTATAGGCACTTATTATCCAAGCTGTGAGGTTCTAGATTTAAAGCTTTTTCCTCGTTCTTAGAGTCAGGCGTCGCGTTGTTAGGAGCTTGGCACTTCATTAGATCTGAAAATGATGATCATTTAACACCGAAAGTGATATGAACTTTTGAGTCCAACAAATTATTTTACATGAAATATTTTTGGTGGGATCACATTAATCATATTTGTTTTTATAATTTAAGCGGAACTTAAAATCGAAAACGGAAATCTGTCATTAGCAAACTACCCACAGTCATGTTGACTCAAGTCTTGCATGGAATGAATTGAAGTGTTTGAAAGCCTCCAATGTATTCAGTATTGAGCAAGCCGCATAAAGATCGGATTAATGTTCCGATGATACATGTTCATGTACAATGTTGTACATGTCGATTGTCGTGTCGGAGTCGTGTCGGAAGCGGATCGGAAACTCCGCCGATGCCGACAGCCGGATTAACACGTACAAGGATTAGCGATCTTCTGTCCTTAAAGGGCCTTGCCACATCATTCTGCATAGTAGAAAATTAGAAATGTGCTTCGGGTGCAATCTCTGGAAGCCAATAATATAATTAGAATGTAATAGATTTGTAGAATAACCTTTATTTTAATGGTCATTGTTCACGCAATTATTGTTTTTTCTGACGCGGTTTGAGGGTGTCTGCAAAATCTACGGTTGGCGGGCGGTAGTCGTGCGCGGGCGCGAGACGTCACTCCAGTCAGAAAACGGGCCCTGTCTAGTTCGGTACTCGGCACACAAACGGTTTCGGTTGTGAATTTACTTATTACATATCAGTTTACGGCTTCAATAGAAGAGTTCTACAGATAATTCGGTGCAGTGAAGGAGTACAGAAGAAGCATCACGTTCCGATCGGCAACGTCGGCTCCAGCCTCCAGCCAAGGTGAGTGGATACCCTTTTTACTGTGTTGGGGAGGCAATATTTGCGTTGAACAGATAAATATAAAAACTAGGATCAGACCAACTCAACCACTGACTATCGAAGGCATCATCATCACCCAAACAGTCATAATAACTACCGCTTAACGTTCGCATGTGGCCCAGAAAGTTAATAATGTTCCTTTGCTTCCGTTGAGTGGTGTTACCGGCGACAGTGACCATTTACTATCGAATAGGTTTAATGGTCGTTTGTCTACTAACTGATTACATAAAATATATCATCCAGTTTAGATTTAGAGTTCGTCTTCATTCTGTATGATAAATCTTTTATTATAAACTTAAGCATGTATATCGTACAAACATTTAAAATTTAGATAGTAAGATTATGGTAAATTGTAAATACCTAGTTTTTTTTAGATACTTATATTCTAATTATAGCAATGATGTTTAAATAAATATAGATACGTTATGCCCTTACAAATCAACCGAAAAATCTGTTCCGATGTCGGCAAGGCACGCTTTATTGCTTTATCGCGTCTTTATCGCTCTCGCGTCAAAACTACATCGCTATCTCCTTCTTCACCTGAATAAGAGTTCCCAATTGGGAACTTTTTGAGTCACACAACGCGCGCGCTTATGACATATCTGCCTCTTTTTAATATATAATATCATTGAATTATAGTTTTTAGGTAGGTACATAATATTAAGACAAAATATAAGCAGAATTAATTATTAATTATTTTCACAACCATCATCTCCGCAACAATTCGGCTATCATGGAACGAATGTGGCGCGGCCTTTTGCTCGTTCCGTCGGCTGTCAGACATCAGGGTGTGAGACCCTTTGTGTGTGTATTTGTGGGTGTCGACACAAATCAAATCGTTAGCTGGCCACTGACCACCGACGGCACTGACCGTCGCGGCTACTGTAGTGTATTATGACACTTTTTCAATGCTTTTTCAATTGATATTTAAGAGGAAATCCGGGTTTAACGTGTGGTATGAAGCTTTCCGTGGTGTATGTAGAATGTGTTGTGTTACTATGTCTCTTTCTGTAATGTTTGTTGTGTTTTGAGTATATATTAGATATTGTGCTAATAGATGTAAAATAATTTTTATTCCCACCATCTACCATCCAAGTATATTGTACAAATAAGGATTGAGGGTTCGTAGCAGGAAAATTTTTGCCCGCCACCGCAGTTACGCTGTGACCATGATCCATTTATCTAGGTCGAATTATCGGTATGGTTTCATCCAATGGCCCACAAGTCACAACTGAGTACGGGTCTTTCCTCTTGAGGCCTAGAGCATACTCTGCCACGCTGCTCCATTGCGGATTGGTAATTTTTCATACCACCTGAAAGCCTACGACGTGAGTTAATGACTGGACCGACAGTTAGTATACAAATTATGAGTACTGGACTGCATTTAAATGTTGCTTGGCAAATGTCATATGTCCAACTCCAACTGATTAGCCGGCACGGACACTTGACTCTAAGAAAAATTGGAATTTTAAAGCCGAATATTTCGCAAACGAAACCCTAAATCCAAAAATGGTATGGTCCAAAAATATTTAAAAGACCTTTTCAACGATACCCCACATTATGGGGTATGCAACGAAAACAAATTCATCTTCACGTTAATACCTGTAGGGGGAAAAAATATTTTTCAATATTTTATCCTATGATTTTGGAGTTTTAATCAATACGTATCTACATCCATGCCAAATTACAGCTTTCTAGCATTAAGGGTCTCGGCGCTTTGCCTCGGACAGACGGACGGACGGACGGACATGACGAAACTCCGGTTTCCGATTTTACTTTGGAACCCTAAAAAATTAAAGGCATCAATGATTTCAAGAAAGACATAGTACACACCAATTACTCTGCTATAATTGCATCCTAACCCGCTGGCACCCATGCCCTATTTGACCATGACGTTACCCTGCACGTCGATCTATTACACGTCGCAAATATTTGTAATTATTGCCAATATTTGTTCAAATTAAGAGGGCAAACATCGCCCCCGCGGGACCGCATCTGGCGTGTAGCGTGTAGTGGCGAACAGAACACATACAGTGGAGATTAGTTGTTTAAAGCTATTTTGTTGTTTGACACGATTATAATTGCTTAGAATCCGTGAAAGGCACATTTAAAATGATTCTGGATTTATTCTAGAAGATGTCGGAGTTTAGGTAGATGAGGAATCAGTGCCGGATTTATATTTTTTTATGAGTGTAGGCCAATTTTCGCTGCCCCATGTACTTTTCTAAAATAATAATTTTTCATTCATAGTAAGGAAGGCACCGAATTAGTCACTAAGAAAGTGCGTAAAAAAACAAGAATTACAAATTTTTTGCGACATTTTTTTATAGCAAAATCAGCTATAATATATCATCTTCTGAAATCTGCCGTCCCTGGGACGTTGCCGCCTCTAGGCCGCGGCCTATACGGCCTATTGTCAAATCCAGGACTGTAAGGAATATGTAAAAAAATCAGGGTGTTCAAGAATCTGCACCATCGCATCGGGATGGAATTAAATGGAGTGATGCAAAGCCCAGGAATCTCTAACAGAAGGGTGTGCAACACTTAGTAGGTAGGTACAAGCAATATAATTATCTTGATTTGTGTGTTAATGATCCGCTCTATGTTCTCATTTTGCCTTTTAATTATAGCAATCACAGACGCAAATGACGTGGTGAAATCATAGTGGAAAACTTTACCTACATAAGCAAAAGGTACAAAAAGAATTAGATATACAAGGCCTGATTTTAAAACCTTGTGTAATTATTGATATTTCCTTTTTTACGTGATTAGAAAACTTAAATCATACCTTGCAGGTATCATTTAACATTGCTAATAATACAAACAATCTGTAATATCAATAATTACGAAGGTTTTGGAATCATGGCCTGCATATCTGAATTTTTGCAGACTGTACGTAAATTAAGGTAAAAGAAATGAGGTGAAGTGGAGAACTTATGACTTATAAGATCTAATTGTAGAGAATAAAAATACTGAAACCCGAGACAAGGTTTAGAATTTATTACGAAGTAAAGAAGCCTCCATGTCCGTAGCTCGAATCATCTCATTCTACCTCTCCAGTAGATGTCATGGCTCCACGGCTAATGACTAGACACACTGAAACTAATACATGAGGCTCTTGCACCCATTTTATGGACAAACGGTCCAGTGCTGACTACAGCCACAACACGAGCATCCTGTTCTGTGGTCACATCCACCGTCTCCCGTCCACCATCCTATGAACGACATTAGATCCTAATCTTTAATGTATCTCTCTCTTTTTCTCTTTTAACCACAGTCGTGGTCAGTCTCCTCCGGCCCTTGTAATACGCTACTTCATTACAAATCCAACTCTATTTTTAACCGACTTCAAAAAAAGGAGGAGGTTTTCAATTTTTGTTTTCAATGTTTTTTACCTCAGAACTTTGGACTGGGTGAACCAATTTGGTTGATTCTTTTTTTAATCGAAAGCTGATGCTTGTCATGTGGTCCCACCTAAGTTTGAATGAGATCTGACAATGGTATCCACGAGAAAACCATAAGTATAAGTCTGAAAGCATTAAGTACGTGCGCGACAAATGGACGAATAACTCAATATCACGCCAACCGATTTCTATGATTCCTTTTTTATTTTATGTACTTCATTTGAAGTCGGTGTTTTTTTTTTGTAAAATTTTAAATGACAATTAAAGCGAGGGTTCTGACCGCGGTTTTGGCCGCATCTTTCGGAATAATTAGTACCGTATGCATGCCTATTCCAAATCATGGTCCACCCTTGTGCTTTTCATCAAAATCCGTTCAATAGTTTTTACATGAAAGCATAACAGACATACATCCTTAAACTTCTATCCAAACTCAAACTTTCACATTTATAATGTTAGTAGGATATTACACAAAATACAAATTTTATTTCACAGGCGATAGTTTATTTCACAGACCTTTAAGGTAATAATTGTCAATTAAAGTGTTCCCACAATAAAACAAAACGGTCACGTGCCGTCCGCGTTGCACACGTTTACCAAATTGACTGGTGAAATAACCCAACGCATTGTGGCACATAATTATTACCATATTAGATAGACTATAGGATATTATTATACTGTGACCTAGTCTACTTGTTTAGGCCGTACCTACGTTATTTGTCAATCAGTAACAGTGGTTTACTAAGTATAATGAGCGAAAGCCTGCCTATCTAGCGATTACTCTCTTATAATTATATGGGCCAGCGCCAAATGACACCGTGTGTCTGATAAAGACCAACTCTCTCTTTCTCTCACTTATTTCTTGGTCGGCAACGCATCGCTATTGCTTTAGATGTTAGCTACTGATGTCCGGGCGACCATGAGATGGATCGTCAGCTCGTTTATCGCCTAGGAAGATAAAAAAACAAATTCTATCTCCCGGCCTCCGACAAAGACTGTTAGTGACTGTGGTGGTACAGCCATACAAGCCGAAAAGCCCAACTTACTACCATTGCTTTACTATCAGCACTCTGCAGCTGTTAACACTCATAATATTTGTTGGTAAATATTATACGTATGGAATGGAGTGTTCTGTGTTGTCGGGCCAAAGATCCTGAGATCCTGGGTTGTACCTCACAACTGGGCTTGCCTTGTTCTGACTTCCTAGACGCATTTTTTTCACTGAAAACCCAGCAAAAATCACAGCATGTGCATCAGATTTCCCAGATAAGGTTAACATTAGTAAGGCACTCCATAGATTACTCACCGCCCTTCAACCCTACCGACCCGAGGGCGTTCTATCGCCCGATAATCTATCAAAATCACAATCAAACGGACATACGTCATTAATCGGAGTACATCCTGTATTACTCAATCGGTTTCTGCCCTTACAACTACCCTGCAAGTAAATATAAACCTTATATCAACAGAATACCAATGAAATTGTTTTGAAGCTAATTTTAACTGAGTTATAAATTGTCAATGGGTTAAATAAGACTTCATGTAAACGTGATAAGGTCGGGATTGGTACTTACCACTTGGTGCTGATCGCGTGTGGATGCGGGCAGTCGAAGTTGCTAAACGGTTTATTAAAACTTGAGCCAACAGTTTAATGGTACTCGTTACCTTGTCAGGGGTCAGTATACAAATAACAATCAATTAGATACAAACCCCTGCCTACCTATTTAGTATGGTCTTCTTTTCTATATCTATGGTCTTCTTGTAACAACGTAACGTTCGCGTCAACATGTCATTGTCTAATGGCTAGACGGTTAGGCTTTAATGTTGTGGGTCGAAGAAAAGAACCTAAGAAGGCGGCGAATAATATCATTTAGTAAGTTGAATTATCACAGAAACGTATTATTATAATACAAAAATGTACCCGCTTACCTACCAGTTCTTCCTTACTTAGCTAATAAATTATTCGCAAATCATTATTATTATATCTAATTTTGTTGTTATAAAATTAGAAATAAAGGGGGAAATAAAGTAGCTTGTACCAATGAATGAAATATATTAAAAAGGGGAATATTAGAATGATATTATATATTTATTTAAACATCATTGGCTTGTACTAACTAACTGATGGACAAAGGAATTGCAAAAACAGTTCATGCTCTTTAATGATGCCGAGGAGAAGAAACGGTACCTCTTCTTCACCATACCTACCTAGTGAGAACAATCTCGAAGAGTGTTAGTATAAATCCATACATAGAAAAAAAAGAAATTATTGCAGAATAATTAAGCCTAATCAAAAATTATAATGACTCCTTATTTCTTACTTATAAGTTATAAGAAGCCACCTACACTGCTTACCTACTATCGCTACTTCAAACAGCAGAAACCGTCTTCCAATTCAGTGTTAATCAGATAGCAATCTAGACTCTAGCCAGTGACGCCTGGAATCCAATCATCAGCGTCACGCCGCGGTGAACACAAACATTGTCGTCCCGCGGTCCCGGCGCGTGTCGGACACGTGTCGTTCCCGCCCGACGACTAATTATCTCGTTTATTGCGCTCGCCGCTCGTCATCACATCGCACCTTACTGAACATGCTATTGTTTTGTGTATTTTACACGTATCTGATATTAGATATAGCCTGACGGACTCTCACTAAATAAAAATAGTATTAATGATATTAATTAGTAATTAAAATCAATATTACCAATATAATCCCACTGAGGGGCACTACCACCAGCGGGCCGGATTTAGTCGCCTCTTACGACACCCATCCAGCGTGAATTACGACAAAGATTCACGCAAATCCACAGTCCACACCACAACACGATCTGAATTTGAAATAATTGAACCAACCGCGTGACTCTAATCGTGAACCCAACGTGTAATCACGGCGGCTCGTATTCCCAAACCGATTATCGACGGCAAATATTTGCTGCGCTCCCGGTGACGAGTGACGACCACCCCGCGGGCCCCTGGGGCCTCCGGTCCCCCGAAGCCCCCAGCCCGTGCCCGACCCCCGTGTCTGCGCTCCTAATTAATTGACCTTAAAGTGGTTCAATCCGGCGTTTATAGCATTAGATATGAGCTTGTTTGGTTTAAGTTACACAAACCAAACACTAGGTAAAGTTATGAACGAAAAAGCAGCCGGTAGATATAGCACAAATTTTTGTACTACAGAAAAGAGCCATTAGAGCTATTTATAAACTAAAATCAAGGGAGTCCTTGAGTGTCAAAGGAGAATGCCCATAGCCAGTACTCTTAAAAAAATAATTGTGTCACAATGATTTTTGGACAAAAAATTTAATTAAAATATTTCAAGTATTTTACCCTATTTCCTAAAAAATCCTTATTGGGAATAATTTTCTAAATTAAATAAGTAACTTTACTTCCGTTTTACAAAAGAAAACCATTGGGCCATTTATGTTTGGATAAGGGCCAATCAGGAATCTTTTAAGATCCTTCGGGCCAATAGGTAGCATTGATTCGATCATAATTATGATAGGTACAACAATTATAGTATAATATATCCATGACAACAAACTAGATGACGTAAGGGGACTGTCAAATGATTTTTTTTTTCTAGAAAATTATTATAATCAGCCAGGAGTAATAGTGTTCTGTGATTATAATACATTACTAACTTCATGGTGTTTGGGGACTGTCAAATGAATTTGAAACTTAAAAGATCGACATTACATACGCAATCGACTTTAATACGCCCGCATAGAGTCCATATTACTGTGAGTTTACTATAACCTAAATACAAATTAGTTTTGTTTAAAATCTCTTATTTCCTAATATTATCATTGACTAAAGTTAGTATGTGTAATTTATTAAGATAACATAATCAAATAAAGGTATTTTTATCAAGACACAAAAATGTTAAAGTCAGTACATTTCTCCATACTAAATGGGCATTCTCCTTTAAACAAATAGGTAAACTTACAGTAGCTTCCCAATATATTTATAATAATTTAGTCTTTATACGGAATAACATAAATATAAACAAAATTGTGATTTTTCAAATCGTCAAACAAGAAGGATGCATCAATTTGGCTACCTCTTCGTACCGTCTTTTTAAAGTGCAGCGTTCTTTTATGGGCCTCGAGATAAAATTTTATAATAATATCCCAAATCAGATACGTGACTTGCCGGTAGAATCTTTCAAGAAACGTGTAAAACTAAAAACTCAACTAATAGGCAAGGGTTATTATAGCATAGATGAATATTTAAATGATAAAGATGCATGGAAATGACCAGCTAGGCAACCAGTTCTGCTCAGGTTAGAGAACACCTATTATTGTAATAAATATGTTTTATTTTTAAAAGATGTGCTGAGGAGTTTCTTTACGGCAGTTCTTCTCCTCCATAACTTTCCGAAAAGCTGGTAGATTAAAAAAATTACATGTATAAGTATATCCGTTCCGTGATATACAGGGTGGATTTTTGAGACGGGTCAGTAAGGGCAGGTACCTCAACCGTTATAGTTACAGGAAAACGTTCCTAGGAGACTATCCACAACTTTTTAAGATATTCTGAACTGCATTCACAGATTTTTGAGAAAATGTATAGTCAGCGAAAAAAGTGCTAAAATCCAAAAAAATATATTTTTATGCGTATCGATCCTACTTCGTATGGGGATCAAAATACTCTATGGGACCATTTAAGGTATGAGTAGTAGAAATGTCAGAAATCGCTAAAAACATTTTCCATACATTTTGTACTGAAAAACGATAAATCAACTCGTAATATTCTTTATCGCCAAACAACCTTATTTGTTCCTAAAAAAATAAGTAAAAAAATTATAGAAAAGAAGTTCGAAATTAAATTTTGAATTTTGGCCCCTGACGGAATTGCGAAAAGTTTATTTTCAACAAGATGGCGCACCGCCACATAACAGCCGTCTTACGCGTTCTAACAAACCATTTGGGACACAGTGGATAGGAACACATGGTCCAATTAAGTGGCCACCTCGCAGCCCAGAAGTGTTAGCCTCTCGATTTTTTTTGTGGGGCCACCTAAAAAATGAAGTCTACAAAAGAAAGTACGACAGTGTTCAGGAGCTGAAAGAGGCATTAACGGGGATTTTAATTATTATCCATCAAAGAAAACTTTCCGCTGTTACTTGCTCAGTACAAAAACCAGTGAACTTATGTATTCGTGAAACCGCGGTCATTTTGAACAATTTATTTCGTACATAACCTATTTTTAAGTTTGTGTGATATGTTGTGTCTTACCGTGGTTTTTGTATTTAAATTTTAAAGGCCGTAAAGAATATTTTAATCGTAGTAAGAAATAAGATTGTTTGGCAATAAAGAATATTACTAGTTGATTTATCGTTTTTCAGTACAAATTGTATGGAAAATGTTTTTAGCGATTTCTGACATTTCTACTACTCATACCTTAAATGGTCCCATAGAGTATTTTGATCCCCATACGAAGTAGGATCGATACGCATAAAAATATTTTTTTTTGGATTTTAGCACTTTTTTCGCTGACTATACATTTTCTCAAAAATCTGTGAATGCACTTAAAAAGTTGTGGATAGTCTCCTAGGAACGTTTTCCTGTAACTATAACGGTTAAGGTACCTGCCCTTACTGACCCGTCTCAAAAATCCACCCTGTATACGTACGTACTCACACGACAAATAAAAGATTATTTCGTTCTATATTTCATACGAAGCAAAATTATTAAGTAGGTAGGTATAGTAAGTATAATTCTTATTTAATTATTTAATATGTTAATCAATATCTGAAGAATTAAATAACTCACTAATCTACTAATTAACCCGCAGTTTTAATCTTTCTATTCATGAATAATTATTATCATGATGTCATTTTTCGATTTCCATAACTCAAAACGGAATAGGAAATTCTAAGGTTCACTTCGTCGTCCCCTTGTTTGTATGACAAGACCCTTTTACTTAGGAATGCTTGAAGATATCAAGTTGAAATTAATATCCGAATATCCAATAAGTACTCAGAACTGTTGAAGCTGTGAAAAAAATCAAGCTTCTAAGTTAACGCGATCAAAAGGTACGGCCAAGAACGTTCTAATACTTAGGTATAAAATATGTCAACTTCTGAGCATAAAAGGAAGTAGGTAGGTATGTATAGTTTGCAAGACTTGACCCACACAACTGTTTTATAAGCTAAATACTAAATAAAACTGTTTAAAATGGTTATGATTCAAAATCATATTTTACAAACTTTAATGATTAGATTCGGTGATTTTTGGAAAAATCATTTCTTTTCCCTTGCCTGCACATGGTTCTTGCTCGATCTAATTGGTTTTTACCTGGTTGCGTTTTATAGACATTGCATGCGAGACGGCCGTAAGCATATCCCAAACGACACAATTAATTCAACAAAATTGTTTGCATTCAAACTTACTAAATTGCTATGAGGAGTCACAGAATTCCTTGCAACGCTATTTAATTCACTGGTTTTTTGATAAACTTTAAAGACAATGATGGCAGCGAATGGTAGTACAATTAGTACAAACACAAATTCAAAATGTATATAAACCCTGAAAACTGCCTATTTATTTATTTATTTATTTATTTATTTATGTACCATACAAAAAGTACAGAAACAAAGGCGGACTTAATGCTCAAAGCATTCTCTGCCAGTCAACCTTCGGACAGTAGTAAAACAACGATGGCGGTATATTTGATTAAGGGTAAAAAAAAATTAAAGAAATTAACAAGTGCAATACTATCGGCCTAGGTTCTATACTCTAGTGTCTCTACACCAGTCAGTAATAATTCTTTTTCAAATCTAAACAGCATGGGCACTGGAAGTAGTTGTGTGTGCAAAATATTTTTATCCGGACCGCATCACGGACTTAGCATAATTATTATATGATGGATTTAAAAGAAAAACTATTTCTGCTATTGTACGAGCTAAGCACGTACAAATTATTATCGCGTCATCAATTTCCTTAGTTCATTGGCTTTTGTTATAATTCTATTCAGTTCGCTATTAGCAATCATCGGCATCGCGCGGACTCATATATCATTTCTCTATCATTAGCAATAAGTTTTAAATCAATACAGTTTTTATATCAAGCTATCATAGTTTTATAATTTTATCACTATCAGTTAGCATTCTAAGGGTACGCAGCCCTTACATGGTCCTTCGAGCCTCCGTATAGGCGGGACATACGCGTCTGTGCATCTTACACGTGTCCAGTTCGTCGTGGTGCCGTCTATGCAACCACGTGGATAACATCAGTCCAGTGAAAGAAGAAGTGGAGCTTTACCGCACACATCAACACGTGCGGTAACTGTGCAGCGACAAACAAGTAAGGTCTTTCCTATTATTAAGCAGAAATGGAGGATCTACTGGTAACTCAACAGCAGGTAGTTGGAGCTATTGAGCAGCTATACTCCAACTTTAAGAAGGACGGACCGGAACGCAAGACTACAGATTACATCAAGCGTAAACTTGAAACCCTTGACCAATATTGGCAGGAGTTTCAGGCCAATCATTTGGAGTTAAGTGGGTATGGTATACAGTCCCATGACTATTTTACTCTTAAACAATATGATCAATGTAAGGAGCGGTACGAGCATATCCGGTCGGTTATCCAGAATTATCAAGCGCGGGTTACAAAGCCGACAACTCCGCTATTACGTCCAGCTACTCCGCTTGGTGCGTTGGGCAACTCGGCCCGGCCCGCGGCGGGGGAGCCGTCTGCAGCAAGGCCAGGCACTTCGAAAGAAGGTATGTTAAGGGAAGACACTGTTACAATGCAGCCGACTTCCTTTAGATCACAAGGCGTCAACAGCAGAACAGATGAGTTGCTTAGAAAGCAAGCGAGCAACTTCAGAGCATTTCATAGAAAGGTAACTAACATTAATTTAGATATGGTAACAGAGAAATGGGAATTTGACGATATATTAAGTACTTTGCAATCTCGTTGGTCAGTTATAGATTCCATGCATCTAGAAATAGACAGTGAACTAGATGGTAAAAATAACGAGTATGATAACACATTTTATCATTATGAGAGCATGTATGAAAATATCAAAAAAGCTATCAATAAAAAGATGTGGTCGGCGTCTTATAGAGAGAAATCAACACCTCAAATGGAAATACCATGCTTTAGTGGCAACTTTCATCAATGGATTTCCTTCAAGGATCTCTTTACAGAGACGATCCACAACAACCCATCACTATCAAACGCGCAGAAAATGCAGTTCCTGAAAGGTAAACTTCGTGGTGAATCCGAGAGATTGGTGCAGCATCTACAAATCAGTTCAGGTAACTACGGGACGTGCTGGGAGATTCTGAATAATAGATACAACAATATGAAACTAATTTTTACTTCTTACATTAACGCTATAATGAATATACCAGTTTCACAACAACAATCGGTGGTACATATCAAACGGATCCACGACACCTCCCTGGAATCGCTAAATGCTATCAAGAATCTTGGCGTAGATATCAGTAACTGGGATCCACTTCTTGTTCATATTTTAAGTCAAAAATTAGACTCGGACACCCATAATGAGTACATAGCATCATTAAAGCGACCTCGTGAATTACCATCGCTGAAAGAATTCTTTGAATTTCTAGAAGGCAAGTTTACTGCTCTAGAAACTTCACGTAAAAAGCAAGAAAATCCGACGTCAAAGTCACATAATTATAATAATTCATCAAACAATTTAAATCATTACGGTAAATCAAACTATAAAAAACCAACATATTACAAACAAACATTCGCTTCAAGTAACAAAGTTGCGAAACCTACGTCCGGTCAATGTAGCAAGTCCGCAAGATATTGTATTTTATGCAATAATAATGAACACGGATTATTTTATTGTCCTAAATTTTTAGAAATGCCATCACATTTAAAACTTAAATTTATCGCGGAAAAGAAGTTATGCAAAAATTGTCTTTATGATCATCAGGGTAAAAAATGTTTCTCCGAAAAACGGTGTCGTGAATGCAATGAAAATCATAACTCTATTTTACACGAAGCATTTAGTAATACGACGCTTACGCCGGCATCAAATGACGCGCATGCTTCCAACTATATGCATGGCAACACGCACGTGTCGCTGCAGGGTCAAGCACCTGAGATCTTGTTAGCAACAGCCGTTATTAAGGTAATGGCTCATGATGGATCCTATCACAGCATGCGTGCACTTCTCGATCAGGGCTCCCAAACTTCACTAATATCAGAAAAGGCTACGCAGGCCTTGGGGTTGTGCAGAAGGCGGTGTCACGGCGTGATTACGGGTATTGGAGACAGGGAGAATAACTGTAAAGGCGTTATCACACTCAAGTGTCAGTCGTATCATGAAGATTTTTGTTTAGAGACCGATGCATTTATCATGAAAACATTGATGAAAAATTTACCAAGTTATACATTCCCTAAACCGAACTGGGCTTTATTAGATAATATTCCTCTCGCAGATCCAAATTTTAACATCTGTAGTTCAGTGGATCTCCTACTGGGAGCAGACGTATACAGTAGTATTTTGTTGGAAGGGATATTTAGAGCAGGACCAAACTTACCTATAGCACAGAAAACACGTTTTGGTTGGATATTGAGCGGGAGTGTAGAGCGAACATTACAATGCAACGTCATTTTAAATAACAACGATGATATACTCGTACAGCAAGTTTGTAAAATTGAAGATATCTCGGAACAATCATCTATATCGGCAGGAGATCAATGTGTGATGGAATTTAATAAAAATACTACAATTCGTCGCCCAGATGATTTAGGCTTGCCACGGAATAAAGATATTACTGAAGTTAAACAACTTGAAAGAAAATTCAATAATCAAGATCATGTTGCTACGGAATATAAACAATTTATCAATGAGTATTTATCGTTGAATCATATGGCACCAGCTGACGGTAATCTGACGCCGAGTTATTATTTACCTCACCATTGTGTGTTACGTGACGAATCTACTACGACAAAGCTACGTGTAGTATTCAATGCATCGACAAATACAAGTACAGTGTTAAGTTTAAACGATTTGATGGAGAGTGGCTCAAATTTACAACTAGATCTGCAAGGTCTTCTTATCAAATGGAGACAGTACAAGTACGGTTTTACATCAGAAATAGAAAAAATGTTTCAGCATGTTTGGTTACATCAAGATGATCAGAAATATCAGAAAATAGTATGGAGGGAGACACCTATAGATATGTTGAGGGAATATCAGTTAACTACAGTGACATACGGCACCAAGGCCGCGCCATTCCTTGCAATGATAAATTTACAACAGTTAGCGAATGACAAAAAGGATAATTACACGGGAAATTCAGCTCTTCAAGTGATATAAACGACATTTTTCATGGATGATCTTGTGCATGGATATCATTCTATTGAGGCAGCAAGTCAGCTCATCTCAGATCTTATCAATCTTCTCAAATCTGGAGGATTCAATCTCAGAAAGTGGAAGTCTAACAGCCAAGAATTATTAAAAATAGTTGACAGCAATCAAGAACCAATTAACTATGATATCAAGCAAGCGGAATCATCAAATACTTTAGAATTGAGTTGGAATCCACAACATGATAGTTTTACATCCAAAGTAGAATTTTATCAGAAACTTTCTACAAAACGAACCTTGCTGTCCGATATTTCAAAACTTTTTGACCCTCTTGGTTGGCTATGTCCAAATTCAACAAAATTCAAGATTCTATATAAACAAGTGTGGGCATTAAAAATACTGTGGGATGATCTTTTACCTGAGCAAATACATAAGGAATGGATTCGTCGGCATCTGACGCAAAAAATATTTGAAGGTTTAAAAAATATTTGGAAGCGATGGCGATCTGAATATCTTACACAATTGATAGCACGTAGTAAATGGAAACAACAGCAACCGAATATAAAAATAAATGATGTAGTTATTAATCAAGATGTTAATTTGCCGGCCGAGAAGTCGCCTCTTGGCTGCGTCATACAGTTGCACCCCGGAAGCAATGGAAACGTCAGAGTTGTAACACTGAGAAAGAAGAACGGCGTTTTAAAACAACCCGTCGTCAAATCATCGACTTTACCTGTCCATGAAGATCACACAGTTCAACAAGAATCACAGAAGCATTATAATCAGAGGAAAAAGGAGAATAATCAAGTCTATCATGTATCTCAAACAAGAAGAAAAAATTCATTTAGTTTATCCAAAATGGTTTTCGGTTTACTACTTTTCATAATGACCCTTATAGCAAATACAGAAGGTTCATTTAACATAACACCTCTACAAAACAATCAAAGTTTGTATTTCGAAAAGATTGCAAATATGTATGTTATCAGAGACGAGTGGCGTCTAATTGTCTACTACGACATGAGTCCTTACTGGGAAGGCACGCGAGCATTAAATAAATACATTGAATATTTACAAAACATTTGTACTAAGATAAAGAACGTCTCACATTGCGACGCGATCATGTTACAGCTCGAGCACGGTAATGAACATCTGCAATATTACAATGCATTATTGTTAAACAATAAAAAATCACGCAAGCGCCGTGGATTGATAAACGGAGTAGGATCTATCGCGAATAGTTTGTTTGGAATCCTGGATAACAATTTTGCGGAAAAATATGAACAAGATATACAACTTATCAGGAAAAATCAAGAACATCTAGCATTACTTTGGAAAAATCAAACTACTATAGTGGAAGCGGAATTCAATTTACTGAAACGCACTGAAGATATCATGAACAAACAACACAAGCTTATCAATCAACGTTTACTTAATTTGGAGAACACTGTTGAGGAATGGAAATCTGAAAACTTGCAAAACTCAATTGTAAACGACTTTACTCTAACTACGATGATGGCCAACAATATACTACTTAACCTCAAACACATGCAAGACACCTTGTTAGATACTTTGACTAATATTTACAACGGTCAATTGAGTCTTCATTTACTTACCCCAGATCAACTTCATCATGAGCTAAACATCATTTCTGGAAAGATATCAAAGGATTTATCCGTTCCGTTTGATAGTGTTAGTCTACCTAAAGTCTATCATCTGTTAAAAGTAAAAGCAAAAATATCTACAAACTATCTCATATTCGAAACCAAAGTACCTCTAGTTCACCGAGACATGTATGAAATCCAAAAAGTCATACCTGTCCCACAATTATATACTGACCATACGATGATTCACATTGAACCCATATCAAGTTACCTAGCAATCAACATAAAGAAGGACGCTATGTTGCCGATGACTGAAAGTGATGTAAGAGCTTGCTTACACCAAGATTCAGAAACAATGTTATGTCAGTCAAAGACCTCAGTCTATAACATCAAAGAAGACGAAAGTCTATGCAAAAGGGATCCAGTTACTAGCAAGTGTAACGTCTACAAGGAGCCGTGCGAAAGAAAATGGCATGAATTGAATCAATTAAATACTTATTTTTATTATTGTTGTAATCAATGCCCGGTTAAATTACTATGCGATGATCAAGTTACCTCGCTACAGCTATCAAGTGTCGGCCTGCTGACTACAAGCTCAGGTTGTATAATTAAATTTAAGGATTTTAATGTATTTACTCACAAGCAGGAGGCAAGCGAGATGCACATCAAGGGAGATCTGGAAGTCCCGAAATTATCAGCCATCAATTACGTCCTCAATATATCCATACCTATGCCTCCTCGTGACGTCACCGAAGCGAACACTAGCGATAACAGTGCTTTTCTGGAGATACAAGAACAAATACGTAATATGCAACAGACGGTGCCGCTGTACGACGACATCAACCGTCACGACATTCATCATTATACGGTATTGTACGTTATCATAAGTATTTTAGTCGCGGGAGCAGCTTTCTGGGTGGCAAGGATCATTCGGCGGAGATCGACCAGTTCGACCACAATAGCGACTCCAGCGGCGCCAGCAGTGGTGCCGCGCAGGCAGCTGAACGAACGTCCACGAGAAGTAGACAATACGCAGTGCAGTGTGTGTGATCAGTGCGATAATATTAAAAAGCCGCGGTACCAACGTCGCTCGATCGGTAGTGCTCAGTGCAGTGATAGAGTAAGCAATCAATCGGGTAACCGTGTGAGTAAAAGTGTTCAGTGCGTAACTTGTAGTGTTGGTAAACAAAATAAAAGCACGTCTCCGTCCTTTCGCGCAGTTTACGTTGTCGGTGACGATCGTATTAAATTCAATTCATTATAATTACTTTTTATATTATTGTTTCCATATACTATTAGATTAATAAAAATTGTTTATCGTGTTGTAGCTTCTTCATCAATTTAAATCATTATTCAATTTAAGCAAAATCGTAGTACATCGCCGGCCGTACTGCGGTCGGTATTTACTGTAATAGTTGTTAGCATAGACGTTTAGTAGCATAATTAGTTTGTAATAAAAAATTACCTTCACCTTGTCAAATCATATCAATTAACAAAAAGCCATCGGGTGCATGTTATGTTAAGTTTGTATTATCACCTTGTAAAGTTCACGGGAACATCTCATCACTACTAACCTCATCTTTCGCGCCCGGGAGCATGTACGAGCTAAGCACGTACAAATTATTATCGCGTCATCAATTTCCTTAGTTCATTGGCTTTTGTTATAATTCTATTCAGTTCGCTATTAGCAATCATCGGCATCGCGCGGACTCATATATCATTTCTCTATCATTAGCAATAAGTTTTAAATCAATACAGTTTTTATATCAAGCTATCATAGTTTTATAATTTTATCACTATCAGTTAGCATTCTAAGGGTACGCAGCCCTTACAGCTATGTTAGCTTAAATAGGTAATGAGTAATAATCGATAATGAAGTTTGTAAAATTGATTTGAAAATAGTAAATCCAGGGTAACCTAGCCTTAAGTCCTATAAATACCTTACTATGTATAATACTATAAATACCTACTAGATACATCTAATAGATATAATAATACCTACCTACATCGAATTTCTAGACCAGATACACCTCAAATTAACGCGGGTAGTTGGGTAGGTACAACCTATGTTAGGTAAGTAGGTACCCACATAGATTTATTTATTTATTTATTCTTTATTGCACCTTAAAATTAAAAGATACAAAAGGCGGACTTAATGCTAAAAGCATTCTTTGCCAGTCAACCTTCGGGGCAGTGGGAGAACAAAGATGGCGCGGACGGTAGCAAAAAGAAACAGGAAATAAAAACTATGTCATTAAATTCTTACCAATATACCTGCGTACTTAATGGTCAAAGTCAAAGTCAAAATATTTTATTCATAGGTATCACTGATACACTTATGCACGTCATTTTTTAATGTACCAACTTTTCGGAAGGTGCTTTGTCGTGGAGGAGAAGAAAAGCCTAAAGAAACTCCTCAGCACATCTTTTAAAAAAATATTACAAAGAAAGATAATAATACAAAAGTATTTACTATTCTGAGCGGAACTGGTTGCAGAGCTGGTCATTTCCATGCGTCTTTGTCATTTAAATACTCGTCTACACTATAATATCCCTTGCCTAACAATTGTGTCTTTACACGTTTTTTGAAAGTTTCTATTGGCAAGTCACGTATTAATTTTGGGATTTTATTATAGAAATGTATACCAAGCCCTATGAAAGATCGCTGCACTTTACTTAGGCGGAACGAAGGCGTAACTAATTGATGCATTCTTTTCGTATGGCGATTATTAATATCAAAATTTTGTTTATACGCGTTTATATTCTTCCGTATAAAAACTACATTGTTGAAGATATACTGGGAAGCTACTGTAAGTATACCTATTTCCTTTAACTTTTCACGCAAAGATTCCCGAGATCTAAGTTTATAAATAGCCCTAACTGCCCGTTTCTGGAGTATGAAAATTTGTTTTATTTTGTATGGTATGGCTATGGCTATGGTATGGCTTCAACCCATTAATGGCCCACTACTGGGCACGGGTCTCTCCTCTTGAGGAGGCCTAGAGCTTACTCCACCACGCTGCTCCAGTTCGGATTGGTGGAGGGGTTAGTGGCCAACCCGAATGTTGGAAGTTTTCAAACCGCCCGAGGGTCTCCGACATGGCTTAACGACTGTTATCATAATTATGATAACAACCGGGACCGACGGCTTTACGTGCCCTCCGAAGCACGGAAACGCTCAAGAATTCTTTGCCACTAGCGGTCACCCATCCAACTACCGACCGCGCCCGCTGTTGCTTAGCTTTGTCGATCACTTAGGATCGACGCAAGCCGCTGGGCTATGAGCGCTTCACGCAAGCCCCTGCGGCTATGAGCGCTTCATGGTATAACTACGCTTAATGGTATAACTACAGCTATATTCTGTGCTACAGCAATACTCGAAGCAACTCGATCTGTCGATAACAAGATGTTCGGAAATCAGTTTTATCATACATTATGTGTTCCAAATCAATAGCCAGAGTCGGGCTACATAACATTTTGCTATAACGAAACTTGTTCTGAGTGCTCGCGAAAGGGCGGTCGCCTAAATTATTCAGCAACCAAGCAACACTGAGCAGCTATACCCCTCTCTCTTACACCTAGCCAGAATATATACAGGCGTTTCTTTCCCCCTTTCTATAGCGGTATTGCGCTTTCGTCCGCCTCATACGGTCGTCCCTGTCTGGCGTTGTTAAAGTCGATAAGTGCGTCTCTCTCGCTCTCATTAGGTTAGTCTCAGTGAACCGTGTTTGCACGACGCTTGCCAGTCGCTTTTTGTTTTGTGTGTGCATACAGAGTAGCTAACGGTAATAGAGATTGAAATAAATGTTTTTAGACCTTTGCTGCCTTTTTATAGCCGATAGCTAGCAGTGATTTATTATATTTGTGTGAGTGTTAATTGAAATGCAAGTCGAAAAGCCACCAGATGGTAAGTGGTAGAGAAGAATTAAGGCCATCGTTTGTAGGTAATGGTATTGGTATTGATAAATATTAGGAGGGTAGAAGGAAGTCCGGCCGATGAATAAGGAGCCATTAATTAATTACGTATCCCGAGGGGGGGGGGTACTCAAGATCTCTACATACCCTTATGTTGTAGGGGGAAGGGGTATAGCCTTTCTTACTATTAGACTTTCAAATGAGTTTTAGTACCTACAATTTATCCTTTTCTAAAACCAGATAAATCTTATGTAAAAAGAGGGAGGGGGAGTATGTGAAATCTTATGCGTCCTGTCATGTAGGGAGGTCAAAAACAGTCAAAATTGTCCTGTCATTAATGAATGACCCCTAACCACAACCATAAACGACTAAAAACTGAATGGTATCTACAGAGCCAAAACAGTGACATTGCTAATCGTGCATCAGTCAGAATGCACAAGCAGTCGAGCTTGGCTTAGATGATAGATCAAGAATGAATATAGATGGAGCCACTTACCTACAACTACTTTAGCAAAGAGAAACTATAACTTACTTCAATATAAATTCATATAATTAATGCAAAGCTGCGGGCAACAGCTAGTAATTGAATAAAATTGATACTTACTTTTTGCCCGGTAACGCGTTGTTGACTCCCCTGGCATTGTCCATGGGTGGCGGTGATCGCTTACTATCAGGTGACTCTTCTACTCATTTGCCTGCTCAAAGCTCAGAGGGCATAAAAAAGTCACACACATATCCTAAATCTAGGGTTCCCTGTGTCGCTGGCGTGGCTGCGTGGGCAACACATTTAACTCATGGAAAACATCACTAGGTATACGAGAACAAACATTTATCTATTTATCTGGTAGTTGCACAAAATGTCTGTCGCGACCGAGAAACGAACCCGGGATCCTTCGCTTCCAAGCAGTCCAGCAGGCCGGTGAAACAAAGACTCTACTTACAAGCTATGGTGACTGGCACATTTTTAGGGTTCCATGGTCAAAATGGAACCTAGTCGATGAACTCATACCTACGGAACTATCCTTCATAGCCCATTGGGACTGCTCGGAAAATCACTACCATCTGGGGTATTCTCAAGTTACCGTCACAGAACATCTAAGTTACCTAAATAAATTATTTCTTGGCCGGCAACGCATCAATGATGCCCTTGGTGTTGCTGATGTCCATGGGCGACGATAGCCACTTACCATCAGTGGATGGTCAGCTCGTTTGCCGTCTGTTTCCATTAAAAACATCTAAATGACAGTCAACTTGTGCCATCTTTCCGATATTTGCAAGAACGTGCCTCCAGTACGCGACTCGGTTAATGTATGCGGAGGCCCTCGATTCGAGCCGTGTTTACAGTAAGCGTGTTTATTTTAATCAAAAGAATAATAAACGGAAAGCCGCTGTCACCTGTCGCCGTTTGCATCACAAAGGGCGTCGAGTGGCAGGGGCGGCAGTGGCGCCCCCTCGGATCGCGGCCAGTTTAGGATAACTCGCGTTTGACACAAGTATGGTGTTCCAGCTCTTGAGCTTCTCGTTAGTGTGGACTGTGGAATGTAGTTCATTCGGATCGCGTTTATCTTGCCATGTTTACAGACGATGTTTCTTTTGTCTGATCTTTCTTGGCCGGCAACGTGTTGGTGATCCTTCTGGTTACTGGGCAACAGTAAGCATTTATGTACCATTAGATGACACGTCTGTTCGTTTCTCAGCAATACCTAGATATAAAATTGATTTATTTGTCTTTGTATCCAATAAAGGATTCAAATCTTCCATCATCTCTCGAATCCATGTTGATTAGACTACCTGCTTAGGTAGTAGGTACCTACCTAAGCTCTCAGCTACTCTTCTTTTGACACTTAGCCTCTTTCCCAATCATCTATAACATTGAAATTCATGTTAAGTATATACATAGGTAAGCTACGTAGGACAAGTACCTATTAGGTAAGGTACCTCTGTATTCTTATTTCAATTCAATCATACCTAGGTATATATTAGGTAACTAATCGTTTTAATTTTCTTATAATATTTTTGTTGTAATTATTGGTAGTAGGTACATAATTATTCTATTATGTTATACCATATTATTATGTCTTATTAACTCTTCTACGCCTACTCAGTGGCGTAGCGTGGGCTTCCGCCGTTCGTGGCCGACCGAATTTGCAGCCCTTTATACTATTACGAATAACCACCCTCGCTTTGCTTCGGTCTTCTTATTTTTTTACACCTATTACATTATTGCATTACATGCCGGTTACATTATTGGAATTTTATTAAGGATCCCTAATTTTTTTGAAAATATAATATAGCCTATGTTACTCGGGGATAGTGTAGCTTTCCAACAGTGAAAGAATTTTTCAAATCGGTTCAGTAGTTTCGGAGCCTATTCAATGCAAACAATCAAATCTTTCCTCTTTATAATATTAGTATAGATTATTATAAAAAAAAATATTAATTAAAAATGTATAATACTTTTCTTGTTTTTTTTCATAGCACAATTTACTTTAAAATTCCTCCTACTTAAACTACTTTACGACTACTTAATAAAATAACCAGAGCTCCGACCGCGATATCGTCAGCCATTCGTCTCGCCCCTGCATCTACAACCGGCGACACGCCGCGACGGATCCCCAATTCTCTCAATTACTGTTGACTTTATTCTGCCCTTGATGTCATAAAAATAAAGCTCTCGACCAGACTGTCCGATAAAGAGTGAAGTCGGTTCCATTTTATTATTATAGGTAGGGTAATATTGCCTAATTCGTACCCAGAGCATAAGTCGTACGTACCTCAGTGATTTTTGGCGCAAAAAAAAAGCAAAGCAACAACCCATAATTGTCCCACTGCTGGGCTCGGGGTCTCCTCTCACAATGTGAGGGGTACAGGCCATAGTCTACCACGCTGGCCAAGTGCGGATTGGTAGACTTCACACACCTTTGAGAACATTATGGAGAACTCTCAGGTGTGCAGGTTTCCTCACGATGTTTTCCTTCACCGTAGCAAGTGATAATTAACTTGTAATACGCACATAATATTTAAAAATTAGAGTTGCGTGCCAGGATTTGAACCCGGGCCCCCGCGTTCGGGAGACCAACGTTCTAACCACTAGGCTATCACCGCTCATTTTTGGCGCCTTGATTACAATTAATGAAATCTAATGGTGTACAATTTAACTAATTGAATTGATTGAAGTTTATAGATTTTTGTTTATAAAATAAGAAAGATAGAATTGAACTTTTTTTGTAACAAATCGTCTAACGAGCTGACGATCCCTCTGATGATAAATGGCCAACTGCCGCCCATGGACATCTTACACACATGGTTTTTCAAATTGTGTTCAATTCTGATAAAAAAATGTATGTTTATGACAATTATTATTATGATAGAATACCCGGCGAGTGCTACTACGCAAAAAAACTGTATGAAAAAAGTCGAATCAAAAATGTGCCTAATTAATCGTTTTAGTAGCCTCAAAGCAATCTTTATTTTCGCCTTTCAAATGGAACCATTTTGGTGGGCATATCGGTTGGATAGTTTCAAAGCCTGTAAAGGACATCCGTACCTACCTACCTAGAATGTTTGTAATGGCGAAAGGTTTGTATTCGCGCGCGCGCTGTTCTAAGGTAAACACACTTGCTTTTTCGATAATTTCAATGTAAATTGAGGGTAGTCGACAATCAAACTCACAGTATTCTTCCATTGCTAACTAATGAATTCAATTAGTGACCGCGCGGTTTCTGACACGAGTGCATGTGTGGGAAATCGGGCTTCAAAACTAGTTTTCTACAATTGTAGAGCGCGCGAGTAATCGCGTGACTCCTCTAAATCTACCTGAAAACAATGTGAATTACATTGTCTTAAGGCCAGAAGTGGATTTTTCTGTCGTGAGCAAGGGAAAAATCAGGTAGAAGATCAGTGAAAAAATCTTTCACTTTATAAGTATAAAAAATTGTTAATTTTCTGTTGTTTTTTTTTCTACTAGTTACTAAGTGTGTAATTCTGTAAGTTGCAATTTTCATAGATAGAAGAAAATGCTGTTATTAGCATTAAGCACGCCTATTATACTTTTTTAAAGTGCAATAGTGTTATCATTGCTTAATTAAATATTTACATGACGAACCCATCATACCCCTGGTGGTAGGGTGGGTACTTTTTAAAACTATAGGTACCACCGAAAATAGTGATGTGGTGGGATTTTTTTTCCCCACTAGTACTGTCAACAGGACAGGACATTACCTATCCTAGTATACTGTAGATACAGTCATGTATCAGTCACTTATTAGGCATGATGCCTTGATCGAAAAGCCGACAAACGAGCTGACGGTCCACCTGATGGTAAGTGGCTGTCGTCGCCCATGGACCAGGACATCAGCAACACAAAAGCTGCTATTTCTAGGGTCCGAGTTGTTTGTGATGTAATGTTACTTGCGCCACAGGGAATGCTAGTAGGATGGCGTCCACGCTGTGTAGTGTATGTAATAAGTGTGGCCGTGTTACAGTAGGGAATGCTTATGGAACAGGCATGATGACAGTAAGTAAAAATCACTAAAATTTATGTATTTATTTAATGAAACCCTAATAATGGATTGCAAAACACTTTTTATTTGTATTATTATGAGCGAGATTAATAATATTTTGATAAAATAAAACAACGAAATACGGCAAGCAACTATGATGTCTTACTATACTGACAATGACATCTTGTCTATTACTATAATTAGATGTGACGTCACGAGCGACGCCATGACACTTTGAAGTGTTTTGGTACGAATTTTAAATTAAAAATTAAAGTGTATTTATTTTATACTAAACCTTATTTTTTGCGGAAATATGATATACGTTGTAATTATAATATATTTCCCAACAATATAGAACCGTATTTCAAAATCTGTCATCATGCCCATGGGGAAAAGGCGTAGGTTTTGTAAATAAAAGTTGCAAAAGAACAATTAACACCGTTAGATTTTCGTAATTTCTTTATTTTTCACCATTTATCGTAAAACTTTCCTACGGCACACCGCGCGTCATCGCGCACCAATATTCCGCCTTGTGTATGTCGAGGAGCACTCGCCCGCGGGCCTCTCGCCACGCCCTCGCCACACGCACGCCACACACACGCCGCACACACGCCACAGCCGCATCGCGACGACTCTAGCTCGCAACAGCTCATATTCCACTCCATTGCCGATTCAACTCATCGCCGCGTCGGTTACGATCGAACTAAACATGTCTCACTGAGCCCTGAGCTTCACAATTGACGTGAAGAATATAAGGTGTTGCGCTCACAAGAAAGTAAGTATATAAAATTCGATCGAATCACAAATCATACATGAATAATTTTGATAATTCGACGTTTTACATTTTTAGAACGATTTCACTCGATACAAAACAAATAAGCGTAAAAATATTACATTTCAGAAATATAATAGAAATAATACATAGAAATATCCATCGTAAGTACATTCGAGCACCATCTTGAAGCAGTCTGACTGCATCCTTACCGTACGACTCCCCGCGCACGGCCGGTGGTCGGTGGTCGGTGCGCGGGGCCCTTGCTTTCCACAATTTAATACATATATAAAAATTGAGACACTGGCCCATAAAAAAGTCGCTTCAAGCTACCGTCGAGAGCTTCCGAAGTCAAAGTACGGCTACGGCTACTCTGGTTACCTCGATACCGCCGTCGCGTCGCACGAAATCATAACACTTAAAATTTCATAAAATTCTATCGAGAGATCCATCCGCGCTTCGACCTACGAACCAGCCAATGCCGAAAAAAAGAACATAACAAGTGTGTATATAAAATACTATTATATAATAATAAACCTATAGGAAATCACATCACACTTAGCATTCTTTGGATACAAAACGTCGCCGGCGCTCCCCGCGCGTGACTCGCGACCTAAGAGTATGATATAACATGATTCATATTTATTTATCGACGAGCAGATAGCAGAAAGTAAAATAGGACGTAATAATCACAGATCGGTCGCCTGTTGCAGGCTAAACAAAAATAATAATGAGTTGGCGAATCACGCGGCGGAGGCACCTTTACGCGCGGCCGCCGGGGGCGAAGCGCCCGCCGACCGCACGCTCCTAACCGAACAGTCCACAGTAACCGAGCCGTGTTACACACGAATTTCGACAAGCAATTCCAAAAAGAATACAAACACATTATCCTCATCACATGAGCCGCATCAGTCCCATAACTCCGACTTACGAAATTACCGAGGGACCTCTTTGCATATTGGATGTCTGATTAAATCAACATGTTCATACGAACCAACTGTGCAAGCAACTCCAGTGGAGAACTGAAGTTATCATCCATTTACAACATGGCCCTGGACCCAATGTTGGACCTGAAAGTTGTTGAATAGTTTCATTAGCATTCCCAAGATCTTTCCCACTGGCGTTCAATTCCTACGTTGGGTTCAAATCCATGTTCTAAATGCATGTTACAACCCTTCAGTATACGAAGACACACTGGCCTATTACATTCGAGGTCTCAAACGAACTCCGTTACGCAAAGTTGCAAAGATTCCACGGCATCGCATCAGTTCCAATACCACCAACTCGACTCTTCTCTCCATACACAACACCCAATATGCCGTCCCGTTACACCTAACACCACAAATTTATATTGCAATCTATTTTTTTTACTTAGCTCCTTTAGCGAACAAAGTCCGCTTCTAATTATCGCGACGGCCATTCTGCGCGCTCGCACGCACGCCGCACGCACGGAGCGCGCACACTGCCCGCTGCGCCTAGTGCAAACCTATCTAGACAACGCCACGTCGCTCGTACTCTACAGAACACAATTTGTATCCATCATCCTCAGCCTAAGGAAAACATTTACCTGGTGCCCGACTGCGTCCCGATGGCCTCCGGGGAGAAATCGCGTTTCGAACATAGAAAGATCCGAAGTCACAAATCATAATAATCGGCTACTCGCCTTACTCGCGCTTCCCGGCTTCCGAGTGACTTGCCAGAAGATGAGAGATCGTCGGCCTTCATATAGCCCTGCGGCCGCTGCCGGACATAGTTCACCGGCTGCGAGCCACCCGAGAAACGCATCAAGGACAAATTGGACGAATCGCCGAGATGACCACTCGGACGAGTCGGCGCACCGCATATACCAATACTATACATAAAATATGAAATATTTAGGACACAATATTTCAAAAATCGTTTTAATCGCTACAAATCATCATACATTATTCAATATAACCTACAATCGATTGGCAGTATTCTTCAGCTTTTCCACCCTCATGATATTAATCGTATCACTCGTGACGCGATCCGAGGCCGACACTCCCGACCTCACACTTAACGCTAACCAAATGAACGTCGTCTCCGGTCTCGGCCACGCGCCACACGACACACGACACTTCGCGACACATGACCGAAGCCATAGCCGACCACCTCGTGGACGTTTTCACCTAACTCATTCGCTCAATGAAATCAATCCTCGTCGCCAACGCCACAGCTGCGGCGGCGCGGCGGGTCACGTGACCAATGTTCCCGTCAACCGTTTACCCTACTCGCCGTCACGCTACCTGAGCTACCTCCAGTCCACGTTACAAGCCGCCGTCACAAAGAAACTCTATCTACGAGTCGCAGCGAATCTAACCGTTCCGTCGTCCGGCCAATCAAAGAAATCACCATAAATCGATACATAACGACAAATCAAAACCCTATTACTTTAATCCAAGCTGACTCCCGAAGGCTCGTACTCTCGAATCTCGTGTTTATGTCCAACCACTATTTTCGTACTATTACATCTTTATATATTCTTTTTTTTGTATTTAATTTCAGGTACTGTGGTATTGCTTATAGGTAATATAATGAATTTCGTTTTCTTTTTTATAATCTTAGTAAGTGGCCATATTATTCGTGTAACGTAACCTGACCGGAAGCACGCCGTGCGCCAGGAGGCGATGCGGCCGTGGGGGGAGGGGGCCGCGCGGGGGGAGCATCGACCGACTACCCTGCGACATCCCGTGTCGTGTCACGACTCGGGGACGACTGGGACACGACCGGAGCTCGGCCCGCGCGGCCCGCTCGTCCTCGCGGCACGCGTACGGTGCTGTCGCGCGAGGAACAGTAAACAAGGAGTGGTGCACTCGCACCACGTGAAACGTAACGAACAGATAAATTATCTTTTAGCAAAACATCAATCAATATCAGAAATATAATTAAAACTAACGTACTATTATAACTCTGAATCTTTTTTTTATTTTATTTTTCTTTTCTTTAATTTTACTTTAGCTTTGTTCCGTATCTATTAAGTGACCTATTTTATTATTAATGTATGTATAACGGTCGGGGAGCGGACGCGACGCGGAGCGTCCCCGCCGCACGCGCTGGTGGGGGGCCCCGGCTCCATGGGAAGAGCTGCCTTCCTTCGGTAACTTACGTTAAACTAGGCTTACGGCTACACATTAAACTTTAAACTCCGACACACCGACGACTCGAACACGACACAATAAGCTGCATTATTCTATACTTGAATAAAGGAAGGGCGAGCGAGTCTTCCGGAGCTAGGGGGCTCGGTGCGGCGGGGGCGGAGAGACTAATGAATATTATAATAATTGACTATCACTTCGGTCTACTGCAGACGATGTCGACAACAACCAACGACAGCGGCGCCCGGCGCGCTCACGACACACGACACGACCTCCACGATGACGTACGAGTGATCCTCGGAAATTGTCATCAATACTTTCAACGAGAATTTAAAGTGAGGAGTCGTGAACGCGCCCGGTTCCGTACAATACACTTAAGAATAAGTAATGCAATGAATGCAGAGCACGCGTCGTGTCGTCTTAAACTCGCAATGTGCCGGGATATATTCGTAAAGGATCCTGGATACTTGGGAAATCTTGCTTTAATCCAAGGACATCAGTAGAAATATTATTAAATAGTTAATCTTTGTTCGCTCTAATACCCGATACTAATTCAAGCTTTGCAGCGCACACCGCTTCAGTAATTCTACATAGTAATAACAAAGGCAACAACAAAACTACATACACAACAACATAGGAAGACGATACGCTTTGCGAGTCAAACTACATTCGTTACTTAAGAAACACTACGTTTTTAAGACGACAATAAACCGTTTCGGCTCGAACCGAATGGTTGGCATGAGGACTATTAATTGAACTAGACGCGTAAACTCTTTTACCACGTCAACGTTAAAGGGTTCTGAATGCTATACCGTACCCTAACATGACGGTGCTATGAACGTGTGGCGCAAAAAGTAACACGATATATTCTACTTTCCCCACTGAAAAGGATCGACAGTGATCGGTGCCTGGACGCTCAATGAACGATACGCGACGGTATTGGTTGGTGACAGAACGTTCTTCCAAAAGTGCAATACTTTTCAATGTAAATAATAATATTATTTGTTACCAGTGTGTGCACAATAAAGAGTATTTTGTTTGTTTGTTCACAGCATGGTTCCGGAGTGGTACGGTATAGGCAGCAGACACCTTAAGATCGGAGTGAGATGAGCTAGTTCAAGTAACGGTCTGAGGTGAATAAAGCGAGGCATGAGACGCGGTCGCGGGGCGGGGCTAAGCGAGGTATCACAGAGGCAGCTCACGATCACTCGGCGCGCAGTCGACGCTGCAAGGGGCCGGCGGCCGTGAAACCAACGACTATATCATATCTTTACGTCTGTGAATAAAATTAAGTCCCTGTTTGGGCGCCAACTACCGATAAACACATATTGGCAGAAATTGCTGTAGCGTTTTCTGTATATCTATTCCTTGCCCAAAGCGTAAAGTGACGTTAAGATATGATAGTAAAGTTGCACTAGCGAAATTAATTCATTTTAGAATATCTAAATGAATACGTTTCCTGGGAGATTGACATACCAAGAACTACTAAGAAGTAGGTATTAAAAAAGAAGGATGAACGGTAACAAAGGGAAACGTGGGAATCTGATCATAAAGTTAGAAGAACACATGCAGAAATTCTAGGATAACGAGCTGGAAAGGTATGACACGTCCAAAGGATTGGATGTCGGGTGAAGTTAATGAGAAAAATAATATAAACACTACTGTGAAACACAAGATGGAAGCTATCAAATATTATGAAGGAAAGGAAAATATTACATATATGTACTGTACGAAGACAGAACTAGGAGAACACGAATTAGAAGTCTGTTGATAGCCGACGGGATAAAATTATAATTATATTTTACCACCAGTACGGGTTTACCTAAAGAGAATGGACGTCAGTGTTAGTATTGAGTAAATCTAAATGTCAAGATCTAAATGTTCACTATTAACTCTAATCGACTTTACAATGAGTAAATCAGGTACGACAATTTGTATATGCTTTGTAAGTCGTAACTAGAATAATTGACTCTGTAAAATGAAGGACTTTTGGTCCTTCGAGCCGGATCAAGAGACATTAGCATCCAGCGAACAACGTAGCCGCCGACCCGACCGAACCGACAGAATCCTGAAATAAAATCCCGCAGAGAAACATCCACAAACCATGCATACCTATTGCCGACGTAAGGACCCACGCGATAACTAGCTTCGTAACATATAGACTATGTTAATATTACGTTTATGTTAAACATCTCATTGTACATATAGTATTAATAATTATATTTTATTGACTGCTAAGCTCCCGCACTCCGACGGGTCGGACTCGAGAATATAATTCATATTTATTCTTCTCTAAATATAAACTCTGTAGATCTTAAAAATCTATGGAACTAAAATTACGTTTTGTACCATAAATTGTTGTTAAAATTAAGATATTTGTCGCGGAGAGACGCACATGCATAATCTATGAGGTGAATGACGAGATAGGGTGAAGCGAGATGTGAAAGGTGAGGTGAAGGGGTGAAGTGAGGTGAGGTGAGGTGGGCGTGTGTGCGGCTCCCCGCGAGCCCGCAGACAACAAGACAAGCGATACGGAACTCGGACGAAAGGTCGCGGCGCCCGCCCCGCGCCACAACACAACAGGAACCACTACCCTAACTTACGATACGATGAGAACGTCGCGTCCGCTCCCGAATATAGTTCTATTATTTATTCGTTAAGAGAAATGTATTTTTTTTTCATATAGATATTTTTAATTTTTTTTCTATATTTAAACTTTATCGGACGCCACATTTTACCCAAACTATTTTTAATGAATTCTCGAAGGGAAATGTACCGTAAATTAACCTACTCGGGGACCGTGTTAGACTGCATCTGAGGTATCGGGGAGGGGGGGAGGCACCGAGGGGTCTACTGGGACACGAGGGGTACGAGGGGGCGATGGATGGGGGATCACCTGTCGTTGGGGGATGCAATCTAAGACGCCGACTACGTCTACATTAGGACAACATCGATTAATTTACAATTACCGGTTCAAACATTTGTCAGAGGGGAGTCCCAAGAGTTTAAATACGATACAGTCGTACAAATGAACATCTTCCATTGCAACGGTGAGGATTATTAGCGTTAAACCTATTAAAACTTTAACTCGACGACGTAAGCATAAAATCACAATAAACAACAGAACGTTCCACAATAGAGCTGCTAGTTGGGGCACAGTTATCGGTTAAAATTAATTACGCATCTACTCCGGCCTCCGGGGGGATGTGCCCGGCGTCAACGGAATAAATCGATTCGTTGGTCTACATCTACTACTATAGTAAAAAAATATAATGAAACATCTGCGACGACCGACTGCAGCCGGCGCCGTAAGAGGCAACGTACAACACGTAACAGCGTGGCGGCCGCGCGCCCCGCGTCGGACCGGACCAACATGCGGCACTACCTAACAGTAATCATCGTTAAACCTACTTAGGACACTGAAGCATCGAGCATCAAACCAGACAACATGAAACATAATTATTATAACATATCATTATTATAGACTTTGAATTCGTTTCCGACGCGGGGCGTTGCGCTCCCGGCGCGCCACTAACAACATGATGCCGGGACAAGCGGGAGACGCGAAACATAACGCTATCAATAAAAAGATCATTAGCCTAACATTGTATAATTAACGCAACGTAATATAAAACGTTAATTTCCTAATGTGACTGGACCGTGGATATCTGCGTAGCTACGTATATCTTATATAATCCGAGATATGAAGAGACTTTCGGCTAGTCACTTCCGTACATAATATTGAGAGCGAGCTCGCGCTGGGGCCGCCCGCCGCGGGGCGAGCGGTCGTCGTCGCGGAAGCTACAAATAAAAGGTGAAAATCACAATCGGCAAGGTCGTTCCCGATCGCAAAAGTAGTACAAAAAACAAAAGAAAAACAAAAATAGCATAAATACATTTAGTAAAGAAGTGAAGGCACGCCCGACGCCTGGTGTAGTGATGACCTTATCCTACTGCGTCCCGCGCACACGTACGTCCGTACATACATATATACAAGCATCCACGCACTCACACACACTTACGCGCGCGTACTCACACGCCCTAGTCTTGCGCTGGCGCCGTCGGTCCCGCGCGGGACGTCAACACGAAACCGATCTTATGACGTAGACGATAGAGTCGCGACTCCGACGAGCGGCCAGCGCGCGACTCACACGGGTGCTTACCAAACTTAACCTACCCCGGTGGAGCGGCCGCGGCGCAGCTAGGCGGACACAACGCGATAAAACAAACAGATTTCATACATACATACACCGAATATTACATACGCTACACTAGGATCTCATAAGCGATCAACAAAATTTTTATCTCGACGCCCAAAACGTGACTAAAAGTAGACGAGTCCGTAACTTTAGAAATTATTATTATTATAATAATATAGAAAGATAATAAATGGATCCAATCAATTTTATAAGCGATTGACAACTTTGGCAGTCTTCCGCAACTCCGAACCTCCGTCGTGGTTAAGTCTTTTTTCTTCGCTTACGCACATATACCTACAATAATAGTAATCGCATAAAATCATACTTTTAAAAAAAATTATGGCCATCCGATGGCACGAGTATACAGGTTTAAAGCGAGTCTCGCGATTTAAAATCTTATTACAAATGACAAAAGATTCAAGTCTTCCCCCACATCAAATTTAGATGAAATAATATGCTTCCAGCTACCACCCGCGTGTTTAGGGAACTTCCGTTCCTCCGAGCGAACCGCTCGTTCCAACGTCAAACGTTACCACACCGTTCCTAATTCATACAAAAGTATTTAATATTATATTATACATAGATAGATATAAAACGCTAATAATTTAGAAAAGTGTCGCCGCGGCCGCATCCACCTCACAACGTATAAACATTTTAAATCCCTCGGATCGTCGCCTACGAGTTATATCACAGCAGTGCGCCTTACCTAATTACATGGCACAAACTGAAACAACATTTCCGACCTTAACCCCGCATAGATCCGGTGTCCCGGGGCCGGCAGACCGTATCCCGAGGGCGTAAGGTTTCAAATATTCCCCCAATGTTGTGCCACGATTATGATTCGAGTGTGACCGCTGCGCCGCGGCCACACAGCGGTGGGATCGCACTCAATTTTCAACTTATTATAGATAACATTGTTCTAAAGGTCAAATTATGTTTTATACTTTCGTACAACTGTAGAAGCCTAAACGAGTGTGCGAACGAATTTTTCAAACTTGCAATTTCCATAGCGATATCTGGTGCATTATAAAGTTGCCTTTAATTTGTTTCTATGTGTCCCACCGCCGGGCGCGCGCCGCGGCGCAGCGGCCGATATAATACGCGCCCTGTAAACACCCGGTGTCTATCCTCCTGCTCCGACGCCCGGACCATCTCTATTGCCATTTTTAATATTAATACATCAGGTAAAAAGATACATTAGTCAGCAGCGGGCCTCACAGCTTCAAGGAATCAAGTGGCAGTACAATCGTTTATTTACAGCTTTCTTGTTTATTGATCCCACCGCTGCCACCAAGTGTTTCAATGCCAGATGGACGCAGGAAACATTTTTCAGGTAATTTTGTCAAACATTAAATTTTGATAATTTTATTAAGAGAACTTTCATTTATAATAATTGTTTATTCGACCGAGTTTTAATTAAATATTAAGACCAAAATTTGCCGTAAGACACATAGAGATGGTTCGAACGCGGCTCCACTTCCGCTCCTGTCATATGCATCACAGTTGAAACAGACGAAACACTATTAAATAATTCATATTAAAAAAAATACACCTACATGCTACACGAGTGGCGTTCTGCCGACCTCCGCCGATAGCGTTACGTCACAGTGCAGCGGCGGTCGCACTCGTACAATTTATTTTATACCTACGTACTCGTTATTAATAGTTATAATTAATTTTTTAAATTTTAGTCCATTACCGAATCGTTTCAATTTTGAGTAGCCACCGCACGGCCGATTGGATAAAGTTCAAAGGAACGCACACGGCGCGTGCACGCTTCTCTAACGTATGGACAGCGAGGATTCCACACTGATTTCGTGTTAGCAATTATATATTATACTATTTCAATTCTGTGAAAAGTAACGAAAGTGAAAAATCTTGAATCAGTTTGATCAATTCATACAGCATTTAAAAATCAAATTGAGCGCCATAGGCTCTGGCACCCTTACATCACAATTTCGCGAGTTTGCCATTTTTAGTTAAAAAAATATTTATTTGTCACACTTGAACACTAATTACAGTGATATCATTTAACAGAATGCCATCGACAATTTGCCAAACATCAACGATTACGTATCATACATCCAAGCTGTCCAACCGCCGGGAGCGGGCGCTAGGGTGCGGCCACACGCCGCGCACGACTCAACATTATTTACACGAAATACATAAATCACAGTTAACAAACTGAACAGGGACAAGCGAAGCAGATACAACCGGAAAGTGATACCGAACTGGCATCGGTCGTGGCGAGCTCACTCGGGGACAAACGACGATCTATTACTTCATTATTGCACGTGTCACTTCCAAGGTCATGTAACGAAGCAGCGTGGTAGAATCAGCTCTGCTCCTCTGGTATTAAAGTCCTCGGAAAAGTTATTGTTAATAACGCAAGTAAATTAGATAATTTACTTTTATTTGTCATCTGAATATGACAAGCAAATGGGATATAAACAGATTATGAGGTCTTAATAATCGGATAAAATTAATAAGACATTCACTACATGTTTTGTATTTTTAAACAATCAATTGGCGGGTCGTCTCAGTGCAATTAATAATTCATACGCAGGACACATCTAACTAGCTTACTTTACCACGTTGCTCCAATACGAAGTTATATGATTTTAGTAGGAAGTATTTTCTATCAGGAGAAGAAGGTTCGATTTCAGCTAAGAACCGCTATCATGAGTTTACTATCATTATTGAAGTGAAGCGAGTGAGCGCACCAGCCCGACCCGTCGACAAGTAACTCGGCCCGACGCCGCGGCGTCGCAGCGCCGGCCAAACAGAATGTAAAGCTCAAACAACGTCATATCACATCACCTTAACACTAGGAAATATACATAACATACGACTATACGTATATAAAATACTATATACAGTGAGATACAGCGGTCCGGATTGAAGACTCGGGGTGTTCTCTATTGCCTCGTGTAGAGCTGTGCAGTGCTGGTGATGGGGGGTCGGGGGTCGGGGGGGGTCGGGGGGTAAGGGGGTCGGGGCAGGGGTCCCGGGGGTCCGGGGTCGGCAGCGGCGTTCAGTGCGCACCGTCGCATCAAATCCGAGGCGGTGCGCTGCCCGTGAATGTATCCTGGAAAACAGGGAGTATGATATTATTATATGTTTTTATTATATTAACTGCTGTTTAACACATCAAAGACCCGTTTTTAAATCTTAGACATCTTCAACAATATATTTTTAAATGAAATAAAAATCATTTTCATGCAAGCTTTTACATTAAATAATAATAAAGTAGATATTATATTAACATTGAAAAGCACATTGAATTTATTTTATTTTTATAATATTAACATTGAAAAGCTTTTACTGACTCTGTAAATTTGGTGTGCAATAAAGTGTAATAAATAAATAATATTTTTATTTTAATATCCAAGAGGCACGAGAAAGTAAAATGAAAATAATTTATTCCATCCCATTATTTCCGTTGTGTTGACTTAATTAATTGCTGATTAAAAAAATATTTCGTTGATGAGATCAAAGTATTTAACAACGAGACTTCTGTCACAAAAATTTGAGTTTTACTAGTCCAACGGGGCAAGTGAAACTCAGATGTTCTAAACAGTGCGTTGTTCCATGAACAACTCAATAAGACTAGTGGAATAGACCCTTTAAAACACTATAATTTAGGCTGTGAAAACAGGCTGACTGCCTTGAAATGCAATTTTTATCGAAATACATGAGATGTTAAATATAATTTTAATAAAATAGGTAAGGAAGGCTAGCAATGGTACTGATAGTGGAACTAAAGAAATAAGCGTAACCCACAGCCTGAGAGTAACATTTATTGACTTGAGTAACTGTCGACTGAGTGTAACACATAAATTGGAGTTGCGCATAAGTTGCTAGCGCTATGTCTGTGAACATAAAGTTTACGACACTGCACTGTATGCAAAGTGAATTTTTCAATTGGGCGTGGATGGCCAAAGCCTGAAGTAAACTATGAGAAATAGTGAAAAGTGCTTAAAGGAAAGTCCTGGGACCGATTTTAATGAAACATTCATCCTGCATAATGTCTACGTGTAGTTCATGGGGGCTAAATATTGCTACTACGAGCAGCTGCGTGTGTATGTGTTAATGTGTGTCTGTGTGTGTGTGTGTGTGTGTGTGTGTATGTGTTGTATAGGCATGCACTCACTATGTCTCTGGCGGGCTGCGCGCTGCCGCCGCCCTGCAAGCGAACGACCACGGTTATCAATATCTCAGGGAAGCGACGCTCAGCAGGGTAATTCACGTAACTTAAGAAGTTCGATTGCAGTGCAGTTGCAGCGACGTTCCGATCAAAATGACACTTTCCGTATTCTCTTGCGCTGTCAAACACGCTCACGTCACGCGAGCGCGTCTCAAGCGCGCTCACGTCACAAAAAGGTATTCTGATAATGCGCGTCAAGATAGCGTGTTCCCGATCGCAGTTTGATTGGTATTCTCATAAACTTTTGAAGTTTGAAGTCTCATAAAGTTTGACAGGCGCGCAGGAGAAGTGAAGTTCACATGCAGTTTGCGTGCAGTTGGCGTGCAGTTGACGCGCAGTCAAAAAATTATGACAATACGGTTTAGACGCCAAACTTCAACTTGATTGTAGCGTCACTCCAACTTGATTGCAGCGTCACTGCAACTTAATCGATGCGTCTTAAAGTTACGTGAATTAGGGTACTGTACTACCATTTTTGGAACGTTCCTTATCGCGCGTTGTGAAAGGGGGCTAGGCGGAAAATTACGACACTTTTTGATTCTTACGTTTGACGACACTTTTTTTGAAGTGATTCACAGAGTTTTACAGAGATGGCGCTGTACTGTACAACTTTCTGAATCACGCTAGCGTGATTCACAAAGTTTTACAGAGACGGCGCTGTACAACAAAACAATACTTAAATCAAAAGGAACTTCGTTCCATCCGGGTGTCCCTTGACACCTCTCATGTTTTTTTTATATATTTATTGTACGTGTACGCGTGTGTGTATGTGTGTGAGTAGGAGGGGGACGGGGGATATAACAATTTCGGTATATATGTATGAGGTCAGTTTTTTATTAAATGTGCTGAATAGTGAAAGTAGTAACTGGGAGGACCTGCCGAGCGAATGATTCCGGATTCGATTCCCTTCCAATTTTATCAATCGTTCAAATCCCCGTGCTTTAGTGATGTATAAGAAGTTTCAACAAACTCGTGGAACAACTTCGCGACAACGCTGCGCTGCGGAAGGCGCTCCGTAAATAGAATAATCAATATAAAGTAAGTGGTGCAGTACAAATTATAAGGAACACAACTTTGCGGCTCTTTAATATTTAATACATCGATTTGAGGGCGCGGCGCAGCGGTGCACGCCCGCCGGTCGATACCAGGAATTATACAATATAGGATTGATACTTGTGGAAGTAGACTGAAAGAGTTATATTTCGTAACAAAACGATAACATCAAAATATTGTACAATAGAACATACTTAGTAGAACTTCACTAAAACTTTGGTACGAACATAAATCAAAAAGTTCAAACAATCCCGAGCCCGATATAAAATTAAATATTTTGTGTAAGATGTAAAGTTTGGCACCGATTTACAATATTTCAAAAAATAGCGTATAAAATAATACTTTAAGTATACGAATATGTAGGAAGATCAGTTTTTCATTAAGTTATTTTTCACTTTTAAAGTTTGAAGGCGGTTATACTTTTTATTTTAAAATTTTTAGTTTTTCCCAAAATTCAAACCTTGAAACCACCTATCGGTCCATATAATGTCCATGTACGTATAGTAAAAAAAAATTAACTCTTAACCGTTGAGGAGTTGTACCTTCCATTATTATCATTATCAGACTCAAATACTTGGACAGCTTCAGAAAATATATGAAAAACGTAATAAGTGCCTATAAAATTTAAGGGTTGCCCTGGGATCCCATCATCAGACCTGACTTGGTTACAATGGGACCAAATTGGAAGTATACCCTGCCGAACAAAAGAACAGAATTTGAAATCGGTCCACAGTTGCCGGAAAAATCGGTGAACATTCATAAAAAAAATATACAGTGGAACATAGGAACCTCCTCCTTTTTGAAGTCGTCAGGGCTTATCAAATTCACCAACAAGCTACCAATGCGAACATTCACTAGTGCGTTTGTAGTTTTATAGGAAGTGTGTGTGTGCGCGCGTGTTTGTGTTTGTGTATGTGTGTGTGTGTGTGGGGGGGGGGCAGTACGCACCTGGTGTCCCCCCTGGGGCGAGAGCTGCGCGCGCGCCATCTTGTCGCAGTAGTCGGCCAGGATGTCCCGGAAGCGCGTCCAGCACTTCTCCGGCACCGTGATGGCCGTGCGGAAGTTGCTCTTCACCTGCAACCACCCAACCGGCGACGCTCAACCAGCTTCCACCGACCACCACATCTCACCTCACACCGCGGTTTTCTGACGGACCAACTACGTACGCACAACTAGTGGTATGGCACAATTAATAATTTTTTGTGGTTATTTGTTTAATCAGCGGTGTTTATCCTTTCAATTTTAATAAATGTATACGTAATGGATTATAGAAAATAGTTATGCTTAGTTGTATCTAGTTGTACATAATTATGTAGTTGTGCCAATGCGAACACTTAATTGTGCCATACCACTAATTGGGATGTTGACACTAACTGTAAATTGAAATAAAATATTTTAAAGTATTGGGAACATTCAAAAACCTAAAATATTATTCTTTTATCGTAATCAATCCCAATAAATTAAATATAATTAATTTAAAATGTTTAAAATAATATTCACTGTCACGTGACCTCAAACGCCATTTTGAACAATATGACGTCATGGTTCGTATTTTAAAAGCAAATTCAACAAATTTCAATTGACCGCTATATAGTATTGTATAGTTTAGTGACGTCACGTGACGTTCTCGGTGGGAAAGATAATGATTTTTATTTATCAATTTTTGTTTTGAAATTGAAGATTATTATTTTTATAATATTATTTTCGTGAATATTAAGGTTCTATGAAATAAAATTGAATTCTAAAATTAGTCAACATCCAAATTGTGAGTACGTAGTTGGTCCGTCTGTAAACCCTCGCACCCCTCCCCGCGACACCGTGTTGCGGTAACATTCGATGCGGTAGCGAGCGGTGTTCAGTCAAACATTATACAAGACCCGCAGTAATCCGACATAAGTTTTGCAGGGCGATGTCAGATTACCGGCAGTCCCAACTCAGAGTCACTAACGGTTACTTAAATCGCCCTTAAGTACAGAATTTATATGTTAATTCTTTACTAAGGAGCGATTAATGTAACCATTAGTGACACTGATTTGGGGCGTAAGACTGCCTAAGACCCTCTATAGTCCGGATTTTTTGGAATAAGAGTACTGTAATCTGACAAATTATAAATCAAAGAATCTATTTGAACTTTTATGAATTGAATTTTTATGTACAATCAACAGTGACAAGCGTGTCGAATTACAGGGGGCTCCGGATTCGCGTCAAATTTTAATAAACTCTTAAAAATCAGTTAGTGCAACTCTTATCTGTAATAGAGTAAGGCATACACTATACATTATTTCTTTGCTAATACTTGCAAGTTATTTAAACTAATAATCCCTGTGTCTAACTCTTTAGTAATATGATTTGGCAAGTAATCGGGGTTTTAACTTTCTTTTTATATATTTCTAGTCAGTATTTTATTGGTCATTGGTCCGCTGATCGTACGCACCGTACGCGCGTGCGTGCTAACGGGCGGACGATCTCATGTCATCTAGTTTTATTTTACTTCAATAACGTCTGTTGGCAATCTACGTAAAGTACATATAATAGTTTTTACTAGCACAGGTTTTTAGGGACATTTCTCAGATTTGGATTCCTTAATGTTTTATACTAATACATATTATAAAGAGGAAAATTTTGTTTTTTTTTTGTTTGTAATGGATAGACTGAAAAACTACAGAACCAATTTAAAAAATTTTCACTTAAAGAAAGCTCTTTTCTTTCTGAGTAACATAGGCTATATTTTATTAACAAAAAACTTGGAGGTTCTATATGAAAACCGAAGCAAAACATAACACGACCATTGCACGTGCTATTTTCATTCTACAACTGACGTATGACTAAACTGTCTATATTGTTGCAGTACCAAGACTACAAGTGCCATCATACCCCACTACACTGGCTATTATAATTAACTTCACACTCCTATGACAACATTTTTGAAAACCTCAAACATGCATTTTGCTTTCTATATTGAATTCATATAACACTTTTTGGAGCTATTTTAAGATCCCATTTTCAAAGACATCCTTAAAGCGAATTTATTCGAAACACACACATAATAATACAATACGTTTATTGTGTTTGTAGTTACAACTTAGGAAAGCCGCCAGGTGTAGCTGACAGCAGGTGAGGTGAACAAACCTGCAAGCCTCCCCGGGGCACCTTGGCATCATCCTTGGAACCTCCAGTGCAAATAAAATGTATTAACAAGGCACTGCGTTATCACTACTGGAAACGATGCGATTTTTGCGTGCGGTACCAGGTACAACAATTTTCTTCTTTATTTATTTAGGTTTGTCAACAAAATTACATTGTATTATGCATTTTTAATGAAATAAGCTTAACGTCACTTCAATAAATAAATTTTAACATACATTACTCTTTCATCAAGACGACTGAACGATAGCCATAATTCTCATCCATTATAAGTGAGCAGTGAACACCAACAAAACTTGAGCGCACGCAAAACTCGCATCGTTGCACACGAACCAACATACGTCACCGACACCGCTAGTCACATCCAAATGCTGCGCATACTACGGAACACGTAAATGATAGTTCAGTGCGACATTCAACCATACAACAGGCAAGGGACGCATGCAGGACTCCAATCCAATACTGATGGGCTCAAACAATTACACCGACGTCCAAAATAAAATAAACCAAGCCTCTCTTACCTCGGAAATGTTATGTACCTTAACAAACGGACATTTTTACGAGTTAAAAATTTTGAATTTCAATCACAATTTAGTACAAGACAAATTTGAAAGAACAGTACAATTAGTGGGGGCCAAAACCGACACACAAATTTAGTTAATCCGACACCTCGTAGCCTGCACAGAGTTCATTGACCTGGCGACGTAAAGACGTGTGACGTCACACGGACAGTAACAGTGGAAGCGAAAATTAAGGCATGTTTTAATGAAATATAAAAGAAAATTCTATGTATGAATAATGAAGCGACGAATTATAATAACAAGCAGTTACAGCGCGTGGGAGTCTTCACACCTGTCGGCGTTGAATCTTTCCCTTACATTTTTAAATGCCCATATATAACTATACGAGTAATTGTGTATAAAATAACTTCATTTTATGCTGTTAATAAAAAAATATTTTTCATAGTTTAATAAAATGAAAGATATGAATATTATGACAATAACTGTATTGATCATATAATAAAGGTCTATTTTACTTTTACCTATAACGGGTAGTGATTATACATCTTATGCATTTTCTGGTAACTCTTTCAATATTTGTTTGGCGGAACTGTTTGATTAGCATAAGACCATCTATCGAATATAATATGGGATCAATAAATTTTCTTTTATTTATTGTTGTAGCGTATTGAAATAAGCAGTTATTATTCAATGTGTAAAGAAAGCTTCGTCAACAAAATACATATTTCTTTGACTATTCAGACAGAACTATAAACCGGACATGTACGCACGGCACCGGCCGACTCGACGTCGACACGTGCACGCACTCCCCGCGGGCCCACAACCGACAATGAGCCGTGTGTCAGTGAGGATAAGATTCAAAATTACCGGCATTACCTCGCTGACCTTCATGTAGATGCCGCGGTTGTTCTGTCCGATGTCGAAGTAGAAGTTCTTGTTGTCGACGCGCAGGTGCCGGCCCTCGGGCAGCTCGCCTTTGAACCTACACACAAACACACACATTGTCACTGATGTCCATGTGAGTTACCACTCACCATTAGGTGCTTTATCTGTTCATTAGCTGACAATACATAAATATATTATAAGAACATTACTTCTCATTGCTGATGGCCATAAGGTATCCGGAAGTCACAAGACGTGTGACAAGTGACGCATATTGTGTAACACACGACGCATGGCATGTGACACCTGAAGTATGGTGTTTGACACCCGACGCATATTGTGTGACACCCGACGCATGTTGTGTGACACCCACAGATTACCCCCAATAGATACCGCATACAAGGCAACTGACGCGCGCCAACACGTACTTGCATTTGCATGTTCACGACATTAATTTCGACCAATACTGACCCGTCACGTTCAAGTATGAATTAGAAATAGCCAATCACAGCGCATTTTAATGTCCCCCGCAAGCCGCACCTTCCGCCAAATTTTATTTATTTATTTATTTTGTACACACAAAAACATGAGTACAAAAATTTTGTGAGTTCAAACTAAGAAAATTTCACTTATGCGGTATCTATTGGGGGTAATCTGTGGTGACACCCGACTCATGTTGTGTGACACCCGACGCATGTTGTGTGACACCCGACGCTTGCGGTTCGTGTAACTCACCCGCCGTCATCGGTGCCGAAGTCGTCGAGCAGGTCGGTGAGCGCGTCGCGGAACTCGATCATGCCCTGCGCCGGCAGCGCCACCTGCGAGCGCGGACCTCCGCGCGTGATGGTCTGCGACACGCGCAGGAACCGCCCGCGCGAGTTCTCCTTCAGGTCCAGGTAGTAGCGACGGTTGTCCTGCGTTACACTCGCACCGTTTATGCAACGTTATCAATGATATTAAACTATAGATACGTTATGCCCTTACAAATCAACCAAAAAATCTGTTCCGACCGAGCTACAACACACACACGTTTTATCTTTTGTTTCACTACACCAATCACTATTACATTGGTAAATTATGTAAAAGGAATGGCACTACTAAAACCATAATAGTGAAAAAAACAACTAGAAGGCCTCACTCAGGGGCAGCTATCAACTGTCTAAATTCGACTGACATAATTTCAGCGCCGTCTTGGTATATCTTGTATATAATATCATTGAACGTTATACTAACAAATATATACGATTGCTCCTTTATTAAACTAGATATGGCTTAATGTATAACCAAACATAATATTTGATAATAAATAATAGAATTATCCTGCATATTAAGTCACTTATCTGATTGGCATATCCTTGGCTTGAATGCTGTTATGGTAACGACGGTTAACATAATAATAAATCTTCAGTTTTCTTTTACAAACATTTCATTTTGTTATTAGCTGGCTTACATGGCTTAATTACTATCGTACAGTGTTAATTTGACGACTGTTGGAGGAATAGCTACTCTGACATAACAAAACCATGTTCGAACGTGTTAAGTAGATCATGCATCTACAATATCTACATTTCCTAAACATATTAAATATGAGGTAAGTATCCTGACTCATAATTTCCTCTAATCTTTGTGTGTAGTACCATAAGTCTCCTACTGCAGACCTCTCACCTTGCACCATCCATACCTTGAGCATCATCTCTGACTTGAGCTTCCCGTCATCGGGCACGTTGTCCGGGTTGGGCGGCCCCAGCGACGAGTAGTAGTCGCTGAACGAGGACAGGTGGTCCCGGAACTCCGCCGCCGTCGACATCGCCAGGAAGATCTGACTGCGCCGCCCGTCGGCACCGATCTACACGCAGACACGCTTCAACTTAATCAACGGCATGGTTTAGCTCGCCTTCAGTAAGCGCATCTTAAACTTTACTCCTAAGGGCCGGCTCACATCGAGACGCGGTTCGCCAATTGGCATCTTAAAGCGGTCGCATGGAGTTTCGTCTCGGTGTGCGCCGACCCTAAGATGTTTGTGCCACAGATAATTGAATTGCCTTGAGGAGCGAAACGTCCTTTATCGAAGTTGTTCCAAAATTTGAGTTTTGTGTTATAGATTATTTACCATCTATCCTCAGCTAGCGTCTATATTACGAAGAATTATAAGCAATCATTATATTATATTTCTGATGATTGGGTAAGTACAAACGGATTTCCTCGGATCCTAATGGTAAGTAGGATCCAGAACACCACACAACGAAATAACCCAGTACCACAACAGATACAATCCTCGTCACGTTTAGAAGATTACTTGGCGATAACCAGCGATCTATTGCTATCGATACCGGTTACATAACGCTATCGCGTTACGCAACGTCAGGTGACTGACGGCTCCTTGTTTATGTTTCGATCGGACGAGCGTATTGTGGCATCGTGGCAACATAAATCAATGTCACGAAAGATTAGAGCGAGAAGGCGATGTGCACTGCAACAGAAGACTTAAGAAGTAGCTCTATCCAAGAAGCCGTAATAGCTTCGTGGTTTATTTCAGTCTACCAAATCCTCCGAAACGTTGATTTTTCATTGTAAAATACTTGGGGTGTGAGGTCTTCATTTCTCTTCGCGCAAATGCAAGCCAACCTCGTGACGCGCTGTACAAAGGACGATGACGTCATAGCCAACGGTCCCTCGTGTAGGAGGTTGATGTGCTGTATCTGTATATGTATCAGTTAAATTCCTCTATTCCGATTAGGTTTAATATTATAAAAATACTGGAATCTCCTGGCATAATACAAAAACGATTTTGATTTTGTTATCTTTTCGAATTTTTATGGACAGTCGGCAAAAGAATTAGGTATGCAGGGCATGAAACAAACACGTTCGGTAATGTTTAATATTAAGGAATGTTTGTGTTATATGTTAAACGCTACCTGTATAAGCAAGATACGATTTAACATTGATAATAACACAAAAATTCTGTAATATTAAACATTACCGAACGTTTTTATTCCATGCCCTGCATACCTAATTCTTTTGCCGACTGTACTCAGGTGCAGAGTGCTCAATTTTCGTATTATGTCGCACCCAACCCGTTAAAAAGTTACCATATTAATCGAGTCTAGAATATCATCAACGCCTGTTAGCAACAATATAACCGAGAACATTCCCCTCGGCTGGTAGCCATGGTGATATTGCTAACGGTGTGTAGGTGCGAGCTGGATCGATGCTGATGACACACCTGTGGATACCTTCTAACGTCTGTCTCGTCGAGCGGAATACCTATTGCTATCGGGAACGTGATACTTGATTACTATAGAGATAGTGATGACCGCTAGTGGCAAAGTTTTAGGAGCGTCTTTGAGGCCGAGATATCGTTGATAGACTTTGAGCTTGGGCAAAATGGAATAGATTGGCAGCCTGCTAAGCCCGCTAAAAGAATAATCTTAAGTTAAGAAAATCTTAAGTTACTGTCGGCACTTCTGACCACGCCGGCGTTACTTAACCCGGGTCGGTAGTTTAAAATAAACTCGAGCTCCAACGAACCATATAAAGGCTACTAAAATTTAATAGGCAAATTCGCTCCCAAAATACAATAATAATCATCTCAAATTTGAGAGCACTTTCAACAAGCATCAAAATAGTTTATCGTCTAAGCTTAATTAAAATATGGCGTGCTCATGTCGTGACCCTAAACTTGTACGGCGAGATAACGGGTCACTCACCTCCGCCACTTTGATGAACCGCCCCCGTCGGTTCTGCTTCACGTCCAGGTAGAACCTCTTCGACTGGATCTGCAGCATCTTCGTCGCCAACTCCTGCTCCTGTGGCTGTTGACCTGCAAGCGAGGACAGGTGGAACTTTACAACAGTTAACAGTTAGAGGACAGGAGACTTGATACCTGGTGGACATAGTTACTCATGTACTTCTCCGGGGCTAGTGGAGTTGATACGTTGCTTAATGACTTGGAAAGGCTTAGTTCACTGATCAAGTAGCTGGTTGTAAACACGAATATTTTGTTGAAGCTCGAAAGGTTATTATTATTTTATGGGTGCTAATTAAACTGACTTCTATTTAATAGCATTATTCTCCTTTAAAAATTTAAGTTGTTCTCTGAATTTCTAATCAGCCACCATCAATGCGCGTCTAAAAATACCTACTATTTTAGCCACCATATATCTTCGATGTAAGCTTACATACAACTTAGTATGTTAGTTATTTTTCAGCATCTAGAATCTTTTCATAATACGTGGACGGAACATTTTAAATACGTGGTCATCGCTTATAACACCTAGAGGTCCAAGAGCGTCACCGATGTAATGCCGGTTCCTGCTGGATTTCCGACACGTTAATGTTTCATAAATTAACAGTCACATGATTCCTACATCAAGTATCTAGTGAGTGTAAATATAGTAGTTATTTCTTTGTTAGTGACTGTAAGATGGGGACCATAGGGCCCTAACCTTCTCTAGGTTAGATGCACCTAGCACTCTATCATTCATACACCGTTCATATGAAGCAAACCTCTGTCCCAACATGTAAATATCTAACCGGCCAACTCAACCGAATACGTATAGATATAACAGGTTTGCGCAGTCAACGCCCTCGGGCTTATCTCGTGGCTCCAGCCGAGCGCCGGTCGGGAGCCACCAGATAATCGGCTTCCGATGACCGAGCCCGCGATAACAGCCATAATCCCTATCTAACTCTAATCCACAGTTACCGACGGCTTTTGGAGCTTCTCGCCGAAGAAACAATCACTAATTCAGATTAAATCGTATTTCACAATCCACTTTATCTTCAACGCAAGGCCACTTCGTTACACTTAATTACTATTATTATATTGCGAATTATCTTTTTACAATACATGTCCATACATACATAAATATTTAGGTAAATACATATTGTGTGTCCTGTCCTGCGGCCTTTTCGTGCTCTACAAGGTACAGTGCGTGTAATCTTTACCTCTCAGCAAGTTTCATAGTGGTGATAAACACGATAGTTGATAACACCGATATTGTAACAAACGATAAATCAGTTTGAGATCTCGCGAGATCGAGATTGCATTCAATAGCGAGCGAGCCCTGCGCCCGCGCATCGCTTCAGACTCGCTTCATTAGTGAAGCCACTAGTGCATTTTTTGTTTCGTCACAGATAGCTGTTTACTGTTAATTGATGCAAATGCGTAAACGATTCGTCCATTATACAAAAATCGCGTATTTCCGTTATGTGATTAGGTATAGATGGCGCCGCGTATTGTTAAAAAGAGAAATCATTGCATGTCAGTCGAACAATTTGTTACAAGAGGTCAGCTGGCGCCAACCTCAAAAATAACTTAATAGGGTATTCATTTGTTATTTTATACATTTAAGATTTTTTTTTAAGTCGTATGTTTTTTCATTTGCAATTTTACTTCCGAATAATTTGTTTATACCAATTCACAAATATCTATTCTTCTTTGACATAATTATCATAAAACTGTTGAACCGATTTTGATGAAATCTTTATTATTTCCTATGTTTCGGTTCCTGCGGAAAAAACCTAAATATATTGAGGTTCTTGATGGTGAGCACCCTTACATAGTAAAAGCCACTCTCTACTTCTTCATACTATGAAATAAAACAGCCCAAAAGCTGAATTAGCCCGAGTCTTATCGTGTACTCTAAACCTAAATTGTTCAAGTTATTAACGAAGCAGTTAGCAGTAACGTAACGTCATAACTAATGCAGTTAATTATTATGTAATTGTGCCGTAACAATGAGGAAATCGCAACGCCGAATGCACCGGTGCGCGCCGGGCTGCTGGCTCGGAGGGAAGGCTTGGCGCATGTCACAAAACCCACATTTATGTGGTGTCCTTACTAATATGCCGGGAAATATGATTCACAAAGAACAGCTGACACAACATTGCCCTGCCTAAAATATTGCTAGCAGTTCTGTGTTTGTTGAAACTATCAAAATGGCGGCGAAATGACGATGCCGCGATGGTTTTGTATGGATATAGCCGACAAACCAGACCATCCAACTGACGATAAATGGCCCATGGACATTAGCAACACCAAAGGCATCACTGATGCGTTGTCAGCCACGAAAAAGAGAAGAAAAAGAAAGAAAGAACTGTAGGTTTTCAAGCCCTCAGCCGGAACACGAATCGTTTGGTGGCTGGCTCAAGCAAGATACACCAAAAGAAACTCGCATTCTCTTACGCACCTAATATGCACATAAATTATTGCCATTAATGTAGTGATGTCTATCTAATACAGAATTTGAATTGTAAATAAGGATTGTTAATAGAAAGTCAATAGTTTTCGCATATTCATGATCTGAAACAAAATATTGTCCAAAATCCAGTCCAGTCCAACTTTGGCAGGTTCGGCCCAGCTGCGCAAGAGGCCCTAGAGCCTGACCGTCGGCAGGTGGTTTCGCAATGGTATCGTAACTAATGGTATCTCGTAATTAGAACTCACACGATCGATTACACTCGCCGAGCCGCGGGCGAACGAACCACGCACCGTCTATTGTAATGGGCTAATGATGGTGTCAACACCTCAGACACCGTCTGGGTCTGAGGTCTGGGTATGTTGATCGAAGGGATGTCAGTTATGGAGCGAAATCTCGTACTATCGGGGCTCTGATGTGTAGTGCTATAATATAGCCGACGAATAATGTTGTCTTATTGACTATTAGCTTTTGATACAGGGGCGTAGCTAGTACGCTAGATAGCGTAGATATCGACGTGTCAGCCACATCAATGATACGAGGCCCTCTGGCTGCAATAATCAGAAAAATTTACGAACCCCGACGGAGGGGGCCCCTCGACATATTCTAATATAGGGCCAATCTACGACAAGCTACGCGAATACTTCAAATTAATACACGCAATACAAAACACATGAAGTGTAAACATTTAAACTACTGTTACAGTTAATTGAAGAAGAGAGGGCAAACTAAGCGCAGGCTAGGGCTGCAACCCGCAGCGCCATGGCGGTACTGTCCCAATCACGGAACACTCCAATAGCTAAAGGTGCTCACGCTGCTCAACTGTTACCATCCATTGACGATCGATCGATTAATATGTAGGCAACCTAATCTTTCTAGGACCTGGCGAAATACAGTTTACATTTACGTTTTTACATATTTTTTTCCATACAAAACTAATTTACCATCAGTCTTTCGACTAAACACCGAACTTATCAATTTTTAGTAAATCGACGTAGGATTCATGACCCTGTTATTTCTAAACTAAATTAAAATTCCAATATTTTTATAGTATACAATCTATTAAAGTCCTCGAACATTTTATAAGTCGACACAATTTTATGTTTGCAAGACCATTAGTGGCAGATGTACCTATGCCAATAATCAAGGACAACTACGTGAACTGTATGGGCCATAAATGCGAAAAGATGGTAGGTTGCCATCAGGCCGTCGTGAGGGGCACTGCTGCTAACATCTGCTAACATTAGACGAACGGTAACTTCGCCACGTTAATTTCTCAACGGTTCCGATAGCTACACAGGACGCCAGTCATTCACAATTTTCAAAGGCAACTACAGAGTTAATAAGTGTAGGTGTTAGTGTAAGGGTACAAAGACACTAAGATTGTTTACAGACTCGTCTAAAAAAACGAAGCTGATAGGTAGTATTGTACTAGCACGTTACATTTTATGTATTTCTATTCCAACGTATCGCTGCGACATCAGAGGCGCAGTTAACTTCATTGCTTGACCGCTGACGATATTAACTGAAGCAACGTTAAAAACTGCAGCCCCAGTTAATGCAATATTCACAACAAGATTTACCATCCATCCACGACACAAAAATGATCGAGATATAAAATAAAAAACTATGTCATTTTATATGTACCACAACTTTTATATCGAATAACATTGACAGTAAAGTGAAAAGTGGTCCCATGGCGGAGGGAGGTCAAATCTTATTTTGGTCCACTGCACCAAAATAGTACATAATTATGTAAATAATTATTTATTTATTTATTTTATTAGTCACACCAACAAGATATACACTACAAACTTCCTCTTTTATAGGTGTAATCTGCTTACATATATGAATAAATAGTATAAATCTTATATTAGTAGTATAAATATTTTGTAATCTATACTAATATTATAAAGCTGAAGAGTTTGGTTGAACGCGCTAAACTCAAGAACTACTACTTCGAATTGAAAAATTATTTGTGTTTGATAGTCCATTTATCGAGGAAGGCTATAGGCTGTATAAGATCATATATTTAAGTAGTTAGTTTTTTCCACAAATTAACGCGGGTGAAACCGCACACAGCACAGCTAGTATTACCTATATAAAGAATTCTAGCCAAGTTAGGGCCAGACAGGGCAGGGGCTAGCGTCGCCGCCGCCGTCGATCCATATCAGAGCAAAGGTAACAGGCCATTATCAGGTAAACTAAACCCGTCTAGACACCGGTAGTGGCTATAAATCTTCAAACAAAATGGCGGAACAGCCACAAAAACTCCGAAGGCCGGCCTACACGTGTCACTCTGTATTATGCAAACATGTTATGTCACTCTCGGTATTATATGACCATACTAAACTGTAATGACAGAATTTTTTAATATTAATAAATAACGCTACATACTCATAACCCCACAGGATAGGATAGGATGATTCCCTGTGTCGTGGGTGCCATGGACAACACACAGAGACAAGGACTCACACCCAGACCGAGAACAGAAATTCAAAGTCATTATTCAAATTTCCATACGCTAAGAATCGAACCCAGGACCTTGACGGCGGTTCAGCATGGTGACCACTGCACCGGAGGGGTCACCAAACATGATGGTGGACAGAACTAAATAACGCACCCACTCTGGAAGAACAATTTTTCTATCATTATAAACGGATGAATAGGTATACTTTTGTATTGGCTACAACCACAGGCTACAACGTATTTGATTTAGTAAGCCACTGTGGGTTTACAAATTGAAGTGATTGGAGGTGGAGGATTATTGGTAAACTATTATGTCGGAGGATTAATAAATTCCAACCTAACCAATAACCAACCGCACTTGAAATGGCTTGAGCTCGATCGATCGCATGCTGATGAATGAACGCAAACTGTCGGTCTGAGAACTTCACTTGTTACAGCACAAATACAAACAATCGAAACCAAATGCTTCAAATATGCATTATGCAAGTGCTCTTTTGAAGAAGTGATAGTTTAGCGTCAGGGTATGACTTTCCGATGATACTGGGTGGTAGAGACCTCCATTCGATGGTACCTGGCGCGATAAGTTGTCTGTTATTCAAGGTAAATCACGTGAAAGAGATATTATTAAGACTTAAAGATGGATAGAGCTCTTATCACAAGTTCACGGTATGTAAATTATCTGGGCTAGTTCGAACGAAGCTTCTTCTTATGAAGAAAATATTGAGTGCACCGAGATATGAATTTTCAAGGCGACCCTGTAGCTCAATCGATCAAAGTGTTCCAAATTCGATTACCGGCCAAGGCACTTTATTAGTTTCTTATAGGTATTAGCATTTTTTAATGGTTAATTTACAATTCTAATTGCAATCGTGATACATATTATTATAAAAAATCGTTTTTATTTTAACTTAAAATTAAATAAAGGTGCTTTGGTTTGTCTTTAGTTTTCTTACAGCAATAGATATATTTATATTCACAAATTTGAATATTTATAAATGCTTACAGCCTACAATTCATTAAATCAAAGCTCTCAGAGATAAAACCAAGATTCGGCAATGTGCTTAATGACCAAATATCTCCTTTAAAAGCAAATACAATGCTATTTACATATAGTTCCCAGTTTCTTGATGTGATCAAGAACACTTAGGGTATCACATTTATTATTTAAGTAATTTAACCCATCAAATCACTACTTATCATTTCAAACTCGCCCGGTATCAAACCAGTCATTTACTTACATATATCACTGCCACATTACTGGGAAGTAAACTACAGATCAGATTCAGAAGGCTCAGGACCGGTCAGAGTGGCGCAAGTTAGGAGAGGCCTATGTCCAGCAGTGGACCTCCAAGGGCTGATGGATGGATAGGTGGATGGAAACTACAGATAAATGAAAGAGCTTCAGGACCAACTAAACTACCTCAACCCAGTTGATTATAATTTTGTTTGCAATAACTTTTTTATAAACTAGAAGTGGAATTGGTTTTTTTTTAAAAGAATGATATCGTTAACCTAATATTTTTATTCCAAAAATTAATAAATGAGAAAAAAACAAAAATAAGGAAAATCTAACAATTACAGTGTTATCCTACAAAACGTCCGTCACGTCCGAATAAAATATGCCACACTGAAAAAATATTTGAAGCTGGCTATCCATCGCTTCACCGCTCATACGGTGCTACGTCACGATGACACGCTGCTAGGCCCTGCCTCCTGATCCGTTCTTCTTAATAAGAGAAAAAAATCACTCCTTTCTTTACGCAATTCTGTTCTAGTATAATTTTGACGATCACTACAGTACGAATCTGTCGGAATCCCAAATCCATTTTCATTGTATACTCAATTCTAGTTGAAGAGACGACAGCTGCAATGTTTAATCAATTTTGCAAGCCCCGGTAAGATCGTTAGCTACTGGTACTTCCTGCGAACTATCGGAAACTGAACCTAGTCGGGCCTAAAGGTCGTAGCTGACTTATACGACACCGCTCCCATCCAACCGAAGTATGAGAATTCAAATATAAACTTAAAATCGTGCTCTGTAGGTACAACTATTGAGTGGCAAGGTTGCGGTTAGCTTGCTTCCCGCGCGCGGGCTGCTAATTTTTGTTGTTACTGTAAAGTGCACCTACAGAGCACGATTTTAAGTTTATATTTGAATTCTCATACTTCGGTTGGATGGGAGCGGTGTCGTATAAGTCAGCTACGACCTTAATTCGGCGTTTTACGAACACGCCTCGATTCGCCCTCCGAGGAAATCTAATATCCTGTGGTTACATTCTTTTTGTAAGTATTTAACTTCTTGCGCAAAGGAAACGGAAGCCCGCCTCAATATTGCCCTGTCCAATCTTTTAATCCTTTCTTACTTTATATAGCGTTAGAAAGGATTGTGGGAAAAAGATTTGTAACATATTACAATTTTCATAAAGCTATCCTTACCCTGTCATTAGTCTTTTTAGAAGGCTACAAAAAAGTTCTGGGCTATTTTTCGAAGATCGAACTAACGAATCGAACTATTGGGAACAAAGCATTTGAATCGTCGAATATACTCGTACAAAATAAGTAGAGCAATTATCTCATTCAATACTTAGTACGACGGAGAAGGACCATTCCTTCTCGCGCCACTGGCGAAACGAGGTGGCCTGACGAGGAAGCCAAAATGACAATAGAAAAAATTTAATTACGCGTAACATTTTGTTTTCGAGAAAACGAATTACATACTTTACAATTCTGAATTTTCTATACAGTTAAAAACTTTTTGTTAGCAAGCTTGAATTATGAATTTTCATAACGTTACCATTATGCTATACATACATATAAAATTATGCCTACGCGGGTTTACATTACACTGGGTAGGACAGACAAGACTGCGCGAAGTCGGTTTTGTAGCGATTCGTTTGTCACTAAATTTTTTGGCATAACATATTGACTTTTTATGACACTATTTTATTTATTTATTTTAATTTAATATTGAAAATACTACCAAGTAACCGGCTCTACATTTATGCCGAAATAATTTTCCGTAAAATGTTGTTTTGGGTGTGGTGAATATGACAAATAAATCATTTGGCAAATGAAATAAGTCCAAAAGAGGCTTCGGCCAATAGCAAAAAGTTATTTCGTAAATCGGTGAAACATAGTTCGATAAAATAATACTAGTAATACCTATGACACAGATACTTCGATGATCCAAAAATATGTCAAATAATGCATATAGCAAAAATAAATTCAGTCAATAGTTTTCGGTGTAATGAAATTTGAACAAAAAAAATTCGGTAAAATGAGGGCGCCCCTCCTTTTCAACTACATGTATCCTTAAAGCATAAATCCTACTTTTTGTAGATCCACAAGAAAATGAGACGATACCACTGTCCCGGCTGATACAACATGAGCAAGGTGTTAGCGCAATGTGGCCACAAGTCGCAGAGGATCTAAGACCTAAGTAGACGTTCCGTAGTTTACCTTGTGCTATGAATATATCTTTCCTGCTCAGAGGAGCAAAATACACGCGTTAGTGCGTGCAGGCCTATTTGTAATTTTAATATGGACATATTCATAATATGGACAACAATATTCAAACCGACTGTATATATACTGATTTCAAAAAAGCTTTCGATCGTGTAGATCATAAGCGGCTCTTAGAAAAAATTGCTTATAATGGAATTAGAGGGAATCTTTGGAGATGGTTTAAATCATACGTAACAAATCGCACTCAAAAAGTAGTTATTAGAGGTTTTGAATCAGATAGTGTTTGTATAAGCTCAGGAGTACCTCAAGGGTCAATATTAGGGCCTCTTCTTTTTGTTATATATATTAATGATGTAAAGAAATGCTTTAAATTTTGCAATTATATTTTATACGCAGATGATCTGAAAATTTATCACAATATTCAAAATTACCGTGACCATATAAATTTTCAAAAGGATTTAGATACTTTCTCCATTTATTGCAAAGAAAATAAACTAGAATTAAGTGTTAATAAATGTAAACATATTGTATTTACACGAAAGAATAGCCCGAGTAATTATACTTATAAATTATGTGGGACCAATTTGGAAAGAGTGAATGAAATCAAAGATTTAAGCCTGATTTTAGATAGTAAACTTTTATTAAATGCACATATTCAACATATCATTAACAGAGCTTATAGAATGTATGGTTTTGTTATGCGAGTGGGATGCGATTTTCGAAACCCCCTCACATACTTGTACTTATACAAATCTCTAATTAGACCTCAACTTGAATATGCTGTTGCTATTTGGAGTCCGTATTATGCTAAATATTTAACCAAAATTGAATCCATTCAAAAGAAATTTTTGCGCAGTATGCATTATCGTTGTAACTATAATAAATTAGATTATAATCAGTTGTTAACTAAATATAACTTGTTAAGTTTGGAATGTAGACGTCACCAATTACAAGCCATGTTGCTGTATGATATTTGTCATAATCGCTATGATTGTATGGATTTAGTTAATATGATATATTACACGGTACCTGTATCGGCTAATGTCAGGACATGCCGTGTCAAACGAACTTTCTACGTACCTAGATGTCGAACCAATATGGGTAAGAGATCTCCGATGAATATGCTCTTGAAATCTTATAATACTAAGTTTAATAACATTGATATTTTTGGTATAAATAACAGTAATAAATTTAAAAAAGAGATTATAGCACTCTTAATAGGTTAAGATGACTGAAATGTAAGATCTGAAATACTATACTCACTATTCTAGATATTATATAATAACAAATCAACTTGTTCCTTATAAATACTAGATGTAAATATTCCACTACTCAACTTTTAAATAATCGGTGGTCAACGGTGTTGGTAGCAATATAAGTACTTTTGTGTCACCTTTATATTTAAGAGACTATTGTTAACCGTTTGTTGATCCAAATAAATGAAAAAAAAAATTAATTAGGAATAGACTGTAACATTTTCGTACTGTTTAGCAAATCTTAGTCGGGAACGATCTCAAATATTAACAAAAAAACCGACTTCAAATGAAGTACATCCTTTCCAACAACAATAAAAAAGAATCATTGAAATCGGTTCGCGTGATATTAAGTTATTCGTCCATATGTCGCGCACATACTTAATGCTTTAAGACAATGGTTTTCTCATGGATGCTATTGTCAGATTTCGTTCAAATTTAAGTAGGACCACACGACAAGCACCAGCTTTCAATTAAAAAAAAGAATCATCGAAATCGGGTGAACCGAAAGTTCTGAGGTAACAAACATAAATAAAAAAAATCAGTCGAATTAAGAACCTGCAGGTCTATCATGAACTCTTAATTCCAGGCATTTTACGGCGTAAACTGGGTTGCATTGCAAATTCGTATTATCAACTCTTATTGCCAGCCAGGCAGCGGTCACGTGACACATCGGTGGCTTAAAATTGTCTTCTGCCCGGAAATACCGTATTATGAGCTCCCTTTTGACACTTCGGAGCCGGTTTTGGCTGGCAAAAATTAAACTTCAATAAAAGGTGCCCAAGAGCACTGGAATAGCGATAGTTTGCAAGTGTTTCTATTAGAATTTCGTAGTTGGTTATTTTGTTTTTATTGTAGGTATAAAAAAAACTCGTTAGCTTTTAATTTATCGAGGCTGATGCAGCAGGTGGAAAAAAAGAAGGATTCAAAGATTCCAAATAAGAGAAGCGAGCGATCCGCTGGAAATGGTGTTGGTGGTTGTAATATAGGAAAATTATCACTTTCTGCTTAATTTTCGTATTCACGGAGGCCAATGCAGCTCAAGAAAAGCGGAAGAAAAGGCTGAAAAAAAAAGAGAAGGCAGCGATGTGGATGTCGTCCAAAGATACTTCCTCCAAAGCCTCACTTCACAATGCGGAATTCCTCGAAATCCACTGATTTAACAGTGGAGACAAAGGGTAGGTTTTTTTATTTCTATTATTTACCCACCTTGTATTCCATCGCGCTGCTGCAGTAAATATTTTATTCGGTGATTTAAAATGATGTGGGTGCACCCTGTTATATTCTTTAGCATTCAAAGCTAAACCTTTTATTCTTAAACATACTCTTTCATGTCAACCTTTGTTGCCACAGTATCATACCAACATGTCACTGGCGACATTGGCTCACATTCAGAGACATAGCCAGCCGTCTGGGGCATAATATCTAAGACAACAGATTTACTGAATCTGCCGAAAATCCAAAAGAAAAATACATTCGCTTTCCAAAACCGTTGTAAGGTGAAACATCAAAATTACTGTTTTGAACTCCACATCTACAGCAATATTATAGGAAGGGTGTTAACACGGCAAGAGGCGCTACCGGGTAAAATTTACCACATAGTGCATAAATTCATAAATATTTATTTTTCTGCTTAATTTTGTGCCGCGCCGTTTTAGGTACCTTTCGAGGAACGTATGACAGTCCACAATTTTGAATAAACGGCCAGTGTGCATGCGGTGTTCAGCCACAACACATGTTTAATGTGCGCACGGGTATTTTTTACCCAGTAGCGACTGTTTGTGTCTTATTATTTGTATTAGTCTACATTTATCTTTTTGATATTTTAGACTATTAAGATGCCTTATTTTCTTCGTAATGATGAACAAATAGAAGAGGACCTGCTTTTAGATTATAGTGACGAAGAAGACATTTCTGAAATTGAAGACAATGAAGATTTTAATGAGCATGAAAGCAATTCAGAGCAAGAAGCAGAAGAGATACAGATATCCTCAGCTATGTAGACATCTTTTTTTATCCTTTGAGCAGGCAAATGAGCAGACGGGCCACCTGATGGTAAGTGATCACCGCCGCCCATGGACATTAGCAATACCAGGGACGTCACCAACGCGTTACCGGCCAAAAAGATGACAATAGACCCGCTTCTTGAAGGACCCCATGTCATAGCTTAGAGGGAACACCGATGCAGGTAGTTTGTCTAGTGAAGAGGATATAGTACAAAATTAAAATCTGAGTCACGCTCATCAAGAAAGACCCTTGCAGCCGCGCTCGCAAATGTCTACATCACGATGTGCAGTATGTGATGTGTCCTTGGAAAAAAGATCGAAAAACTAATACTGATTGCAATTTATGCCAAAAAAAGATATTTAGAAAGCATATTGTTCCGATTTGTGAAAAATATGCTCAAAAAGTATAGTCACACAGAACATTATCGACATATCATATAAGGAGGGTGACTATTTTTAGGTTCTATTTTGAACGATTTTTTTTTCAAAAAATGCCAAATTAACACATGTAACAATTATTGCTATAAGTAAGAACATATTATGTTCAGTTGATATTGATCTCGTTTTTTAATTTTTTTGATATGTTTAGAGTCTAATTTTTCTTTCTTTATAAGCCATGTGCAAAAAACATTTAATTTTACGCTGTGATTTCATTAAAAAAATAAAAATTACATTAACAGACAAATAATTTATTCACACATTGTTTTGTGACAAATATATTAAAATATAACATAATAAATTGTTTCATTAAAATACCCATATTAAACCCCCATTTTTACAATAAATCCACTGTGGTATTTTTTACCCGGTAGCGACAGTTCGTGTTGCATTATGGGGTGCGCCTCCCGCCGGGTTAATAACCTAGGTAATTTTCCCTGTAAATCACGGAAAATAAAATAATACCATCTAAAACTAAATCTAATCTAAAACTATCTCAACGTTCAATAAACGAGTGAAAGAGCATTATCTTTCCTTAGCTGCATAGTTTTGTTTTTTAACAGTACATAATGTTTATTTCCTGTCAGTTTACACTTTACATGGTTCTAAAATATCATTTCATCGTCGGTATTTGTTGTTATATTATATATATTTTATGTATGTATGTTTGTATGTATGTATTTATGTATGTTTTTTTATGCTTGTATATATGTATTATATGTGTATTTATTATGTATGTTTGTACTTCCTTTTTATTGTATTTTGTGTACACTGTCTCAGTCTCAGGGCTGCTGGAAGAAATTTCATGAGAAATAAGCAGTTCCTATGTGCCATCCTTTCTTGATGTTTTATCTGTATGATGTATCTATCTATGTGTCTATAAATTGTTACATAAATAAATAAAATAAAAAATACCACAGAGCCCTATTGCTACATTTTTTCAATACTAGACTACGGACCCTGTGCGGTTTGCATAATATATCTTATCTTTCATAAATATTTTTGTTTTTATTTATAGTTTGAAATAGAATATTTTGGGGAATTTCTTCAAAAATAGATTTTTGTAGTTTTTACTTTTTTTATCCATCAGCAACATTCCAACACTTTATCCTTAACATGATTTAACATATTGTAAACAATAACATGTATAAATAAAAAAGTGTGGATCAGTGCGCTCGTATGTTACTCATAATATGTGTATTTATGTGACACCTGCCAGCATTCGTCACATAAACAATAATAACTCGCTACTAAGCGCTAAGATTTTTATTTCATTGTGGTTTATATTAAGTTATTTTTTATTTTGTCCATAAAGAAAGGCATGATGTTGTCCGTGTACAATTACAATCGCCACATTCATTTTCAAAAATATGTAAGGCATTGATTCAATATAATAACTGCTTTTTTCCACCAATTTATGTGTGGTACTGTCAGCGCTCATAGCCCTTAAGTGATCGACAAAGTTAAGCAACATCGGGCGCGATCGGTAGTTGGATGGGTGACCGCTAGTGGCAAAAAATTCTTGACCGTTTCCGTGCTTCGGAGGGCACGTAAAGCCGTCGGTCCCGGTTGTTATCATAAGATAACAGTCGTTAAGCCGTGTCGGAGGCCCTCGGGCGGTTTGAAAACTTCCGACACTCGGGTTGGCCACTAACCCCTATGTGTGTAACCCCTGTGGAGTATGCTCTAGGCCTCCTCAAGAGGAGAGACCCGTGCCCAGTCGTGGGCCATTAATGGGTTGAAGCCACTGTCAATGTAAAGTAGGGTGCATGAGTGGTGGGCTGTTATGCACATGTAGCAGCAGTTCTTTGCTATTTAAGATACAATAGGTATCTACATGAAAAGAGAAAACAAAAAGTCAAACGGTCACTTACAGTGACTACATTCTAGACACCGTTACGTCACAGTGGTTTGATGATAATGATAGTGAGAACTCGAGTTAATTATTTTTACTATTTTTGTTATTCATTAACGATAATCTAAACTCTTTTAGTTAATTATTAACTTAGTCACCAGCCTTATTAAACTTGACTATTATGGTTACAAACTTATTAAAATGTTTGACTTTATTTGGCTTGTATCTTAAATATAACTACCCGTAGTTGATAAATACATGAATAAAAATCCAAAACTCTTCAGAGAAAAATATACCTATATTATTGACACCCATCCTTTACTTATAAAAACAATTTTAACATAATATATTTATTTTATATTCTTCTGTAATTTTAGGAATGCCGGGTGTACTAGGCTACATAGAATGGACTCATGTGGCCATTGTATGTCCTACTGACTATAAAGAATAGTATTACAATGGAAAGCAATACCAGTCATTGGATGTGCAATTGGTGAGTTATTAAAAAAAACACAGGACCTCCTCCTTTCAAATTTAATATAAAATTGTAATCAACATTATACATTTTTAAAGAAATAAACTTAAGTAGCAAACATAATATGACGACCCTGTAGCCTAGTTGGTAGTGATCCTGCCTACGAAACGAGGGGTCCCAGGTTCGATTCCCTGCGGGGGCAGATATTTATGTGACAGATAAATATTTATACTCTGGTCATGGGTGTGATTGTGATATGTTATTATGTGTGTCCCATGCCACCCGTGACACAGGTAAAAACCTACTGCGGGGAGTATGAGTGTATAAGCGTTTTCTTCTAATAATTTAACAAATAATTAATTATAAAATAAACATTGTCATCACAAAACCTTTTAAGTTACTATAGATCAGTGGGTCAAAGTACTCTATGTCAGCCAGGTGCAAAATATAAGACTTTTAATACAATGGATTTGCTTTTAATAAGAAGTTATTAACTAGAATATGGATTAAAAAATCACACATGAACTCAATTATAATACAATCGCAGATATAACAAATCATAACCATTTGAATAAACACATTAAACAAAATCAAACACATTACACTATATTATTAAAAAATATCACAACATGAAATCAATTATTATAGTCTTCATCAATTATTTATCAGTGACAAATTAACCTGAAACAACAAAAATTTTAGGTCAGTAATGGAGACTTAATTAGATTAGAAAATAAATATTTTACAAGCACTTATTCAGTAACTTATTACAGTAACTTATTCATTTAATTTCAGGTAATTTGGGTATCTGCTGAGAAGACACCTAACCCTATAAACCAACACAACTCTGGATAATTCAGAAACAAAATAAAGATATTGTAAAAACTATAACATTTTTTTTCTGTTTATACTGACCTTACGACTAAAATAGTCATCAGAGCATCCGCTTCCAAACTATATTATATTGTCATGTAAACAATAATATTCCTCTTGTGTGGACTACTAGGTTTCACCGAGGTTATTGGGGCTGACTCTTGGATAATTTGATCCATTGTATTTGAGCAGGCTGGGGCGCTAAGTTACACAATAACGCCGGGAATATCACCCACAAATCCCACAATAACTAAAACAAAATAAAATGTTTATTGTCGTTACTACGGACGTAGAATGGTTGTTACGCGATTTATTCAAGAATAGTTTTACTAACAAAAAATAAGGTAACTACGCCATTCGAATTATCTGAGTAAAGAATATCAATAAACGAATAAAGCAATTTTGCTTATTTACGTAAACTTGAAAAGAAAGTTTTGGGAAGGAATAAAGTTTATTTTATTTAGCTATGGATATTGGATACGTAAAACGTATCGATACCTCTAGATATCGATACTTTTGAGGTATCGATACTTATAGAAAGATTCGAGTAAGTACTCTCTTCCCATTTCTAATAAATTACTAACTTGAAACTTAACAATTATTCATCGATATTTTGAACAATTTTATTTAAATCCATTGATTTTGTTTGTCACATTACCTACTACCAAACCTAAGATAATGATTCGGGGAATTCCCACTCATTGCCGAGCACTTATGTGTGTTATCATTTTATTTGATTGAACTATTTTAGAAGTTTTTTTACGAGTAATCTTTACGGGTTGAATAATCTGTGTAGTATTTTTTTAAATAACACTAAGTCACCAAAATATGTGAGTCGTAGAGAAGTACAAAATGGTTCTTTCGTTTTCATCTCGTCTTACTTGGAATAAAAAATATATGTAATAATAAGATATATTACTGGTACTGTAAACTGCTATAGAACTTGCATTTAAAGTTTAATCAATCTCAAGAAGATGCCGCAGGAGAAACTAGTGAAATGTGGAAGTATTAAAAATAATGAAAACAAAGCCTTAATCGTTTGACTGGATACCGCCTGGATAAAATTTTACTAGTGTCGATTTTGTGAGACACATTCCAGCTAGATTTCTTTGCGAAACTTGCAACACAATTAACATTCCATTTAGGTTTTTTATAAATGTATTAAAAAGTTCTCGATACCTTCTAGTATCGATATTTTGGTTCCGATACTTTTTTGGTGTCGATACTTTTGATACGATACTGGTATCGAGTAACGTATCGATACTTTTGAAATTTTGCGTATCCGTATAATATAGATAGTTATAAGTGTTGCCAGCTGTAATTTCAAAATTTCGTCAAGCATGTATTATATTCCGTCCAAGTACTTAATAACGACGCTAATCTTTGAAGATTATGACCATGGATACATATATTGCTCTATCTGGATTACTGACTTTGCAGAGGTACTCGAAGTTTGGAGACGTCATATCGGAAGGACTATTCAACCAATCACAGGCCGGATTGAAGTTGTCCTTCATTATTGTAGGGTGTCCACACTTATTTAGAAAAATTGTCCTATTTTGATATATTGGTTCTTCAAAATGTTTTCTCTTCGAAGATTTGTATCCATTAAGAATATTATAGTATAACTAGATAACAGTCTTCATAGAGGTACTTGAAGACAGATGACGTACTATTGGATTCGACCGTTTTCGACCAATCGCGGGACGGAATGAGGTTGTCCTTCATAACTGTAAGGTGTCCATACTTAGACGAATTTGATAAGGTTCTTCAAAATGTTTTCTTGATAAAAAAAGTTCTGGCGATAAATAAATATAATATTGAAATAACACATTTTACTACTAAATCTTTCAAAATTATCTTTATTTAATGAAAAGGAATGTTTTTATATGACTATTTTTGTATAAGCTGATAACAATTGAATTACATATGGATAACACTATAATGATCTATGGATGACTATAGATAACATGGGCACCATAGAAAAATGGGCATCATAAGTAACTCCGTCTTTAGGCACCTCGTCGAAGTTGTTGTCCAGTTATACAATGGCCTTGGCGTCCTTGGCGTACAATAATTATACTTTAGTAGAATCATTAATCCACCGGACCGATTTGACAGAAAATAATGTCACTTTGTGAATTATTTTGGCCATAGTAATAGTAATAGCGAATTCTTAGTCCATATAAAATACATGTTTCAAAATCTTATTGTATCAGTGATTTACATCAGAATCGGTTTGTCACAATAAAAAGTGGATCTAAATCTGTTAAGCCGTCCGCGCGTGCCTGAAATCCTTTAGCAATCAGAATATGTTTTTTCCCGATAATGCCTGTTGAAATCCATCAAGTGGCAACACTGTTTGGTCAGCAAAGTTTTTATTTTGACGTTAAGTTTTGACGTAAGATGTCAGCGGATAGTCCTCACCATGGATATATTATACTATCTGGATTGCTGACCTTGTAGAGGTACCTGAAGTTCGATGACGTCAAATCTTAAGGACTATTCGACCAATCACAGTCCGGATTGAGGTCGTCCTTCATAATTGAAGGTTGTCCACACTTACTTAGAAAAATTATGTCCTATTTTGATATGGTTCTTTAAAATGTTTTCTATTGGTAATTTTTCTCGTAGTAAATATTATAATATTGAATTAAAAGATTTTTATTCAATTTCTTCAAAATTACTGAATTTAAAATATTACAATTGTTTTTATTGTAATTGTAATACAAGCAGTGATAGCCTAGTGGTTAGAACGTTGGTCTCCCGAACGCGGGGGCCCGGGTTCAAATCCTGGCACGCACCTCTAATTTTCAAATATTATGTGCGTATTAGGTACAATTTAATTATCACTTGCTTCGGTGAAGGAAAACATCGTGAGGAAACCTGCACACCTGAAAGTTCTCCATAATGTTCTCAAAGGTGTGTGAAGTCTACCAATCCGCACTTGGCCAGCGTGGTAGACTATGGCCTGTACCCCTCACATTGTGAGAGGAGACCCCGAGCCCAGCAGTGGGACAATTATGGGTTGTTGCTTTGCTTTTTTTTATTGTAATTTGCTCACTGATAATTGATAACAGTACATCACCACATTTTAAGCAACACAACCAAAAACGACGACCACCAGTCTTCACAAATCCCCGATGACCGTAATCGCTACATTGAAAAATTGTATTAACTTTTTGGCGTAGTGTTGCAAAGTACCACACAATTACGTTACTTATAATATTCATGTAAGATGTTTTTATATCATTATAAAAAATCATAATCGAATGATATAATTATCCTGGGATAGATATATTATAGATATTCATGAACACAATAGAAAAATGGTTCCTCGGTTATGACGTCATCCGTCCACAGGTACCTCTACAACGTTACTTATCCAGTGAGAGTAATACATCCATGGTCCTGACAAACGTCAAGAGGACATTCGTTCAAAAACAATCGTTTAAAAACTTAATTTCACATAAATAAATACCAAATGTTTATTTCTTAATTATTTATAGCATAAAACATGTATTTTAACTATTAATTTTATTTTAATACAAAACGTTCACTGATTATATTTTAATTACAGCTAAATTATATTAATAATAAGAAACCGTAATCTTTTGGAGACTTACCGATTCAAGTTTTTGAACATAGCGCTAGACGACAAAACTGGCCAAAGACAAAAGACCCAAAGCAGATCAAGACAGAAGACATTCAATATTTGGTATGTCATAATACGAAACTCGGCCTGCCTGGTTTAAGGGTGGCCTGTAAAAAGCATGGTTTCTTTAAAGTTCATAATAAGCCCGCTGCTCCTTTTTTTGAAGTCGGTTAAAAAGATAATAATTTGTAATGATGGCTATTGTTCTTAAGTAACATGTAAACAGTACTTTCCAATTGAATTATTGGGACTTACATATTTTGGTCAGTCCTCCTGTATCAATGACTTTTTGAACGTTCAATAACTTAACGATAGTATACCTACTGATAACTGAGTGATATCGCAAACGCCTATACATATATGGATGGATGCATCTAATCTCAATACATCGATCTACATAATATATCAGTTGTTACAGATATTATTATGAAGTGAAAATGAAACTTACCGGAGTCAAAATTATTCCCGCCTGCATCCATGCCTTGACCATGATATTCTGCGAAAGAAATCAAAATTAAATCTTGGAGGTTCAGTCGATTTTAACATTTTAAAGGAGTGTTAAGGTTGGGAAACAAAAAACATATGGACTTCAAAGTATATTTATTAACACTTGTATTTACATTTAATATAACAAATTTCACTAAACTAATAATAATAAGGAATAATAAATAAATAATTTAAAATGATATGTGTTTACAAAAAAAATGTTCTGAAGGTAGAATTAAAAAGCCACATTCAAGTTTCAAGACATTAAAGTTATTTTTGTCCAAGATATTGACACGTCTGGTAAAGACAGGCTGGTTGAGACTGCAGTGCCTATCGGATACTAATTATATATTCCACCTGGGAACAGCTGCCTAGCCGGTGGAAGTCGCAAACTAAAGTATTGAAGACTAATTTCATACAATTATCGCATTAGAGTCGCACGCGACCGGTTGGCCACAATGCAACGTTGCAAGAAGCCACCACAACCCTCTGCCCTCCCACTCAGACATAAGGTATAACCAAGGCTCCAAAAGCTCTTGATTTAATGTATAAAAGCACGCCAAACTGTAAATCCCATTGAAGTACCTATAATGTACTAAAGTACCAGAACAGACATCGCGAACAAAATCTGTATATAAAAGGCAAAAGTGATTGACTTATGTATCAACGCACAGGCCACACTCTTAGGACTACAAACTTAAAATTACGCACACGTATTCCTCTTATGATGTAGGCATCCACTAAGGAAGGATTTTTCAAAATTCAACCCCCAAGAGGTGAAATATCGGACAAACTTTTATACGTTGCAGAACAACGTCTGTCGGGTCAGCTAGTTTAAAATAAAAAAACATCAAAACAAACAACCCATTTAATGGACGCAGGAAATTCAAGGTACTTCAGGAATAAGATGAGAAATTAAAACGTAGATTTTTGCTGTTGTTTTTCATTCATTGAAAGATGGTTACAATCGATCGAACGATCCGGCAGTGTAAATAAATTAAGGGAATGTTAAACCTACTACTACCGAAAACGTTAAAAAGTATTTACGGTAATTTTTCAGAAAGATCGAGTAGACATTGCAGTTTAAAACCCTAACGCAATGTAAACATCTGAATTCGATACGAGTTAGAAATGTAACTTTGGGCTTCCTCAAATGCTGTGGCCATCTCTACAGACCCAAAGGTCAACTCGACTTCTAATAAAATTACAGAAAACCGTTTAAACAACGTCGACAAGCCAAGATGACAGCTTAAATCGAATCCTGGAGCCATCGTTATTAATTTGTTCCACACCATTGGCTACTGATACGTGGGTGCAGACTCCAGAGACAATCTATCTATAGCTTAAGCTTTATTTGTATTATTAGGCAGTACTCAAAATGCTCTTTGTCCCACTTCCACTATATTGTATTTAACCAGTTTAAGAACTGTGAAAAAATTTGTGGAAATATATGTATTGAGACGCTTGGAACCGTTACAACCAGTGTTTAGACAATTACAATGACAATCTTTACAAAATAATCAATAAATAAAATAAAATTCAATAAACTAACCTTGGGTTACGCAGTTCTCATAGTGTTTAGCAACAATGGTGTACGTTTAAAAATTATAATAAAATAACGCGCCAACAACCAAGTGAACTAGTTATTGGAAGTGACTTTTCAGGCGTTCAACAATAAAACAACACAAACTTTCTCTAGCGTATTTCAGTGATATAATGGGCGTGCCAACCGTCTAATTCATGCGTCATTCGAGTAAATGTGGTATGAGGAGGTATGAGGTATGCAAGGAGTATGGACACGGACGAGCGGGCCGCCTCGACTCGGGTTGCATCGGAACATGCGACCACTGTTACACAAGCTGCACTCATGCGCAAGTGTTAATGTGCACTGATTAACAAGCTACGGTACTAGCAAGACAGTGCTCCTACTACCTGTGATCGGCCTATTGTATCCTCGAGACGAGAAGCATAAAACACAGCGGACCTAGAACGTTGCCTTGCACGACCCCACTAAGCGATTACGTCATAAATGATAAAAAATATTTGTCTGCTAATAACGTCTATTCTATGTCTAGCTAAAGTTTTCGAAACATGAATGAGAATTGCAAAAACCGGTACGATCGACAAAAGTACGTTTATAGCTGACCTTGGCCAGATTTTTGTTGCAGTCGAAAAACTAGAAACCGCAAAAACTACAAGGTCTTAAACAGTCTATGTCGTATGGTACTAAAATTATAGTTTAATATTAATACAAAAGCCATCAGAAATGCGCCAGTGATTCTCATCGTCCTGAAATTTCAATATCAAGGAAAAATCACTATTAAAAAGTATTTTTACATCTTTAAACAGAACAAACAATTTTTATCCCGAAATGCAGTAACTAAAACGATAGCAGATTACTATCAAAATATAAATAGCTGACTCACTAAATAATAATGATTAAGAACTTAATCCTTTGACAATCGATTTTTAAGCTGGGGAGCTTACATTTTATAGATTTAGATTTAGGCTAAATCGAAGAGCAAGAGGAACACCAATTTATACAAACGTTTAAGCAAAAAAGGAAGCACGGATTGTCGCCAACCGCCGTGTTCCGGCAATAATCATCCATCTCTACTTAGATATTGACCTATTTCTGCAATGTCTCGGTATTATCAACGGTAAAACAAGGCATCATATGTCTCGCTTGATATATTTCGGCAAAACCATAACCGATAAAGTAGATATCAACCAGGATTAAATTAGACGAAATAGAATTTGAGGAGATGACCTAATAAGAATTGTATAGTTCGTTATTTACATATTAAAAATTAGTTATCTGGTCTGCTTTGTTACATGAATCATATATCACTATAGTTCTATCAAAAAACTAAAAATAAGAGAATATTTAAATTTATTTATACGAACCTAACGAACCCTTGATTACCGCTACAGCATGTTCCAAATATAAACGCAAACTTAAGTCGATGAAGCAGGTAAATGAAACACAACTCTTTACTTCCATCTAAGTTAGTTCAAAAATTACACATAATCTAAAAATAGATGTTAGGAAAATTTATCTTCAGACTTCAGCAACCATCCCCTATAATAAACTCGAGAAAACTCAATAATTATAATAATTAGGTACTCTTCAAGTCTCAGAATATCAGAAGAAGTAAGCTTGTACAATATTTTAATTGAGTAATCCAGTTTACCCAGATTATGAAAATCTGGGTAAGAAAAACTAAAAATATTCGTAAAATTCGCGCAAACTAACCGGGTTATTGGTTTTTGTTGATTGGAAAGGCATCCTAACGACAAAAACATTATTTATTATCTATCCGATCTAGAGTAGGCTGCGGTTCAGCGAGGATTGCGGTTACATGACTTACATGCGTCAAGGTTTCATGTCTTACATCGAGAATATAATGTGTCTTATCTTCGAGGTCCTCGTCCTCTTATCCTCCATTATTTATCCAACTTTAAATATGTATAACATAAAAACTTTCGTAGATCGCCTTATCTTATTCAATCACATATTTGCAATCACCAAATTAAAGGACTAATGGAATAAAATATTGCGTTAAAAAGAAAAACAAAAAATTTCGAACTGACAGAAATCCCAGAGAATAAGTTGAAAATGGATACCATATTGTTTAGAAATTCATAATTTTGTTGAGAAAACTAACCTTCAAATTAAAAATATATTAGAAGAAAAACAGAGTTAACAGTGAACTCTTTTAATCTAACCTGAATGGCTTAGCGGCCAGGATAGATTAGAGCAATTTTCGAGTGGCAAAACTGTTGAAAAATATCAAACATAGTTGAAGAATACAATTAGTACCAAGAAAATGTGAAATATGAAACAGAAGATTCTTGCCAGTAAAGCGAGATTAAGAAAGATTAAGAAAACTCCTCAAGCACCATTGTCACGGACAACCAGCCTGACGTCAAAACGCGATTCAAATAAATTACGCAAATTTTCGCCGTCTTGGATTTTTGTAGTAATTCACTATTCATTTAAAACATTAATCAGAATCAATTGTTCTGGCACTGGAAGCTAGTCCCCTAAGTAAAATAAGTTACAGAATAAAAAATTTGCATGTATTGTTTGGTTTTAATAACCTATTCTACTTGAGTGTAAATTGTCTAATTTATAAACATTTCAGATATAATCATAGCAACAAAATAACGTTACTTCTATATAATATGTGAACTTTCGTAATGACTCGCACTCCCATCGGTACAATGTAAGTAATGTAACAACACTTCATTCAACGGAAAATCATTTAATTATAATAGATTTTACAAACTTCTGAGTATGTGTCCAGCCTAAAAATTTCCTGGGCCATCTTTACGCCCGCTACATTATGATCTGCGTATGGACAATATGGACATGTATTGTTAAAGAAACTTTTATGTGTGAAACTTTAATTTGTCACATTAAATTCTATCAAGGCTTGATCTAATGTGAATGCACTGGAGTTCGTAACTATATGCTACTGACAATCTTTATCAGTCAGCCCTCGATTATGGCGAGAATATAACAGACGAGTATTATCAAGGATTTGACGAGATACAATGAGAAATTTTCTGCCTTGCACTTCCTGAAACCTATCCTCAGAAATTATTTAAGCTGCTTGAGTAGAAAACATTCTTACACGTTTTTTGAACAACTCAGACTTCAAATTAGACAAGGCCTACAATCAATCTGAATGAATTTCAATGATTGAAATTATAATCGAGCGGGATCAATCTCAAGCCACGCCTTCGTTCCCAGAAGGGTCCGTCTTAGTCCCGGATAAATTGATAATAGACAGCGGTATCTTCTAGCAATTTCCATAACTCTCGAGACCCTTGCAAACACTGGACTATGAAGGACCAGCCTTATCCTAACCGACATGACCCAAATGATTTTTGTTAATGTCGATGTACAATTTTATATCTCTAAGAATATGCCAAACTCTTTTGATATAGATGTGGATTATAGTCACCTAGTTTGTGAAAATGTGTTATTTAAAGAATTTCAGTTCTAGGTCGAGCTCGTAAAAATAGCGAGGAACATTAAATACTCCGAGTAGGAGATATATTCTATACACTGGAGACCTAAAGTATACGCGAATTACATGAAACAGTTCTACGATCAATACTTAGAATTTGTGGTCTATGATACACAATAATTCAATATTTGTATGCGAGATTATCCTAGGATGTCGAATGTCGATATACATTTCGTATCATGTGACAATGACACACACACTCACAACCTCGCAGACTGGGCCACGCTCCGGCGCCCGCTGTTACACCTTGTCAGGGCTGAGTCGAAGGCACCGACTACCAGACCGCAGTGGCGCCTTGCTTTTAAGGAGCGTAAATAAAAGGCGTATTAAATTTTCCTTAATTCAGAGATTAATTCGTTATACAGTACTGTATAAACCAGAAAGCACTACAATCTATTTAAATAAAATACAAAAAATGATCGTACGGATGTCCTTTACAGACTGACGAAACCATCCAACCGATATGCCTCAAAATGGTTTAATTTGAAACGCAATAATCCGAAGGTGGTTTGATACCACTAAAACAATGCATTAGGCACATTCAGTCCATTGATACAGTAGATTTTCCACTTTTCCCATACGACAATTTGAAGATAATATTATGTAAAGATGGCGTATCAACGTCAACACAAAAACACTGATTTGTCATTGTCATCAGAATTTTTTTAGTGTAGTGGAACACGCCGGGTATCTACGTTTGTTACTCTTGAATTTTCATGAAATTTAGCACACAGACCATGATTGGGAAAAGGCATAGGGCAGAACACTAGTCAGGAATAAACCTCAGAATTCAGGAAAATGTAAAAAGCCCTTAAGAAGAATTATATCTCAGGTAGCATTAAAAAGACAATAAGGAGAGGCTATACAATAATCGGGCCACATGGTCGGGAGTCAACCAAGGATCATAGAGACATAGAGAGGATTTCACAAGAATGTTTAAATCCAAAGATCGATCGCAAACAAAAACCGAACAATTATAATTATTGTTTAAAAGCTAAATACACGCTTTTCTGTCTGCTAAAGCAAATAATCTAGATATTTTCAAGATCAGATGCCGTGAAATTGTTGAAAATTACGTTACATACATACAAACAGGTCAAGGTCATAAAAACGTGTTAAAAAGTAAAAATATGTGATAAGAGGTCATCTTAGCATCAATGATCAAGTAGCATCTACGCGTGACAATATACAGGTTTGAATAAGATACACGGTTAAAGTCAGTAACAAAGTTGTTATACAAGTGCTGTCCAAGCACCAAGCATGCTACAGCCCAACACAGTTGTCTGCAGTCCTCACGTAACAAAGTATAAAGCTCATGTTGGAAAGGATCCAAAAAATTATGTGACAGCCATATTTAATACAGTACAGTTATTTTATTGAGTATCCTAGAGATTCCACATAACTTCGCTGTAGTGGAGTATCTTGATAGTAGGTTATAAGGGTAATGAATACGGACGAATTACGTATCAATCAATACTGGAGCTGATTTTGTACAATATCCCAGTTAAATACGTATGTTTATATTTTATTGACAATCTCCTATGATCTATCGCGCATTACCGATACCCATACCGATAAGATCTGCGGTCGCATCAGAGAGATCAAGCTATCAGCCGATATACAGAGCACTCAGCTCGGAAAAACCGTTAACGAAAGATTATTAAAAACTACTTCTGTCCTCGGGAAAGAAAATACTCCCTTACCAGACCGTCAGGTTATGAACTTGAACAAAAGCAAAAAAGGTCTGCCTGAATTCGGATATAAACAGAAGCCGTTACCTAAATTCATTTCTGCTGAAATTATTTCAAAACCTAGAGCATTTCGAAGTATTCTCAAAAAATAGGTCGTTCATATTGCGTCCATTACAATAAAACTGACTCGGAGTAGACGAATACGAACAGTTTCCACGAATCGGACCTATAACTCGAACTATAATAGACGAGGATCTTCCTCCATGGGAAAACATTAGCAGCGCATACGTGAACGGGCATTCAATAACAATGGCCACAAAAAGTGTAATGAATTAATTGTGGCGAATATTGACGCGGCATGGCATGAGAATTGCGAATATAACCAATATCGCGGCGCACCGGAGCGGCGGGCGGCGAGGAGACACTCCACGTCGTTATGTAAGTGGTTCAAGGCAGGTCATTGGCAGCGGACACGATTTTGTTACAGACACTAGCCAGACGGGCAAAAAAGTGAAACCCATAATTGTTTCTCGAGAAATCACAGCCTCACCTCGGGTTTTGAATAATGCAGTGATAGACGCGGTATCGGAGCTGTTGCAATAGTAAGGCGAAATAGCGCCACGCTTTAGCGAATTGGCAATTCGCAAATAGCAAGGAATCGCATTTCACAACGTCGCCCGACCGCGCCGAAACTCACGGATGTTAATGATTGATAGTGAAAGTGATTTTCTTCAGCATTCTATTTCAGACGGTTGGCGAAAACGGAAAAACGCTGAATCTAACCTCGATGCTAAAATTGTTCCTACTTTATGGGCGCAGTAGCGGCAGACGGGCAATTCGTCGGTAGTTAAATGGCATTCAACGCATGGTCTTTCGTTACGATGGACAAGATGGATGTAACACAGCATGTTCCTCTCCGAAACACAATATAATCAGGTCAGGCGCCACAGAATCCCAAATGGTTCTCACACTAACACACTAGCAATTACTTTCGAATCGCACCATTCAGCACAGCTCATTCTCAACAGCCTCGAAATTTAACATGCAATTGAATCGATTGTTGTAAAAACTGATAATTTTAAAAGGGCGGAAAATACTCATGAAAAGGCGACGTTCGGCGATGCATAGCCAACGAGCTCGCCCCACACGTTACGTATCAATGTAAATTATTGAAAAGTAAAAATACATTTATGAATGTATGAATAATCTCAATCATGTTTATTCTAGCAGTGTTTTATAGCATTACACCCATGAGTGGGCAAGTGGTACCCACGAGTAGATTATAGAGAGCGCAAAATGTGTCAAACCTGTCATGTGCAGACTAGCAACAATGTTATGGGAACGTCATTACGTCAATATAAGAGATATTGTCTCCGATCTACTTTATTCGAACCACTCGGCCTTAACATTGGCAATCTACAATCTTATTAAAATACAATACACATTAACTATGTATTGTACTATATATAACCTAAGATATCCATAAGATAATTTAATGAGTCTAAAACCATGAAAATCTATAGTTTAGTTAATTTCAAATATGGAAGCGTAAGAGACAGCTATCATGTTTTATCTCCATAGTTCACTTATCATAATTGCAAAATGAATATCCTGCCGTAAAGTATCAAAAGGCTAAAATATTTAAATCATGGTTACTAAACAGCTAACCCACTGGACCATTGCACAACTTTGATCAGCGGTTTTCTCACGGGGCTATGACTTTTGGTCCTTCGAGCCGGCCCTTCGCATCATCTCGGCCGACAACACATTACCCTTACTATGTTCAAGGAGCGATGTTTACTCGGGCGTACGAAACTATTAAGACTAAACAATGCATATACGTGAAAAGTATAATTATAAAGTTACCAAAGAATGTTTCCATTAACTGCAAAAACAATATTCTTAGCAGTCTTGCACACCACACTAAAGTTTTAGAGGGTATTCGGTTATGCATACTCAAATCTAGCCAGTAAGTAGTAGCCATAAATCCCATAATTTTAAGGAAAATATGAAACCAGTTTCTGTTTTATTTGATTTGCTCAAGAAGACCTCGACCAGACTATCATCTGTTATAGAACCAGTTCCTGCAGACGCTATTTAGGAGCCAGTGGCCAGCAAGACTTAACTGCATAACATAAGACTTATTTTAAAACTATTTTACAACCATTTAGTGAATTTCTTCTAAAAGATTTATAACTATACATTTACGTTATACTGAAAGGTAGTAAATAAATCTCTATCTCAGGTCTGGCGAGGCGGGTGCGTTATGGCCAATTTAACAATGAAACCACTTCCACATTAAAAGCACCAATCGCTTGGTTTATAATATATTACAACCACATTCACAAATTCAATGGCCAAGTATAATAGGTAGTCACTAGGTTTTATTATATGACTGAATAATACTAATCCAAATTAAGTATGTTAACTCTTCAAGGATTAACAAAACTCCTTTAGTTTTTCAACATTCAAAAGAAGTTGTTAAATAGTGTGGTAAATCAAAGAATTGGTGTTTGCAGAATCTTCTTGAGCAAGATGAGAACAGAAAAACTAAATCAAATCAGAGTGAAAAGAAACATTTGTTCTTTGTATTTTTGTTTTCACCAAAATATAGGCTCAATAACAGCTGGACCAATTTTACGAATAATTTGTACAATTCTTATGTTATTAAAAAACATTTGTGATCGGTACGAAAACCCAAAAAAAAGAGGATGGTCGCTATTATACAATAAAATGTAATTATGACAGTGTTATTGGCATCTTTTTAACATGAAACAATCAGCCTTATAAAATATAGTATTATAAATTAATTTTGTTTCAATATAAACTATTATTCATCTACAGAAGTAACATAGTCCATTATTATAATACAGGTGTTCTCATTAAATGTTAATTTTCATTCTCAGAGTGGTTAATGATTCATACCGACACTATAATCCATTATCTTGCAAACAAAGACTCATGAATTAATGATTTACAGTTGATTAGTTCATAGAGTTTATCCAACAGACTCAGAAGACATCAAACAGTGTTAGTATCAGAGGCAAAGCTATTCGTTGATAAAAAAAGCTTTATAAGTAAATATGTGTTTACTTTCCTTGAATAAATTATACATGGCAACTTTGTGGTGTATATGTCACGCAGATGTTATTTAGGAAAGTTTGTTTGATATTATCAATTGCAATATTATCAAAAAAAATTAAGAATCATTTTAAAAAAAGCAAATATTTTAATAATTTGACATTTATTTTATGATAATTTGATTTTGACTATTTATGTGACATTTGAGTGTGTATTTACGGAATTTACCTTATTTTATTAGAATTGTCATTTACTTTTAAGATGGTATATTAATAATAAGTAGACTGGTCCGACTCTTCAGTTTATTATTGTTAAAACTTATTGTTTAATTACACATAGTTAACATTGTACGCCCATAATGGGCAGGACATAGCGATGGAAATTTCAAAAACTGTACCACACCTGTTTACCTACTGTCCACAATAAAATGATTTGATTGATTGATTGAAATCTAGGATAGACTCATAAATTAATATTATTATTGTTTTTTTTGTTTTTAAATTTCATTTCATTATTTTTATTGTAATGTAATAATTATTTCAGATTTTGTTTCAATTTTAAATTATAATTATTTAATTGATTTTAATTTTGATTTTATTTTATTTGATTTCATGTTATTTTTAATTATTTTTTTTTATTAGCAATGTATTTACTATCTTAGACTTTCTTTCAATTCTAAATTATAATTATTTTATTTGTTTTAAATTTGACTTGATTCCATTAGATTTGATTTTGTTATGAATTTATTTTGTTTTAATACTATTTTATCAATGTTAGTAATATTTTAGATTTTATTTTAGAGCGTCATAATGTGAATGCTTTGCTCACCTATAATTGTATGTACACGATTGGAAGTATTATTTATCATGTACCTAATATTTATATTGTGAAGTGTAACATATGTTGGTGTGCCAAATAAATAAATAAATAAATGAATAAAAAAAATTGCTAATAACTTTTTTTTCTGATACATGATTAACTTAGAGGCATCTATAACAAGATATGATAGTGGTGTCAGTTAACATGTATTTTAAACAATGGATAGATTGACTGAATTACATAGTACTGGTATTTATAATTCAATACCATTGCATTTTGGCTAAAGCATTAGTTTAACTTCATGGAATATGAATTTAATGCACAGGTAAGTATATATCCTTTAAACTTGTACGTCCCTCGCAACATCCCGCACCAAGCAGTTGTAGTGATGTTGCATTTCTTGCCAACCACTTTTTTTTTAAATCTTGCAAGACAAGTCATTTAAAGGTTTTACCCTGTTCCCCTTTGCCTAACAAAAAGTAGCATATTTAAATTCAAATGATTAATTAAAATGGATGGTATTGCTTGGATTGGCTGCATTTAAGACAATCATATCTATACCTTAAGAGGTTGAGTAGTGGCTGAAAACCAGCACTATGGGAGACCAAGCTTAGTCCCGAGTTAGCAAAAGCTGAGCGACTTCCTTTGTCCACACAATAGTTATAATTTCAAGATTTTTTATATCAGATACCACAATGTATCTTTTATATCTATGCTTGCCAATTGTTCTTTGTATTTGTTTTTTTTTACTTTGTGTTTCTTTGTTGTGTCTGGCAGTAAAAGGTTTTATTATTACTTAATGAAGACTTCAATATGGGGGATCGAGTGTTTTGTTTTTGTGTATATTATGTGTGTTAAGTGCATGGTGGTGTAATGTTTACTTTAAAAATTTTATGTGTTTCTTTATTGTATTTCTTTCATGTGAGAATTTGTGAGAATATATGGATATTTGTTATTTTTTCACGCAAAAAGTACTGAATGGACTTTGATGATATTTTACACATATGTAGACCATGATTTGGGATAACATATAGAGTACTTTTTATCCTGGGAAAGGCAGGTGGAGCACTTGTATACAATAGTTGAGTGTGTTTGAGCAGTTTGTATGGCCAACAAATACATAACATTTTGAAAATAAAAAACCATTCAAAGTCATGCAGCACACTGACTCTCTAACTCAGTCACTAACCGTTACTTAACTCACTCCTTAGTAAAGAATCAATATACAAATTCTGTACTGAGGAGCAATTCAAGTAATTGTTAGTGATTCTGAATTGGAGCGTTAGAGAATAAGCTCAAGAATGCATCAACACTTCTCTAGTCACATAATGGAATCTACAGAAAAAAGGCTGCTATCATAGCTTATGGAATTATGCTCTTGATAAATAGTGTATAATAATAAGTATAAAATAATGAAGTAAGAATAAGCCAATACAAAGAATTACCCTGCTATAAGAACCACTGCTATGTAAAAGAAGCATTGGACCGTCCCCAAACACAATGCATGCGTTCTCAACCTATGCCAGAAGGAGAATAGTTACATTTGTTTGGAGTCAATTGCAAAATGGCTGACAAAATTATGATGATATTCATGTCACTAACATCCATGACAGCTCTCAACATACTGTCTCGAGTACCATGTAGTCCAATGGCTGTCCAAACAAGTGTATGAATATATAATGTATGTAAGAAAGTCAATTTGAAATGAAATGCGCATCATTTACAGCCGAAACATTACTGTTAACTTGGAGACAAGTGTAACAGTCCATGTAAATGTATGAAGGATGAAATTCAAATTGTAACAATACAAACACACACGCACACACACCTAGACAACCGTCCAAATCATAAATTGACTTGACCTACTTGCAGTCTTGTAGCTTGTACTAAAGGAATTTTTCATTAAAGAAAGTTTCTCTAAACAGTGAATGAAATGGATCTCTGACGAGCATTTTGGCAGTGGACAGGTTGAGCATCTATGGGTTGCAGTGGCCTTATTACATTTATAGGAGTTATTGATAAGCTCAAACGCCATTGTGAAATTATGTTGTATACTAATTAATGACATATATTACAAACTGTAAACACCAAACTCCCAAGCTATGGTGTTCAAATAATGCATATTGACAAGGTTTATAATGGTAAAAGTCCTATTAATTTGAGATAATAATAAGTCTTTAAAGTATGTAATGTTCATGTGCAATCTCTACAAAATAATGCTCTCTATAATCATTTTGCTCACCAATAGAGTTCAAATGATCCTGAAAAAGTATTAAAATGAAAGTGTAAGATGAGTGTGGTTTTCAGTTTTAGGCATCCTACCACACACAGGACAGAGACGAAGTGTTATCAATCAATACTTGTGACACTTGGTAGTGAACTGATCCACGGACCAGGATCCAAACACAGGGTGTGTTTACAACTCAATATGGCTGTCAAAAGTACTAATGAGAACCTATTGGTTCCTGAAAAAGTTTTTTCACTAGTAAATATTCACTGATACAAAAGATGATTGTGGACATTCCTCAGCCTGCTTGTGTCTGTCATTGCAACTATCACTTCCTTTGTCTCTTCAGGGTGACATCTGGGGAGTGTAGGGAATCCTTTGTCTCGATGAAGGTCCAGGTCGCCACGAAAGGTTACACAACATCACTTTCACCACACTGCAGCGCCAAGGGGCGCCGGCGCCGGCCGTCCGCAGCCCGGCGGGGGGCGCGCGGCGCGCGGCGGGCGGAGAACAAAGAAACACGACACACACGGATCACGAATGGGGACCCTGCTCACCGATCGCGACGGGATCTGGGTAGGTGGATGGGAGAGACGGCGCGTCAGGTCTAATGCGATTAGCGAGGTCAGTGGGTAATATGGGAGCGCTCCCGGGGCGGCCACTGACCTGCCATGGTGTGGGCGCCCTGCTGGGGTCCGGGGCGCGGGCCGGCTGGCGCTCGGCGGCTCCGGCCGCCGGCCCGCCCGACGACGGGAGGTCTCGCGAAAAAATCGATAGGTCGTCAACCTCCACCGGCCGATCCGCCGCCCGCCGCCGCGCGCCCGTCCCGCGCGAGGAACCCGCCGAGGCCTCAATACCGGAGATGCGACAGACCCGAATTCGCCATTTTGAAACGGGAACAATGAAATATTTACTATAAAACGTCCTGACGGCCGAGCCCGTCGTCCGCGATTCTTATCGGAAGCGGCGCGAGGCGATAGGCGTCCCGGACGCTACGCCGCTGTAAATAAATACGTACTCTGACTAGAAATTCCCTCGTCACCGCTGCCGATATCCGACATCTCAATCCACACCGAATTCTACAGGCAATCCACCGATCTTTCTTTTCGGAGTCTCTCGGACAACTCAAATTGTCTATGCAGAAACTTCAATCAAAGCTATCAAAATTTAATTGTCTATGTCGAGCTGTCACTTTTATCAATATTTACAAGATTTGCATAATTGCACATTTATTGGTAGCTTAATGTTTACAATATAAATATAACCAATTACTCAAATAAATATTAATATTGTGTAAAATCTAAAACATTCAATAATGAAAACCTGTTAAAAATTTAAAACTATGTTGTCTATGTTTGCACTATGTTCTATTCTCTACGTAGTGATTAAAGTACTCTGTGGGCATTGCCATGGATATATTACTATAACTGGATACATAACTTCGTAGAGATACTTGAAGACGGATGACGTCATAACGGAATGACTATTAGACCAATCACAGACCGAATTGAAGTTTTTCTTCATAGTTGTAGGGTGTCCACACTTATTTAGAAAAATTATATTCTATTTTGATATGACTCTTCAAAATGTTTTCTAATAATTTTTCTGGTGGTAAAAAATTATAATATTAAAATAACATATTGAAGTGAAACTTCTTTAGAATCGTTATGATTTCAAACCGGATGCAACGGAAAAAACGACAGGTAAGAGACACAAATACAAAAATGTGTAGGAAAGAATGAGACAGAAATATACTCGGCAAGCATGCATATAATATAACTGCTAATTTCGTCTTTGAATCTAACTTCTCCGTAGCTCAATGGTCAGGACGTAGATACACAATACCTGATGTGCAGGTTCGCGTCTCTCAATATTTCTTTTTTTTTTAATTTTATTTTTATACTGTTTTTAAATACTTTCAAATGCTCTTTTAAATATTTTCAAAGAATTTATCAACAAAAAATAAGAATTTCATTTTCGTTGTTTAATATCTATCGATCGACCGACCAATTATACAGACAGTAAAAATGCTAAGTTGTATTCATAGATGGCGCGAGGAATAAGATAGAAGATTCGTTTTATTACTAGATAGATGGCGCTAGCTGCTCATTTTAGTCTTCATATTACGTTAAGAGATGGCGTTAGTTACCACTGTTTTCTTTTTCTTATGTTCGTGTTTATCTTTTAAAAAGTGCTAAGTTATATTCATAGATGACGCGAGGAACAAGGTAGAAGATTCGATTTATTGCTTTTTCATGTCATTATCTTGAAAACAAAATTTTGGAAAGTTTCACTTCTACCACGTGTGAATTGCAAACATTTTCTTTTTTATTTATTTATTTTATTGTGAAAATAAAACAGTTACAAAATGTAGCTTAATAAATATTACAAACAAGGTATTACAAACAATATTTTATTATAATTTCTTCAAAATTATCCTCATATCATGAGAATTGATGTTTTTTTATTTTATTTATTTCAGGCAACAAGGCCCATAGTATAAGCAGTTTTAATATGATTATTTTTGTATATAACGTGATAATGAAATCAAACAATATTATTTATTACGGTACATTTTTTTATTTTAAGTGCACCGCACTTATAAAAATATTTTAACACAATCGAATGATATATACTGGGACTAAAGATAACATAAACACAATACAAAAATGGTCCTTCCCTTTTGACGTCATTAGTCTTCAAGTACCTGGGTGAATTCGCGTTTTTGATTTATTTTGTTGGTTTTTTAAGAAGTATGTGGAAATGCGTGCAAAACCTTGAAAAAAATTAGCACTAAAAATTTCCTTTCTAAGCCTACAAAATTCCTCCAAATTCGCTGAGCAAATCAAAGTTATTGGGTCGTAAAATAATTTATAGAAAATGGTAATGATGTGAGCAGCTTCGTAATGGACTTTTATTTAACGATAATAATTTTTTCTAAATGGGAATGGCAAAAAGCTAATTAATTCACATCGTTTATGGAGAATAGATCGGTATTATAACAGTATCTTATCTAGTAATAATCTGATAATTGTGATAAACAAGTGATAATCTGTTAATTGTGATAAACAAGTAATTTTTAGTTCATCTATGTCACTATATAGCTCTGTGCACAGAGTAATTAAACCATAGATTTAGAACCATCTATAGATCTATGGCACCATATCAGATGGCTCTCTTTAGCTCTATACTCCATGGTAACACCAAGATCTTTAATTTAAATACAATGGACTCCAAGCTTCGACTATCTGATGGATCACATGACAATGAATGATTGAATTTTACAGAATCGTTGGATATCATTTATTAATTTGATAAGTTCTTCAAAATGTTGATAAATATTTTTTCTAATGGTACAAATATAAAATATTGAAATAACACATTTCATTGTGTTCGTCAACAATATTAACATCGAAATTGTTCATCCAATGTCATATGATCCGTCTTCACAAATCTCTTCGAAGCTTGCCCTTCATATACATATATATTAAACTTCTTGGTCATAACTATCGATTTCACGACCAATCATTGTATCGTTTCTGCTTGACTAATGAATTTGAATTTGAACTGCACCGACTGGCAATGTGTGCAATGTGAGCGGAGGGGCGGGGGCGAGGGAGTTATGGTGGAGTGCAATAAAACATCACTTTAATATTACAAATGACTATAATTTTGTCACAATTTTTCCATACAATGTTAATAACTTTTTACCTTACTCCTATTTTTATAATACATTACTTAAATATTATTAATGTTGTTTTCATTATTTTAAAATCTTCCTGTTTAATTTCTAATTACAATCCACGGAGTCAGTTTTCAGATGAGACATTCAATACTTTATATTCAAAAAAAACTTCACAAAGGACCATATAAAGTTAAAAGAAATTTTGAAAAACCTCGAGTACTTTATTATATTACACTAAAATGTAATTCGATTAGATCTTACAATATACTAAAATATTTCTTGCTTAGTTCGCTACGAGAAGTATCGTTAAAAACTGTACAAACATATCGACTGTGTTACCGCTAGCTAATATATATCGTGGCGAGCGGCCGCCCCCACTCCACGGGGCGCGGCGCCCACCGGTAGTCGTCGGCGTCATCATATAAAGATAAAGGTATCGATAAATTGTACTTTATAACGCATCGCGGGACGCGGCGGCGACGCCGATGACGCTAAAATAATTGACTAAGTAATTCCAATAAAATGTAAAACAGTAGGTAAGCTCAAACTTAACGCTATCTACAGACAGACCGACGGACCGACGGACCGCCGAGCCGCGGTGATATGAGCCGCCGCCGCGCCGCTACTATAGAAACAAGCACCGTGTTGTGTTGACATGCGAGCCGGGAGTCCGGGAGTCCGGCACTCCGACAGACAACTGTGAACAACAAGCGAGTACAAAATACAATAATAATTATAATCATTAATTAAGTATCAATAAAATTGAGCTAGATTCGAATTCCGTCACCTGTCCGACCTCCGTCGGCCGAGCGCCGCGGCCGGACCGGGATATTGCTACCTACAGTACCTACAGTACTAGAGACCTAACGGAAGAGGTTATTGCTTCGTCGTGTTTGGCACGGCTACACCTGTGGCTACAGCGCCACGTCCGCTGCGGGACGGGGCGCGGGGGGGCGAGGGGCGGGGCGCGGGGGGCGGCGAGCGACATTAATTCACAACCGAGCGCACCGCCGTACGCCAGCCCGCCGCCACCCGCGCCCCGCCCCTCGCCCGCCCCGCACCCCGCGCCCCGCGCCCCGCGCCCACCCGGGGTGCTGGAGCTTTATGTAAAAACAACTTGTACCTAAATACGAGGAAAGCGGAACAATGCGATTCTCCTGTGTGATGCTGTGTAGTGCTGACGATGACGTAGTGTCCGGCACGACGCTGCGGCCGATGCGGACCAACGGAGGGGTTCCGAGGAAAAATTAACGCTACCACGATCGTTCTAAGTATTAATCGTTAGAGATAAATTTTAAAATTTCATAATATTGCCCCGAGTCAGAGTGAATTTTACAAAAATATACATACTGTACAAGTAGTTGAGCGACTCGACGCGCGCTGGCCGGCTCCAGCCACCAGCCGCGCGCCGGCGTCCTTACACTAACTCGTTGATACAGACTTAACCTAAGGCCGCGCGGGGGGGGGGGGGGGGGGAGCTTCACCCTCCACCTGCCCTCTAATTAATTAAGGCCGTGAGACGTTAATACAATAGACTTTCGATGCGCGGACACATCCCCCCTCCCCCCTTCCCGCACCCTACGCCCGATGACAAACGCGGTGGCGAGACGCGACCACTTCTCTCCTCCCCTTACACGAAACCTAATTAAGTAAAAGTACACCGACAGAAGCGAATCCCCCCCTCTACACCGTCGGCCGCCCAATATTCGAGATGCCCCTCCCCCTCCCGCCCGCCGGGCGCGGCAGCGGCGGTCGACTCTCGCCTTACCCCGTAATTATTGCTTCCTAATACTGTCCTGTATTGCTTCGCAAACTGGCCTCCTTAAGAACGGTAGAAAACAGATCACAGCTCTTAAATATTGTAGAATACGAGTACCTGGGGGCCTCGAGCTCGGGTCGAGCCATCGCCCCGACTTGCTGACATTACCACAGCGTCTGGACACCGCTAGGATCAACACTGTACGACGCGCGGTGTCGGAGCGAGGGGTCGGGCCCCGCTCGAGGCCGGACGCGGGATGTACCGTCCCGTGTGGATGACGTCATCGGCGCGCGCGTTGCGTCCGTCCGTCCGCTGGCAACGCGCGCGCCGACGAGCGCGTGACGTCACTCCGCCCCTTACTCAGTTTCTCCTACGTCACAATCCGCACTGGAACGGGTCTCATTGCCGGTGCTTAGGCCGTAGTCCACCACCCTGGACCAGTAAATGTACTTTAAATGCCATTTCAATCCTACTCGATATGACTGCTGCATTGCGTTAAAAATTAATCGTCCTCCAAGGAGCCAGTCAATCGCCATTTAGTTATACGTAACCCTCGACCGTCTGAGGCAGGGGCGGAGTGGTTTGAAGCGTTTACGAGCTAGTTAAGAGTGATATTAATCTAAAGTGAAGGCCATACGCATGACGAATGTAATAAAACCGTGCCTTTCGAAGTCAGCGTCGAGCGAGTCCGCGTCACGTAATCGACAACAAGAGATCCCTCGTCGCCAACTTCAGGCCGGCACGTGGCGACGTACGTGCGGCGTCCGGCGTCCGGCACGCACCGTTCCTACAGCTACGTAAGTATTGTATGTATATGTACGAGAGAAGATACGATAAGTGAGCATTCGGGCCGGCCCCGAGCGACGCGACCGCCGCACCCGCTGCCGGCGCACCGTACACGAGGCAAACATGTACACGTACTAATATTATTGTACATTTAAATAAAAATATAATATCAAAAAAGCGTAATAAAGCACTCATTATGTACATAGGCAATGATGCGACCGTGCGCCCCCCCCCCCCACCCCCCAGCCCGCGATGGGGCGGGGGGGTGGCGGGGGGGGCGCGGGGCGGTAACAAGTGTTACGTCAATAAACAATATCAGTACAGTAACGCTAGCCACAAATCAATAGTAATAATAAATATAAAATAATAAAATCTTAAGCAATCTTAAATACCCTGTTGATTTCAGTTGCCGAAAACATATTACTTTTGCCTACCTGAATGACGAGAAATAAATAAGGACGCATCGATGCGGAGTCCCGACGCCGCGACGACACGACACGACACGACACGACACGACACGACGCCGGCGAGGATCACCTACATAGCTACAACACGACGGTAACGTTTCTCACGGGACAGGCGTCGAGACATCGCGGACTGGCGGATGGGACGAGCGGTCCAAACTAATGGGTTCGACTCTACTTTGTGCATCGGTCGGACGATAGAAACAAAGAGAAACGGTGGCCTCCCCCTCCCCCCCCCCACACACACACACCCCACCAGCCGCTCCACACAAACACGCTCATATCACACGCTACCTCCCCCTCCCCCTCCCCCCTTGCTGCTTACAACTACATAGTTCGCTAATTACGTATCGAGTCTCTTTATTCCTATGATCGTGAGCGCGACGCGGGATCGTCGTAGCACATGGTTTAACTACATAACAACTGCAACTTGCTATTTCAAACTTAACAGGTATCGAGAAGGTACCTACCCGTGCCAATGCGTGCTTCATTACGATTAAACAAAGTCTAAATTAATAGGAACGACGGTATAAAACCTTTTACGATGGTAACGATTACTTGACAACCGATTTAGCACTGGCATTTTACTTAACAAGCGCTGGGCGGATTCCACCAAATATCGTGTTATATTCGAGTTGCTATCAAACAAATAGGTAATATATAAACGCTCATTAAAGAACATAACATATGAGAAATTGAATTAAAATACAATGTTCAAAAACCACATCTATAAATGTTGTCTATTTAATGTTGCCGATCAACGGCTGTTACCATGACAACAAGGAAAGGAGCTATGAATAAAACAAGACATTTTATTCGCACGATAATTTGGTAGAATCCGGCCTAAATGCAACAAACTTAACGAAAAATTATGGAGGATAAATCTTTATCCAAATGCTTCCTACTTTTGAAACCTTATGTATATATATGTATGTATGTCGATCCTTGCGTTAAGGCACAGATAACATGGTGGTGTGAGACGATCCCGCCGCGTGACACTACAATATATAAATTCTTTAGTAACCTATCATTAACGTATATGTCTTTCTTACGTATGTTATTTCGTTTTCACCTTACATTAGTTAACCTCCCCGACTTCGATTGTTTGTGCAAGGAAAATAATGATTTAACCGATCGAATAATTTTGTACAAGTAACAGAGTCCGCGAGGGAAGCGCAGACCGACAGTAGGACAACAGGACAGTAGGACAGGAGCTACTGGACAATAGGACCGAGACATCGAACGACCCGTCGCCTTAAAATACGATCAAAAATAAAAACTTCAACAACATCCAAAAGACTTACAAAGTAATACGAGAACTTACTGCGAAGCGACGCACAACGGAACGGTTGAACCCTTCAGCACCCGAGTGAACATTGAACATTGAACAGTGAATATTATGCAATAGAACGTCAACTAAACCTAGAGGGTATCACCAGTCGCTCGTACATCTCGTACAACTCGTACAACAAGTAGCCTTACAGTAAGATGGCGCACGATTCATTAAAATATTGATTACGATTAGGTATTATGTAAAAATTATGCTAGTCACTAGCGATCCGAAGCTATGTAACTGATTCGGTAACGTTCAGTAAAATGCACGGTGTCCATGGCAACGCCGCGCCGCCGCCGGCCCCGCCCCGGCACCGGGACACCGGGCCACCGGGACGCCCGCCCACCGGGACACCGGGCCCGGGGCCGGCGGCGGCGGCGACCGGAGGCCGCCCAGTCGCGACACTAAAAGTAAGTACATTACAATTATGTATAAAAATGCTTAACTTGAATCGTAAATAGCACGACCACGTAACACGTAAGAAACTAAGTACTAACAACCTAAATAAAAATATACATACATCTGATAGGCCGCTCTTGTGACTTAGATAGGGGCGGCGGCGGCTGGGCGCCGGCGGCGCGCGGCGCGGCGCGTTCCATCACGCTCTCTACATTTTTGACTAGCCGACACAATTAGTAAGTGACTAGAACGCGAAACACTTCATTGGCAAGACTTTTTATATATCAAAAGACGCGGCGCTCCCTCCCCCTCCCCCCACATCACAGACACTCCCCGATCTCCCCACACATTAAGTACGCTACGCCCGCGGCCGCGACGCTCCCAGCCCCCGCTCTCCCCCTCTCTCCGACCGCTGTTAGCGACGTTACATTGTTACATGGTACCAATGTTACATTAACTAACTTTCTATAACATCTAACATTTTTGTAAACAATTTAATTTATCAAACTCGTCGTGTAAGTTTGTTTTGTCTGTAGAAAATTCATCATTGATATATTTGTATAACTGTTATTATTGAACAAAGATACTTTAAATGAAATATCTTTAAAAAAAATCTAGCGTGATCAGCTAGTAAACATATTCGAGAAGGGTGTTGAACTTGGCATTTCTTTGGAATAATGTAAATGCCACTCAACCCTCCACTCGCCGTCTTGTGCTGGTGCTCCTCTTATTCTGCTTATAAAATTTTTGAGCAACTTTTATTGAGACGGTAAATAAATGCACACTTTGTTTACGATTACTTTAATAATCGCAATCAAAGGAATAAATTGACATCACTGGGAACATGGACATCCATTGTCATGGCTGAAATTTTGTTTAAATAATTGTTATTATTACTATTGGAATAAGACTGCTATCCTTGTCTCTCCCGGTCAGTCGGTGAGTGGGAGAGAGTGAGAGAGTGCGAGAGCGAGAGGGCGAGCGCCGCGCCGCACGCTGAGTACCGCCGGCCGCGCGCCGCTGTGATGCTCGCGAGTTACCGAGAACGTGTATGGACACAAATAAATACATACAATATTTACAAATAAATCCTACAAATTAAGCTCATCAGTTTTGAGAAAGGATTAAATGGACGTAGTTTAAGAAAAACGTTCCAATCCACAATCATAACATTTTGAGAAAATCGAGTTTTAAGTTCAACCATGTATTTACTTCATCAAATTACTTTAGTTTAATCTTCAAGATTTGATAACCTGTAGATATTAAGCGTTTTAGTTTTTAGTTAACCTTATTTAAGACTTGCAAGTATTAACTCAACAACTCGACATAAATGTGGATTGGAACGTTTTTCAGAAACTACGTCCAAATTACATCACTAACGATCGCGGTAAGTACGAATCGCTACTTACGCGCCGCCGCCCCCCGCCCACCTCCCCACCTCCCTGGCACCCCCCCCCCCCCACACGAGACGATGAGACTAATAAAGTCGGCTTACAAATATTAGTTTTTCACATGATTTCCTTATACTGGCAAGTAAAAATGATTACTTCTAAAAATGTCATTGCCCATGCAATGTTACAACGATTACAGTAACAGTCGAGAGCCGGCTGTCGGTTGCAGGAACTATAGTGACCAGACCAAGTCCCGCAGCCGCAGCCCACACATATTACTAACGTCTCTCGGCACTCTTAGTTTCAGCTACCACCGTATTTCCACAACACCATACATTTGGCAGCATAAAATTGTCTCTACACTTTATTGTAACTCTTGAAAAACGAAGATGGCCGACACACATTACCAATACACGATCTGCACAACACGTCTCATAAACAAATAATACAAAAGAAATACAGTATTTATTTACACCGATCCGACTGATTAGCTCTTTCGCCGCGAGGAAATACAACGGTATAAAAAGTCAACTAGCTCGTGGGTAGTTTACAAAGGTTGCGGGTAGGTGCGACATTTGTCAATTGGCGACGAGGCGAGCCGGGCGGCGGGCGGCGGAGCCAGTCGACGGGAGATTCTTGGCGCGTGGGCGTGGGCGTGGGCTGGACTAACAGAAGCTGCCGAAGCCCACGGAGGGCACGGAGGGCACGGGCGGCACTCCGCCGCTGTGCTCGTTGTTCTTGTGCAGGTCGATGAGAGGCGGCGCCGATAGGTAGTGCGCCTGGAATTACATTTGACAGTGTGTTAACATAATATTTTTGTGGATGTGGATTAACAAAATATAAATAAAATGCATTGTTACATTCCGATAGATATCTACCTATCTTTAGTTCATGTGCAATGTATTTTTATTAAAAAAAAGAACCACTCAGCCAGAGATCTTTGATTGGTCACATAGCAATGCTACGTGAGTTTCTTGTGCTGACTTTAAAACAATGGTATTGTAAGACTTCGTGCTCGTATACCGTCAACACCTCAACATGTCGTCTGCTGATGATGATTACCTGCTGGTGGTGTGCGGGCGGCGGCCCCGCGTACCCGTTGTAGTAGGGCGTGTTGTAGGGCGCGTACGCGGGCGGCGGGTAGGGGTACTGCCAGTCGGGCAGGTAGCCGGGCGCCGGCCGCATGAGCTGCGCGCCGCCCACCGCCCACTGCCCGTACCCCACGAACGGGGTGCCGTACCTGTACAGTGTACCGAACATTACTCCTATATGGTCATACACTACCGTATAAATAACTAAATAGAAACTAAAAGTGAGTAACGCCCCAACTCAAGAGTCACTAATGGTTACTTAAACTGCTCCTTAGTACAGAATTTGTATGGTGATTCTTTACTAAGTAACGATTTAAGTAACCATTAGTGACTCTGAGTTGGGGCGTAAGTCATCCATGGAAGTTAACATATGGTCCTCGTTAACAGGATATAATCATTGTGTAAGGCATAGTTCAAAGTCAAAGTCAAAATATTTTATTCATATAGGTATCACTGATACACTTATGCACGTCATTTTTTGGCTTTTCGTCATTTTGCTTAAAGGATAGATAGAAAAATTAACAGAATTTAAAAGTCGTTCATTTATACGTATGTTGCTATTAAAATGCGTAAAAAAATATGTGATGATCTGGAGAGTGACGACAGTATAAATGATAATAATTTAGTCAGTTGAAATAATAAAATGGTAAGTACAACGTTTTCAAACGTTCTTTAAAGTAAAAAGTGAAAATGAATATAAAAAAACAGTTTTGGGAATTATGACGACATCCCACACACGTCACACGGTGACGTAACCCCGACCTCAATCACGCTATCCAAGTGTTCTCAAAGCATGTCATCTCGCCTGGTTCCTGGTGGAAGATGTCCTTTTGCTACAGAAATACCCATGCGATGGCATATATGTATGAATGAATATGATGGCACGCCGGATGGATGTCGTAAGAGGCGACTAAATCCAGCCCGCTGGAGGCAGGGCCCCTCGGAGGGATTATATTGGTAATACTGATTTTAATTGTTAATTAATACCATTATTACTGTTATTATTTCACCACGGGATTCACTTGGATAGCTACCACCCTTGAGCATGAGTCAGCCGCCAAACCACTCGTCGTGTTCCGGCTGGGGGCGTGAGAGCCAGTTCTTTCTTTCTTTTTCTTCTCTTTTGTCCGGCAACACATCAGTGATGCCTTTGGTGTTGCTGATGTCCATGGGCGGCGATAGCCACTTACCATCAGGTGGATCGTCAGCTCGTTTGCCGGCTACATCCATAAAAAAGTATATATAAACGCACCCATTATTCCCGTAGGCGGCACCACCGTACGCGCCGTACGAGGGGTAGAGCGCGGGCGCGTACTCCGGCAGCTGCGGCACGGCGGGCTGGCCGGCGGGTTGGCCGGCGGGCAGGCCGGCGGGCTGGTCGGGGGGCGGCGCGGGGGGGCCCTCCGCGATGGACGGGATCTGGTCCACGAGGGACTCCAGCCCCGACAGCGACTTGGACGACACGTCCTGCGGCTTCGGTTTCGGCGCGCCGCCGGCGTTGTACTCGCCGGGGGAACCTGACACATACACTTCATAAATAACGCTACACACTAATAGCCCCACACTAAGATTCCCTGTGTCATATCATATACTCGAATCCATAATACAAAGTATCACTTTGACAATCCAAATACATAAATGTTGCCAGTACATAGGCATTGCTGTGCTTATCGACATTATGAAAATGATCTTATCGATATTTTGCGTGACTTTTAAAATCAAATTAACAAATTAATTTTGTTTAAACTAAATACAACTCATGTTTATTGATTTTAGCTGGCATCGAATTATTAAACAGAAGATATTTTAATTAAATAAGAACTACGAACACATTAATCGAACACTAATAATCTAAAATTTTAACAAAAAACTTGAGAGGTGTCAAAGGACACCTGGATGGAACGAAGTTATTTCTTATTTTACTTATGTTAGCGCCAAAGAGTCTCAACAGCGTGATTCAGAAAGTTGTACAGCGCCATCTAGTTTCAACTAGTTACAACTTTCTGAATCACGCTGTTGAGACTCTTTGGCGCTAACATATTTAAGTAAAATAGGAAAAAAACATAGCGTGATTCAGAATGTTGTACAGCGCCATCTCTGTAAAACTCTGTGAATCACTTCAAAAAAAGCGTAGGTCATTCGTAAAATTAAAAAGTGTCGAAATTTTCCGCCTAGCCCCCTTGCACAACGCGCGATAAGGAACTTCGTTCCAAAAAAGATCCGACTTCAAATGATGTACATGATGCCATTGTCAGATCTCGCTCAAATTTATGTGGGACCACACGACAAGCACCAGCTTTCGATTAAAAAAAGAATCATCAAAATCGGTTCACCCAGTCCAGAGTACGGAGGTAACAAACATAAAAAAATACAGTCGAATTGAGAACCTCCTCCTTTTTTTGAAGTCGGTTAAAAACGTAACTAAAGGGTTTTCATTGCAAGCCTAAACAAAACGTTTTGCACAGCTAACTTTCTCGGTGAATCGAGCGTCGACACTTAAATATCGAAACTTACTCTTCACTATTCTTCTGCTATGGATAGCAAAACAGTTTTTGTCAAAGTGGTCTATCGAATAATGGATTCGACTTTAGGTGCCCGACAACACACAGAGACAACAACATATGAACTCAGACCGAGAACAGAAATTTAAAGACAACAATAAAATTTCCGCCTCGCTGGGAATCAAACCCAGGACCCTTGGTACGGCGGTCAGGAATGGTAAGCATTACGCCGAACTGGTTGAATGACACAATTTGTACTGAAATGTGCATTTATTGACATAAATGCGTTCTTGCACAGCTGGCTCGAAGGACCAAGTGTACAAAAAGCTTACTACCAACTCAGATTCACTAACGGTTACTTAAATCGCTCCTTAGTACAAAATAAGTATGGTGATTCTTTACAAGGAGCAATTAAAGTAACCGTTAGTGTTTTTTTATTTTTATTATACCTATACCTGTCATCTGTAGTAAGTAACTGTTGGAATAAATATTTTCTTTGTTTCTATTCTTTTGTTTTGTTTCATAATAGGGATGTTGACACTAATTATAAATTACTATAAATTATTGTCTAAAATACTAGTGGTAACATTTAAAGGCCTAAAATATGATTCTTTTATCGAAATCAATCACAATAAATTAAATATCATTAATTTAAAATGTTAAAAATTGTACTCACTGTCACGTGACCTCAAACGCCATTTTGAGCTTATGACGTCATTCAAAGTATTTTATATGCAAATTCAACTAACTTCAGCAGACAGATAGTATTGAATAACGGATTGTGACGTCACGTGACGTTTTTGGTGGGAAATTTGATAATGATATTTATTTATCAATTTTTGTTTTTAAATTGAAGATTATTATTTTTATAATATTTTTTTCGTGAATATTAAGGTCCTATCTATAAAATTAAATTGAATCCTAAAATTAGTCAACATCCCCATTAACAGCAGTAACAATGCGAGTGTCTCACCGGGCGGCAGCTGGTCGGCGGCGCGGAAGGCGGGCGCGGGCAGCGGGGAGAAGCCCGCCTCGCCGCCGCCGGGGGGCGTCGCCCTGCACACACACACACACACACACATAAAATAAAACTAGTATAAATTAAAAAAAACCGCCTGCTATCAAAAAAGCGATCATGATATACCTTTTTAAAATCCTTATGGTAAGCTCTTTAATTTGATTCCCATATTGCGTTATTGGCAATGGCATCTCACAGCCACCATATTTGTTTTTTTTAATTTCACTGATATAAGAACACTTGGGTTATCAAGACGAATCTAACGATATCTTAATTATATAAACCCGTTCAGCGGTTTGAAAGATACGAGGTAATAAAGAATATTACACACATCCATACAAACATACATAGAAGATACGCGCGAAAAACATAACCCTTCCTGGCAGTGGGGTAATACCATGTTCGACGGCACGACAAAAAGTCCGGCGTTTTAGTGGTCAGGAGTGTTATATAAACATCTGATGCATAAAACTTGACTGTATAAAAACCCCTTCATAGGACCTCGGACAAATGACACGCATAGTTATATTGAACATGATTTTAAACTTAAGTCATCGTGGATCAAGACGTAAGGTAGACAGACTGATGTATTAGTGTCAAACGTCATCCGACATCCAACATCCGGTTTCTGACATCTGTCAACCGTCAAAGACCAATATCAACGTCGTTTGACAACCTGTCAAGAGTTTCTCCGCGCCACCGCAGTTTAGCCGTGACCACGAGCCTTGTAACTGGGTCGAAATATCGGCATATAAAATAAAATATATATCGTGAGTACCCGTATTATAACTAACAATATATTGAACACTATGAGCAGTGTGTTACTGACCTGTTAAAATTGCTAGGATACATGGATGGATGCTGATGTAACTGGTCTAACCGGGGACTGTCCGCTACGCCGTTGCCTGCGGAGGGAACCGCATACTGTTAGTTATTGTATATACCATAATAACATAATTATTATACTATACGCTATTAAATCTTCTAAGACGATGGCTCCTTAGTGATATACCTACCTGTTCCCCAACATTTATTGTAAAAACTATTGTAAACAATGACAGTAATATAAAATGTTAACACGAGTAGATAATGCCGATCCTTACATACAAATAACATGACACTAATGCCCCAAATCAGTCACTATCGGTTACTTTAATCGCTCTTTAGTAAAGAATCACCATACAAATTCTGTACTAAGGAATCGATTTAAGTAACCGTTAGTGTCTCGTAGTTGGGGCGTAAGTGTATCATGTCCCTTACTTTTTTTCAATTGTATTCGTCCCTCATTCGTTCGTTCCGATCACCAGTGCGTGTCGCAAGTTAGCAAGTCAGCACGTCATTACCTTGTTCCTGTGGATAGTGGTAGTCGGGTTTATCCGAGGGGGGGTACGGCAGGCGGCCCTCGTCGTACAGCGCGCCGCCGAACCCCTGCCCGCCCACGCCCACGTTGCCCACCCCGCCCACCCCACCCGCGGGCGACAGCTCGCCGCCGCCTGAGTTCGTCTGCGAGGACAACACATCATCGATTGAGTTAACGCTTTTGAAAATGTTGAGAGGACAATTTGATGATAATGAGAGGGGTAGCTAGTCGTGTAAATTGTGTTTTAAAACTAAATAAATGTTTTTATAGTATCAGTGTTTTGTTGTTTATTTGTTTAATGTATTAAAGCAAAGAAAAAGTGTTATCATCATTTCAAAATCATTTTTCTTTTTTTTTTGATTTTTCAGTGTGTTACCGCGTCCGGGGCCAAATCAGAGTGTCGTAACAGCTAACGCTTACCACTAAAAGGAGTCTATGCTTATCACTTTAGGAAGTAGACCTCATTTAGTTTGCAAGACTTTACTCACAGGGTCAGCTACATAAGTGTTTAAAAACGATTTAGGTAGGTACAAGCAGAATAACGGATAACCCGCACGCAAGTACGTACAGGACGTGTCAGTCAAGTGCTAACGTACTAGAACAGACACCGCGAACAACATTGCACCAGCATCTAGTTCCCGGCATCGGTTCTATTCGCTAAGCTAGGTATACGCTAGACGAGCCGAGCACGAGCGGAGCGCAAGTCGAGCCACTCGCTCGCAGTGTCAAGTGTGGACGTGCAACGAGCCTACAACAAGCACTCTCCTCGAACATAGGTTCCGCGTTGCAAATCCCTTTGTGTTCGCCAAAAAGCCTACAATAGGTACAGTCGAGCACGTTCGAAGCGCGCTCGTTCGAGGCTCGTAAGTCGGTCCACACTACACGAATTTTGGCTCGGCTCGTGCTCCGCTCGTGCTCGGCTCGTCTAGCGTATACGCAGCCCTAGATATAGCTACCTTGTTGTAGTCGGAGAGCGAGGAGTTGCTGTTGCTGCCGGGATGCATGTCGGTGGAGCCCATGGGGCTGGTGTCGGCGTGCGGCGGGTCGAAGTCGAGCGCCGCCATGCCGGGAGACACGGGCCCCGGGGACGAGATGGCCGCGCCGATATCGCTCGACAGCTCGCCGCCGAACGAGCCCCCGCCGGACCCCCCGCCCTGCACACACACTGCTCGGTCACATCCGGCTCGAAGGACCATGTTAACATAAACCATGCAGCTTATATTTGTCTACGACTCAATTTAAATATAACTATTGTAAGTCTATGTATATAATGATGAATTTAAAGACAGATATTAAAGACAGATATTTAAAAACACAATTAAATTAAAAATTCAATAAAAAGTACTGTTAAAAAAACAAAGTGTAAATTACAGCATTATTATAGTTGTGTTATATCAGGAGGTAATACACAATACATTACCTGCGGCGCAAAGTGGTGTTGGTCCGTGTAGGTGGGCGTGCGCGGCGCGGGCGCGGGCGACGAGTGGTGGCTGTACGGCGTGTGCGGGGACGGCGTGTAGCTGTGCAGCGCGCCCGCCGGCGACGCCGCGCCGAACGACACGCCCCCCACGCCGCCCCCAGCGCCCCCCACACCCCCCACGCCGCCCGGCGCCGGCGACCGCGAGTACGGCTGCGACTGCGACAACACGGCGGCTTCCTTGTTTATTTATTCAAACACAGCATCATACATCATTACACAATTACATTACATATGCCTATTAAAAGTATATACAGTCGGCAAAAGAATCAGGTATGCAGGGTGTAGGTATGTGGGGCAACTTTGATAATAACATAAACAATGTGTAATACTAAACATCACAGAGGGTTTTAGAATCATGCCCTGCATACTTAATTCTTTTGTCGATTGTACATCATTCATAATAGAAATTAGAATTCGTTTATAATTTATTTTTATTCCAATACCAACAAATGCCAAATAACACCTCATATGCGGCATGACAAGTTTTTGCTTCTGAACATTAAAAATGTCGACTTGTCTCAATAATCTGCTTCGCTATAATCCAAAGTCAATATACGTGACATCATCGTACATGTGTGCGTGCATACCTGGGGCGAGGGGTCGGCATACTGCCGCTCGTGCGCGAACCTCGCAGGCTGCCCGGCGGGAGGCGCGGGGGGAGCAGGGGGCGCGTGCGAGAGGGGCGCCGGGCTGGGCTGCTGGCGGTAGGGCGCCGGGCTGCTGGCGTACAGCGGCGAGCGCGCCGCGAACCCGCGTCCCGCCGGCGACCCGTACGACGCCGCCGGGCTCGACGGAAACTGCAACACACACACACACACCATTCACTTCAATTTTGTGTCTTAAACGGTCTACAGCTGCTCACAAGAAGTACAGTAGAAGAATGTGTAATGTAACACTTTACATTACACATTCTTCTTCTTCGTTTAAAGACGTTGGTTTAATCCGACTCGAAGGACCATAAAGTAAATCAGATAACCAGAGCTTATGATTGCAATGTCGCTTTTTGCACTAAACGCAATGCTCTGAACGAGTTCATCAGTGATATATCATGGTGGCCTAAAGAACAGCTTATCCGACTCGAAGGACCATGAAATAAATAAGATGACAAAAGCAGATAAGTTTGATGCCGAACATTATGTAGCAGTTTAATGGAAGCAGAAGATAGTATGTGGTATAGTCCACTATAAAGTACCTGTGGTTGCGGCTGCGGTGTGGCGGACAGACGCGGGGGGTGTGCCGTGGCGGGGGCGGGCGCGGGCGCAGGCGGCGCAGGGGACGGCGAGTACCCCTGCGAGCGGGGGGACGCGTACACCCCGCGGGGGGACGCGTACCCCCCCGGCGACCCGTAGCGCAGCCCCATGCCGCCGCTCACCTCCATCGATCCGTCCATACCGCCTGCGAGGGCACACATACAGTTGCGTATATTACTACACATGATTTGAAAAGTATATTGAAATTAAAAAGAACCAGTCTCTTTGCTGTTTATGGGGAGTTGGGCTGATTTTATGGGGAGTAAAATCAAACTTTCTCCGTTACGAATTACGAACATAACGCATAACTTATGTTATTCGTTCTGTTTGATGCATCCTTCAATTATGATGCATCCTTCGTTAAAATTTAAAAAATATTTACCTATACCACTTTTCTATATTCAAGTATACAATGTTATAAGATATTTTGGTTACAATGCTCCGAGCAACTATTTAATTTTTTAATGAAAGTTAGCAATCAGCCCTCACCTGCATTGTTCGGCTGGTAGTAGGGCTCGCTGTCGCTGAGCGACTGGTGTTGGTGCTGGTGTTGGTGCTGGTGCTGGTGCTGGTGCTGGTACTGCTGCAGCGCGGCGCCGAACTCCCCGTGCGGCAGGAACTGCTGCTCGTGCGGCAACCCGCCCAGCGACGACAGCGGCGACTGCAGCATCGCGTTCGACTACCACATACCACATACAACATACAACATATTATTATATTATAACATATAACGTTAGGCTGGGTTCACACACCATTTTCCTGCACGTTTTTTTTGCAGTATACCTACGTGTTAACGAATAAAAAGTGGCATTTGACTGCAAACGTTTTATTCACACACGTTAATACTGATTACCGTGTGTGAATGGTGCTATGAGCAACGTATATACCACTATTTATTCGTTGAGACGTATACTGCAAAAAACGTGCAGGACAACGCCGTGTGGACCTAGACTTATTAACAAAGAAATAATTGAAATCAGCAGTTACTGTGCCGACATAATATATGCTGGAACACGTGCACGCGTCTAGTACGAACGCACTGCAGGACAGACCCGTATGCACGCTGCATGTGAAATTAAGAGTATATTATACTTATGTCGATAAAGTTTTGCAAATGTTGACTTTCGTTAAGTGATCCGTTTGTTACGCTGATTGATACGCTGCAATGTGCTTATAGTAAGTCGGCACGAGATAAAAATAAAGGCTATAAAATAATTTCATTCTTTCTCTGTGGATTAGGTACTGACCTGCTGCTGCTGCTGTTGCTGCTGCTGCTGCTGCTGCATGAGGAACTGCTGCTCCTCGGGGCGGATCTTCTTGGGGCGGCCGCGCTTCTTTTTCGGCGGCTGCTCCCCATTGGGGTCGAGCGTGGGCGGCGGGCGGGGCGCGCGGGGCGCTCGCGGCGTGGGGGGCGCCGTCTCCCCGTTCTCCAGCTTCACCTTCTTGGGGCGCCCGCGCTTCTTCTTGAGCGGCACCTCCGTCCCGTCCTCTAGTATGATGGTGTCGCCCGGCTCCGGCTCCATCGTGAGCCTGTAACCGGCGGGAGCGCTTTTGTGCAGCATTTTTAATCTGTCAACGTTTACGCCTTACTACTAGTGATTTGCGAGTGATGACGCTACGTGTGCAGAGCGAAGCAATGGTGTTGATTCCATGAATGACAAAGTCAATTTTGTATAAGATTGTGCGGTGACACTTATCTATTATTTTACAGTCAGATTATTTATTATTGTAAGGATGACAAAATTATTTACTCGTTAGAAAAAGCAAAATGTTAAATTTGTGATCTATGTAATGATAATATGTGCACAAAAAAGAAGATTATAATTATGACAAATAAAATAATGTGAACAGCAAATGGTAAATTAAATGCAAGCATTTTGATGTCGTTGAAAGTTTCTAGAGTATGTGATATTATGGTGGCTTCGTGCTGATGGGATCCATTACACATTACCGTAGTAGTAGAGGTTTAGATACAAACCTTTACATTATACAAGTATAAAAATGTTGAGTGCTCGGCATACAATGCCACGTCAACAGCCAACAGTCGTTAGATCTTTGTAGACAGATCGGTTAGTGTTAAGTTAATGAGGTCTGCATTTTACTTGTGGCTTCTGATCACTGTTGGTTATTTTAACGACCCCTTGATTACGTCCTTCGCAGAGATGGCACATCTTTTAGAACTTAAAGAGCATAGTATCTATTTTGCTTTAAATAAGCTAATGCTTGGTCTTTGAATCCCTCCTGATAGTGGAGATGCAGTCCAATGTTAAGACGAAAGATGTTCATGAAAGCGCAATTTTGTGGACATAGCTTTATTGTTATAGCAGTTGGACGGTGCGTAGTTGCGTACACATTTAAAACAACAATCGTGTCGTGTATTACTTTACATTTTTATAATTGTAAAACGCTCAACACTCAGAGTCTCACACCAGGATTGGACGACCCGTGTGGCGCAATGGTTCCCATGCCGGATCACCGCACCAAGGGTCCTAGGTTCGATTACCAGCGAGGTGGAAATTTGAATTAGTATGAGTTTGAATTTCTGTTCTCTGTCTGGGTGTTAATGTCCTTGTCTTGTGTGTTATCCATGGCACCCACAATACAGGGAATCCCTAGTGTGGAGTTATGAGTGTGAAGCGTTATTATTATTATTCCCTGTGTCGTAGCCCGTGGGTGCCATGGACACACAAAGGACAATACACACCATTAATTTAACTCACAATTCAAATCTCTGCCTCACTGGGTCAACCAATCCAACCGAACCCTTTGACCGGCGATCTGACATGGTATCCATGGTAAGGGGCCATGCATTGATTACGTAAGAACATTTTTGCCCATTTTTGACCCTCCCACCCCATGTAAGGGCACATAAGATTTCACGGACTCCCCCTCGCCCTTCTTACGTAACATTTTATTTGGTTTCAGAAAATATTAAATTGGACTAAAAGTCATAATTTGACGTAATTTTTTTTAGTCTTTATTATTAGTATTTCGAGTTGTAAAATATTATGTAAGAAAGGCTTTACCCCCTCCCCCCTACAACATATGGGTAGTATTCCCCTCCCCCTCGGGACTCTTACCCCTAACTATTGAGGCAGGCGGGTCGTGTACACTGTTTACCTGCGTATCTCCATCTCCTCCTGCGGGCGGCGCGAGGTGTTGTCGGGGAACACGAGCTCGGCCTCGTCCACGTGCGCCACCAGCCCGTTCAGGTAGTCGCGGAACTTCTTCAGCGCCGCGTAGAACGGCACCTTGTCCGCCGCGCGCGGCAGCTGCGCGCAGCGCGCCGACGACGACGGCATCACCCACATGTACTGCAATGTACATACATACCGTTATACTCAAAGTCAGCCTGACGGATACTATGTTAACTAGTGCCGTATCCAGTTCCGCGTAGGTAAAAACATAATATCATGTAACTTTTCATTATTTTAAAAGATGTGCGAGGAGTTTCTTTACGGCTTTTCTTCTCCTCCATGACAAAGCACCCTTCCGAAAAGCTGGTAGATTAAAACATGACGTGCGTAAGTGTATCAGTGATACCTATATGAATAAAAGATTTTGATTTGATTTGATTTGACGCACGCCGCACAATTCATATTATGTTACAAGTACGTGCCGCGTTCCACGAGTCGCGCCAATTTCAGAAGGGCTGCCACGCCGTGTCATACACGTCATAACACAAAAGAAAGACAACCCTGACGTTGTCAGAGAGGATGATAGTTATGATTAGAAAGAGAAGAGAGGCAACGTCTAGATGTCAACTAACTGGCTACTCAGCCTACTAAGCTGAACCGACACTCACGGTGTTGGTGCCGGCGATGGTGTCGGGCTGCTTGCCGAAGCAGAAGTCCTTCTTCCCGGAGAACACCTCGTAGATGAGCTTCCCGTTGAAGACGGCCACCTTGGGGCGGAAGGTCTGCAGCTTCTCCAGCAGGATGGCCGAGCCCTCCTTGATCTCGCGCCGGGTCAGGTCCGCCGAGCCCTTGGTCGCGCGCGCCACCATGTTCGTGAACCCGATGCCGAAGTTCAGCAGCTGCAATTCATAATACACAACTCTCATACACAACTTGATAAAACATTTACATCGTCATTTTTGTACCTAACGACCTGAACAATAAGTAAGAGGAAGCGCGTCGGCTTGTGTATTCATATCGACGCTTGAAAGGAAACATTGACTAACGCCCCAACTCAGAGTCACTAACGGTTACTTAAATCACTCCTTAGTACAGAATTTGTATGGTAGTTCAATGTCGCTTAGTCAATGTTTCCTTTCACGCGTCGATTTGAATACATATGATTAGCGATCAAATGTAAGTAGGTAAGTGTAAGGTAGGTAAGTGACCACTAGTGACAAAATTTCGCTTCCATAATTTGGAAGGCGCGTAAAGCCGTTTAATATCCCGATAGTTACACATTAAATTACGTAACACTCTTTGGGCCATTTCGAGGGAAATCAGGCTCATAAAAACTTCCAACACTTGGCTTGGCCCCTAGCACCTCCTCCAATCCACACATTTCAGTCATGACGAGAATTATTATTTTATCATTATTATCATTTTATTCATACATACTATAGTAGGTCATCAAGGTTCATGTTATAAAGGTCTGATAACCGCTATAGTGGAAGTTGAAAATAAACAATTATCAGTCCTAACAATTAGTCTACAACAATAATTATAAGGATAAATCATAGATTAGATGTAACTCCTGCGGCTATAGGACTAGGAGTGAACACCAATGCCCCTCCACCATCCAGTATCATTACGTCATCACTCTCTCCGCCACTCACCGCACAGATTATTAATAATCATTACTGGCCGGCATTAGCATACTTAACCATGAGAAATATACAATCGCTGTGCGGTGTGCCATTACACATCCACATACGATAATTTATTCAGAAATTAATTTACGAAAAAAATGCTACATGTGAAAATATCTTTTACAGTTTTGCTATTAATTAAATTATTTATGAATTTTTCGCATGCAAATTAATTTGTATATATTTTTTTCCTTTCAGATGTGCCTATCCGCCTACGACCGTTCTGATAGACAGCATATTGAATAAATCCAGTTAAGCCAATTAAGTTTTGATTTTTGTCATAATTTTGTTAAATCGTACGTTTTATACGAAGTAACGGAATAAATAAAGCCAACCCCTACCAAGAAACCCCACCCCACCCAACCAAGACCCAACCCTACCCAACCCAAGTCAAGAAATGTACTTTCTCACCAAATGATTTCAATTTCCACTTCTCCTCTGTTCCTTCTATGGATGCTTCTGTTAAATTGTCCACTATTTCTGAAATTAATTCCATGGCTTTACCCCCTACCGATAGCTTTTCTTTTTCTCTTGTTTCTCTGGAAGAGATCCGCAAAGTTATATCTTCTATTAAGTCGGGTGCGGTGGGTTACGATGGTGTAAACAGAGCGATGATTATGCCTGTACTCAAGTTCCTTCTTCCTGTTATTACGCACATAATTAACTTCTCCTTAACATCTGGGGTTTTTCCAGCATTCTGGCTAAAAGCTTTGGTAATACCTATTCCTAAAACAGCTAACCCCTGTGGAGTTAAAGAGTACAGGCCTATTTCGCTTCTTCCGTTTATGTCTAAACTCTTAGAAGCTGTTGTGCACAAACAGCTCTCTTCATACGTCTATAAATTTAATCTGCTTTGTGCACATCAGTCTGGTTTTAGACCCGGTCACAGTACCACAACGGCCCTCCTCAAAGTTACCGAGGATATTCGCGAGGGCATGGAGAAAAAAATGGTCACTATTCTTGTTTTAGTAGATTTCTCCAACGCTTTTAACATGGTCGATCACGACATTCTCCTTGCTCTCCTAGCGAGATTGCGGTTCTCTTCCTTAGCCCAGGATTGGTTTTCTTCCTATCTTTGCGGACGCCAGCAGGCCGTCAAGGTAGATGGCACTCAGTCTGACTGGTGTGACCTTACCTCTGGCGTGCCTCAAGGTGGTATTTTATCTCCTTTACTATTTTCCATTTTTATTAATTCACTTACCCCTCTTCTTGGCTGCTCTTACCATTTATATGCGGATGACTTACAGATTTACACCCAGGCTGAAGTTACTGAAATAAATAGTGCAGTCAGCAAAATTAATGAAGACCTACTTAATGTCAGCATCTGGTCGAGTAGGTTTGGTATTAAAATCAATCCTAGCAAGTGCCAAGCTATATTGATAGGTAGTCCGCACCAGATAGCCAAAGTCGACATAGAGTCAGTTGATCTCGTCAAATTTGAAGGCTGCACTATTACTTATCAAGCTAGTGTCAAAGACCTCGGCGTCTTAATCGATAATACTTTAAGTTGGAACGCGCAGGTAAGTGAAGTAAGTCGCAGGGTAACGGCTTCGTTAACTTTACTTAACCGGCTTAGGAACTTTCTTCCTATCGAAACTAAGGCTAAGTTAGTTCAAGCGCTTATTTTCCCTATCTTAGATTATGGTGATGTGTGCTCTCTGGACATGAGTGGGTCTCAACTCGACAAACTGGATCGTCTCCTCAATAATGCCGTTCGCTTTATCTTTTCCTTACGCAAATATGACCATGTTTCCTCCTGTTTCTCCAAGCTTAACTGGCTCCGCATCCGCGAGCGACGGCACGTCAGGTTACTTTGTTTACTCTCTTCTGTATTATTTGATCCCCATTCTCCAGTCTATTTAAAATCCAAATTTCAATTTCTTTGTTCTTCCCATGATCGGCAGCTTCGCTCGACCGAATCCTATCTTCTCTCAATCCCACTGCACCGTTCTGGTTTCATTTCTAATTCTTTCACAGTTCAAGCGGCTCGTCTTTGGAACGCACTTCCCGATAGAATCAGAAGACCCGCTGGTAAACTTGTTTTTAAAAAGAACCTCAGGACTCATCTACAGGCTTGTCATCAACGTAACTAAAGACATTTTCTTTGACGTTATGTATGTATTTATGTATATCTATGTAGGTATATCTGAACTTATATATTTATTATAGCTATATATGTATTTATATATGTATTTTGTGTACTTTTTTTATGTACGTATTAATATGTATGTATATGTGTATCAACTTACCTTCCCAAACCGCCTTTCGTGCATTTCTATTTTGGCCAATGGTTAGCTGGTAGAGAATGCACTAAGCATTAAGCTCGCCATTTGTACCGTGATATTTTATTGTGGTCAATAAAGGTTAAATAAATAAATAAATAAATAAATAAAGTATAAATTATTTAATGATGATCTTTTCTGAGATTTCCTTCAGAAGTTCTTGATGAGTTGTGATCATCATAGGCTAGGGTTGCCAGACGGTCGGGATTCCTCTGGATTCGGGATTGCCCGAAATTTCACATGATGTCCCGACAAAATACAAAATGTCCTGACAATTCACTCGATTCAACAGAACCACACGCCATGCCACACGCACTATATTCTATTATCACGCCGGCTATTTCCAAAAAAAAATTTTTGTCTCCATGAAACCCTACTTTTTGAAGTTATGTCCAGATATTTCAGTGTTACCATCTGGCAACCCTATCATTGGTGTAGGTCGTGTCAGGACGCGGAATAAAACGTCACATTACACCAAAATTTATTTCCATGAAGTATCGTACCTAGATTTTAACCGACTTCAAAATAAGGAGGAGGTTGATTTTTTTAAATGTTAGTCCTTCAGAAATTTTAAAATGATAAACCTAATTGTAACTGCCAATAACAAATGTCGATATCATAAGCGACGGTCCACTGTACGACGTGGAAGTATGATTTTGGATGGGGGTAAAGTTGCCCTAGTGAGTACAATGATATATAGCCTAGTATATGATAGTAGCCAGCCATACCTTATAGTCCTCGTCGGCGCTCATCTGTTCCCGGGTGAGGCCGGACAGGTACAGACATTTCCAGAAGTGGTTCCCGGGGCCCGCGTAGTGGTGCCCCTTGTACGCCGCGAACAGCCCCGGGTTGATGCCGATCTGGGGACAAAACATCCACCCGTTGCCGTCAACTGTCACGACATTCAACTGTATGTCGGGTATTATGTCATGTACAATGATAACACCCGTCACACAAATCGTATTGGTTTGTTTTAATTTGTGTTACAATACATTAAAGTACATATCAGTCATTGATAGTCCTGAATTGTCAGTGACTCGATTAATCAATGATCTCTCCAAAATATATTTTTTTATAAATAATCATTTGATAGTTACAAATCTATTATCTAGTCTTTAGCATAACTCAAATGTAAACATTGCAATCATACAAATATTTTAATTAATTATTTCATTCCTATCGCACCTTCTGAATGCTGAGTTGTATCGGTTTAGTAGCTCAGTAACTAACTAACTGATCGCAACATTATAATCCCATTTCCCCAATCTAATAAATATTCCCTCAGTTAACTAAACAAACGCATACTTTCGATATGCGTCATAAAACGCGTATTTAGTGTCATAAGAAGGAAGACGGTGATAAAAAATGGAAAAAGAATAATGGCAGACGTTAGTCAATATCCTCCAGCGTTAACCACACGAACTGAGCTATCTATTAATCTATATACATAAAATTTAGTGAGCATTACAACTTTCATCAGTATTCACAGGCCAGTAAGCCGGCGTACAGCGAGAGGGTCCGCAGTCCGCACTGTCCGCAGTCAACGGACAGAGCCCCGAATCACTCACCACAGCCGCCACTCATGCAGATGACATAATTTCGTAACACTCGACGTGTGGAAAGTGGTTAGCGAACGAGAAAAAATATCGCACTGACTGCACCGACCGTGCCTCATACCTCCTATGTACCTATAGTCGACCGAGCGCACAGCCACTACGCCACTAGCGCTGATTAAGTGTTACTTAGCGGCGGGGTCGCTTTCAAATTATAGTTTTATTTATGTGCGCCTAGTACACTCGGTGGCAAGTGAACATATCTGGCTGAATTATTATTTCTAAAATCATATCAAAGTCGAACGTTTCAACAACCTATAAGACCTCGACTTGCTTCAAGGTAAGTAACATCAGGTTAAGTCAAATGTGATCAGCCAACGGGCAGCCACAAGTCACAGTAATACCAAAGACATGCCCAAAGCGTTGCCGGCCAAAAAAGCAATAGTTTTCGCCGAGTGTAATCCCATTCCAAGTGAACCTAACTCAATCACCTGATGATACACTAATTTAAAGCTCGCATTCTTACGAGATGATAACCTGCATCGCGACATCATCATAACTGTATAGGGCATGGCAGGCCACAGACCTTGGACAGTCGAGACCTGGTAGAAGTAGTGTCACTGCCAACAAGGCTATAACCGCTACAGGATCACCAATCATCATGCACTCTCGGTGAGAGCCATCTACCGTCTAGGCGTCCATTCTACTAATGGTATGGACTATGGTATAACTATAGTAGTAAGGTATGGAGTCACGATCATACTCACAATGATGATGTCGAGGTTCTCGGCGAGGTGGTCGGGCAGCGTGCGGCGGGAGACCTCCTCCTCGCTCATGCCGTTGAACCGGTCGTGCTTCTTGCGCTCCTTCACCGGCCGCGGCACCAGCGCGCCCTCCAGGCCCTCCGCCTTCAGCTCCATGCTGGGGAGAAACCAGAGGATTTTACGTTACCGAAAAGTAGCTAGAGACAGGTGAACATAATGAAGAACATTAGCAAAGATTGTGAGTATAGGTGATCAAACAAATCAACTAGATTAGTGTAAAACTGTAAGTTAACCTTAACATCATCCTGCTTGGAGAAGCTGTATTCTGTTATTTTCAATGAACATAAGATTGAATCCGCCTGATTCAAAGTATCGAATACCCTTTCCCGATCTTAATATACATACATATTGTTCAGACAGAATCGAGACGGTGGTTCATCTAAATAATATCTAAACTAAGATCCATTAGGTGGCGCTATAGTCAAGTCATTAACAAATTCCACTAAACATTTCAGGACATCGTCTGTATTAGCTAATAATATAACAAAAAAAGAGTTGCGCCGCCCGTCACCCTCCCCCCCCCCCCCGTACCCCGCGCCCCCCTACACTCGCGATATTAGGGTCAGTGTAATTAATGCCACACTAATTTCCTAATCGCATGGCGGCGTAGCTCAACCTTAGATTCTTCATAGTGATCAACGTACGAGTAACGGCAGGTGGTCGACGGTCGTCACCCCGCAGTGGAGTGTGGACACTGGACTCGGCTTCACTGTATTGGGTACATACATACATACATACGAGAGGAACCTAGGTTTAAAAGTCTATATTTTTGGTGGAAGAAGAACGTTGAAACCCTCACGCACTCATTACTCCGCACCTTATCTGAGACGCGGGTTGTGAGGACAAGAATTTGACACATTATTAATTATGTGCCTCGGCTTGCGAATCGAACCTGAAAGTCCGCTTCGCAAGCCGAGTCTATCAATAAATTATATTTTCCACGACAAATAAAATAAGCTCATATTATTATGTTGCGTGAACGTAATATCTCAAAGTTGGTTCTCGTACTATACATACGACTCTTGATCTTGACCGTTAATTTGGTTATTGACATAGAAGCTGCCACGGGTTGACTTTGAGGCTTGCAGTCCATCTCATGTAGTCTGACTGCACTGCAGTCAATGGGCAAATTTTACTTAACCCAAATACAATTGCACTTGTGTTTAGATAGGGCCAATAGCAACTGTCCATTCGAAAAAATGGTCTGGCTACAAATCATGGTTGCAGTGGCCTCAAACCTTATCCGCACTATAAATGCTAATAATCTCTTATAAGCATACAATAAGCATACAATTTAAAGTTGAAAAGTCGTCCTATTTGAGCTTCTCAACTTCATTTGTTTGTTAATCTTCAAAGAGTTCAAAGAAGCCGAGTTACGCCGTTTCATTTAATACGACCAAAACAAGAGCGTATCGAAATAGAATCGTCAATTAGCCTACCGCACATTGTTTAAAACCGCATTACAAACATAAAATATTTTAATGTCAGCCTGTAAGCGATAAAAACACAAATAAAACGGCCGTCAAAACATTGCCATGTGACAAATGGCGCTGATGACGTCACGCGTAGACAAACAAATGGGCTCTTATAAATTCTCTCCGCGGCGGCTGTTTACCTGCGACTTGCGAGCTGCGAGCTGCGACACGGTGACGGCCGTGGTTTGAATTTACACCAAGTTGGTTTAGTCGGTAAACGATAATGTCGGCTTATTGTGGCCTGCTACAGCCGCTACAGGCAATTGATTGTGAGTTGTGACCCTGTCTACCGAACGGCGAGTCCCACATTCGATTCTCAGCCGGGACAGACATAATTATGTCTGGCACGTTGGTTTTTCTTTTCACCGCCCATGATTATGTAAAGATTTATTTCGTTATTAATGTATTACTGTTGCTATGATAAAATTTAACACTACCATCACGCATCACGCTACTTGCTGCGATTGAATATAAAAACAGGTTTATATCGCGGATGATCGATAGTTCACGCAACATTTTATAGCGTGTGCGGCATAAAAAATGCAGGTCCCACGTTAGCCGGCGCGGCATTAGCGCGGCGTGTACGTGTAATATAAAATGAAGTCATAATTGGAGGCGCGCGCTGTCATTAGCGAGTTTGAGGCACATAAATCGACGTCGCGACATTCCCGGCGGTCGAGACTTGCGAGTCGCGGGCACAGCTGATACGAGGTGCGGTCTTTAATCGGTGTTTTATAGCCGATGCATGATCTGACAAGCCACCGATGAAAGAAAGAATGAAAGAAAGAAGAGAGAAGCAAGCACTGGTTCTCAAGCCCGACTAGTCGTTTAGCGGCTGGCAAGAGGGCTACATGGAAAGTCCAGAATACCAATGATAATTCATATAATTGAAGCCCTATCACTAAGCTTTCTGTTCATAAAGCCCGTAAAAACCACGAGTAATCATTACTAATCATTAGTCGCATGGAACAGTGAAGCGCTGAACCTGGCCTAGGATTACCAGATGGTCGGGATTCATCTGGATTGTTCATGACATTTTTGACATTTCACATGATGTCCAGAGTCCCGACAAAATACAAAATGTCCCACAATTCACTCGATTCAACACAAGGCGTTTAACACACGCGCTCTAGCCGTTTTTTTTTCTCGTCTTCAGCTCGTTTGCCGGCTATTTCCAAAAAAAAATTTATCCCGATTTTTTGAAAATTTGTCCAGATATTTCAGTCTTGCCATCTGGCAATCCTAACCTGGCCGCTGACCGGCCGCCGGCGAATCCAATTTGGCTCCACTCCGGTGGGTCCGAATCCTTTGACGGGTGTCCTACGACGGCTTACAAGTACAACTACAATACGTATATAGTATATTCGTGGTTATTGGATGTGAACTATATGTATTTATTATTGTACCTGTATAATACGTTCTTAAATATCATATATCAAAGTGGCTTTTTCATGTCCGTCTTACTCCGGCCGGACTTAGTCCGTCCAATTGAGCTTCTTATGAGATTGTGGATCGGATTTGTTTTCAATAATTTAAACAACTATTTCCAGAATGCCTCCCTTTACTGTCTACTTGTCTGGCCTGGAACTAAAGTGGTTTATGCAACGTTTTTGACAAAGCAAAAAGAAGTTCAAATGAGGACTAAACTCCTCAACACAGCTTTGGAGGTTAGTAAGATGTGGCAGTTGGCGGTTGACAGTATTTACCGTAGGGCCAAGAAGCAAAAAGAGAACGTATCCGTTTCCTTCTTGATCGTAAACGCGTCGCCTTCAATAATACTGATTAACTGACTGATCACTGCGAGTCAGTAGGCTCAGTATGCTGGTGGCGGCAATTGAATGCAAAGTCAAAGATCAGTTTCAACTGAACGTCGTGCTTTGGAGAAGGTATACGGACTACACAGCTAATGACTATGACCCGCTGACCCGGTTTTACGCTGATCTCATAGCGAAGACGTCCATGATGCGGCGTCGGCAACTATTTGACGACGAAACCGGGAAGCAGTTCCTGGGGATAGGATTGAGTCGGAACATCTCGGTGAAGCTCCGTTACATCGGTCACTAGGTCATCGGCCATCACTGGAGACTACCGTTCGATACAGACCGCACACCGCACAGACGTAGTATAGATGAGTGCAACCGCATATAAACATCCCTGACACCAAAGAGACCCCCGACGAGTTGCCGATTTAGAAGGAATCGTAAGACTTGCCGATTACTTTAATAGTGATTTTCTACTGTATCTGCGGTTGGGCGTAATGTTGGTAGCATTGAAAAAAGTGTCTATTATATTTCAAAAACCATTTTATCGACGTAATTATAGCGTTCGTCAAGTTCATGAAAGATAATAACGTTATACATATATTACGAGATAATATAAAACATTACATTTAACGTAACATTTAAATTTTTATACACCTATTTCAATGACTAATAGGAATGTTGACACTAATTATAAATTAATATAAATTTATCTCCAAAATATTAGTGGTAACATTTAAAAGCCCAAAATATGATTCTTTTATTGAAATCAATCACAATAAATTAAATATTATTAATTTAAAATGTTAAAAATTGTACTCACTGTCACGTGAGCTTAAACGCCATTTTGAGAATATGACGTCATTGGAACAATTTTATATGGAAATTCAACAAACTTAGTAGACAGATAGTATTGAATAACGTATTGTGACGTCACCTGACGTTTTTGGTGGGAAATTTGATAATGATTTTTATTTATCAATTTTTGTTTTTAAATTGAAGATTATTATTTTTATAATATTTTTTTCGTGAATATTAAGGTTCTATCTATAAAATAAAATTGAATCCTAAAATTAGTCAACATCCCTATTGAATACCCATTAGTGATAAAAACCGTAGTATCAAAGAAGGATTATGTGTGGACATTATGAAATCATGCTGTGCTTGCTGGCTTTGCTGTGGGTATATGCATTCTCTGCAGATAATCAACTAAAACTTCTATTTGGAACTTATTACTAACAGTGCTCAGAGTGCGACCGGTTATCAAATTCACCTGATTATGTTTAAATGCAGTCGAAATGTTTACAAAATGCGACTATGGACTGAAACGGTCAAGTCCCGTTGGTTGGAGACGTTGGAGTTGCGCTCGCGCAGTCCCCGTGCCCGGGTAGCCACGCCACGCCACGCCACGCCACGCCGGGCGGGGCGGGACCCGCGACGCGCTCACCGCGGTCGACTCGAGTCGCATGCGTTTGTTTTTTGACCGGCACATAGCGGAACCGAGCGATAATTGAGGTTAAAACGATTATAATGTGGAAGCATTAGCGGCTCCGCCTTGATCTGATTATTCGCTGGGATTTTTGGCGGGCGATAGCGGCGGTTCCGGTACCGAAATACGCGCCACGTAAACACGCCGCGGCCGCGCGCGTCGCCCTCGCGCCACCGCGATCTTAGCCTGTTGCTATGCCACTTGCAAACTCTATGCACTATTGTTAACTGTATCTAGGTGAACTAGATATTACACTAATAGACTTACGCCCCAACTCACAGTCACTAAGAGTTACTTAAATCGTTCCTTAGTAAGGAATCATCATACTAATTTTGTACTACGGAGATATTTAAGTAACCGTTAGTGACTCTGAGTTAGGGCGTTAGGTATACGTTTTTATCAAAGTTATAACAGTAAAATAGGTACGAGTACAGGAATACAACGATAAGCAAAATAGGATGATACCACCTGTGCAATTATGCATTCACTTCATAATGAGCTAGGCGTTTTTTGACTTAAACCTGTTAATTGATAATTTACATTCCAAGGCACGTGTATGGTAATTTTTAATTGTACGTTATGAGTGGAAACATCTTTGAAGAAATCTCATGGCCACCCGGTCGTAGATTGCACTCCTAAGTTAGCCAGTTCAAATGTTTATAACGATGTGCAAATTGCCATCATCAACCGTAATGATTTTCATACAAAGTGGACGCATAATTATATTTAATTCTAATTTATTTCATGGCATAAAACACTGGACTTTAGGAGCCCAGTGACCTGCAACAGGAAGGGCTTGGCGCCACATGACCCGCGCACCACAACTTACGAGTAGGGAGGGAGGTTTCGTGATATGATATTAAGAGCCATTTCGCGGTTAGACGCGCGGAATGAAGAATTTGACGTCAAAAATTAGTATCTTAAGAAAAATATTAATGCTGGCAAATGAACACATAAAATAGATCAATCCTTCATCTTGGTATAATTTACCGGAGTTTTGAAAATATTAATCAATCTGTACTTGTCAAATATCAATCTGTACTTTATAGAGTTCCGTACCCAAACGGTGTCAACGGGCCCCTTTTGCTAAGCCAAAATGTTGGAATGATAGAAGCTTCGACATTAGTCAGCTATAGTCACTTATTATTAGTCAAAGATAATACATTCGTTGTTTGGAAACTCTCGTGCACCCAAGTTCCGTCAACTCCCCAAAACTCACGTATCTCAAATACACAACACCCTTTACCCTCTCTCACCTTCTCTCTTCACCCTCTCATTTTTTCCCTTCACAACCCCTCGCCTCCCCCTATACCCCCCCCCCTCAGTTCTTCACCCAAAAGTGGAATTTTGCGTCGGGATAATCTGGGAGGCATCCGGGCAAATACCGCACTCATCAGGTAGGCGCGGATCGGCAGATCAGGATATCGGGATATAGATTTATGGAAAACCGGAAATCCCGGATATCTCGGAGACGGTGCGTCCTAGACAAGTTTAGACGGAAATTTCGACCCCTTTAGGAAACTCCCAAACCTTATTGCTAAATCTTACTGAACCCACTTTTACCCCCCCCCCCCCCCCCAATTTTCCGAAAACTCCTTATATCTCCTAAACGGTGCGTCCTAGACGATTTCCGAAAGGATCGAATAAAAGTTGTAGCCCATAAAAAGATTGACATTTTATGTGCCATACATTTTTCTTGTAGAGCAAGTGGTTTGGGAGGAAAGTGCGAATTTCGTTTCTCATAATTTATTATACTAGACTATTGTCAATATTTTGTTTTGTAAACCAACAGAAAACAATAAAGAATTCGTTTTTAACATTCAAGGACCGCTGTGAATAATGTTCTGAATATCTTCTTTTTAAAGCTGTAATCATTTTTGTGTATGGATTGTTTACCTTGGTTGTGAACCTTTATTTTTACGTTATCTTTTGTATCACGACGCGACATATTTTTATTTCCCAAAAGTTCAGAAAATCCCGGTTCTTTTATTTTGTTTCCCGGTTCTTTTACTTTATTTCCCGGTTCTTTTGAAAAGTACCGTATTCCTTTGTAAATCCCGGGATTTTCGGTTCCGGGATTTCCCGGTTCTATACCCTCCGATTGATTTGAATTTAGGTATACCTATGTATTTCGACGCGCTGCGAATATCGCAGGCAAAATGGACGCATATTGCATTTTTAGATCACCTTGAAAAAACGTGATTTTTAATTTTTCACGTTGATTTGCCAAAATATTGATTTTTGCTTTGACTTTTTATTGCAATATGCATCTATTGGACATCTTTATTGTGATGTACCTAAGTAGGTACCTAAAATGTATTATGTAAATAAGTTACCGATAATGGTACTACTACATTGTACTCTTAATTGTTATATAAACTTATATTGTCACAAACCAGATATATGTATGTGGTCACAAAGTGTATAATTAAAATTATATGTTCATAATTTTAAAAATTTTACGATTGAAAGTATCAAGAAGATTACTCGCACAGAACTGAGGTCAACGCGACGCGAGCCGGGCGAGGCAATATCACGTCTAGGAGCCGCTTCAAATACCTATAGTTTATCAACCGAGTTTTGCGAAATGGCTCTTAAACCAATACCGGCGATACATCGCAAACCGAAACTCCTTTTAAAATACCTACACGAGTTGATGATAAGCCGGTATTTATCAACGCAGCATTGTAGCTGCGTCATCATCCAGAGTTGTCACACCAACTCCAGTGTGTGTGGAGTCCGAGCGGCCGCGGCGCCCAGCTGGTCCGGTACCAGGGTGACAGCGCCAGCGCGGTCACGTTATGTTTCAACTGAAGTGGCCGGTATTCGCGCAACACGCACGTGTCACTCGATACGGTTGTTGGTATACCGCACACCGCACCCCGCACACCGCACACCGCACCGTGCAGTTACCGTGTTTCGAGGTAACGAACATATTATTAAATAAGAACGAGATAACGTCCACCTGATGGTAAGAAGTCTGTGTATCGTTACCGTCGGAAGCGTCACTGTTACGGTAGTCGGGGACTTCTATAGCTTCCAACCTACACGATAAGAACTCCGTCCGAGGAAGTTCGAGTCACTTCGAGTATTTCCAGTAGGGGAGAGATGACGTCATTGCCACGTCTGTTATTCAACAATGTGCACCAAGAGCAGGGGGTCAAAGTAGACTCAAAGACAGATGGAGCCGCTTATTCCCGTGACAAAATATAGTCATCGTAATCTATATCGGTCACCGCACGGCACGCGGCGCACCGCTCCGCTACTGTACATTCAAATTCTTCCTATCTCGGAATAAATCGAATATTCAGAATATCTTCGCCCTATCATTGGTCGAAGTTAAACACCGACACTAGGAATAGCTAAGAGTCAACAAGTCAGCACCAATCAGACCTATGGTGGAAGTTGTTCATCAAATGTCACGTGATGATTTTGATATTAAGGCAAAAATTCTTGTTTGTTTTTAATTCAACTGTCGTCATAATAGATGAATGTGTCAATAGACATAAAATAAATTGTTTCATTCATTCTCGTATTTCTCGTACTATTTACTGTTACTCACATTAAAATGTCGCGACTCGTGAGTCAACAGTCAATAAACAGTTGTAAACGGCTACCAATAATGTATGTAGATAATTAGATATTGGTGGAGTGAATGGAAACGCTCGAAGGTGACAATGGTACAGCAAGAGCCGCCATTACTATTACTAGGTACAATAAAGCGCGTCACACATGGCGAAGATATTATAACATTTCATCTTAACATAAAATATCGCTCACTATACATTTTGTATGAACCATCACACACGGCTAAGATACGATAATATTTTCATATTACGCATGTTAAGATATCGAGCGATATGGACATTTTATGTTAAGATGCTTAATATATCGTAACATGCCATGTTAAGATCCAAAATATATCGTAAGCTCCTTACACAGAGTGTGCACAATATTCGATGCAAAATGGAATGAAATATATTAATTTTATTTCTTCTTAGCCGTGTTGGTGTTGGCGGCTTAGAATACTGACCCCAATCCCGCGCCGGATGGGTGTCGTAAGAGGCGACTTAATCCGGCCCGCTGGTGGTAGGGCCCTCGGAGGGATTATATTGGTAGTATTGATTTTAATTGTTTATTAATACCATTATTACTATTATAATTTCTCCAGGGGTTCGCCTGGATAGCTACCACCAGCATGAGTCAGCCGCCAAACGACTCGTCGTGTTTCGGCTGGGGGCTTGAGAGCCAGTTCTTTCTTTCTTTTTCTTCTTTCTTTCCTGGCCGGCAACGCATCAGTGATGCCTTTGGTGTTGCTGATGCCCATGGGCGACGATAGCCACTTACCATCAGGTGGATCGTCAGCTCGTTTGCCGGATATTTCCATAAAAAAAACCTATTCTCTCTGTATTTGTTGTTGGAACGAAGTTCCTTATCGCGCGTTGTGAAAGGGGGCCAGACGGAAAATTTCGACACTTTTTGATTTTGCGAATGACGACACTTTTTTTGAAGTGATTCAGTTAGTTTTACAGAGATGGCGCTGTACAAACTGCGTAACTATATAAGGTAAATGAAACTAAGTATCCATAGCGAATTCAAAAAATTTAATAGTTTCCTTGAACTTACGTATGTTACAAGTATAAGTTGATAGCGTGATTCAGAATTAATTTACTAACGCAGATGGCGTTAGTAAAGCAACTAACCAAACTAAATATCTTAAGTCTGAACAGGCGCTGTACAACAATACAATACTTAAATCGAAAGGAACTTCGTTCCATCCAGGTGTCCCTTGACACCTCTCATGTTTTTGTTTTTATTATTAGTACGCAAAATATTGGAAACTATAAACTTTCCTTTGACTTTTTAAAATATATTTGAAACATTTTCGATGAAAGGTCTTCGTAAAGATTAAACTCACCGCGGTGTTTCCTAAACTTTATATGATTAATTTCTACCCAAATTGTTCGGAAATGGCAATGTGCGGCAGAAATTTTTAAGTCATATTCGAAGTCAGAATCATCATCCGATGAGCTATCCAATAAATCTAATAGTAAGGCCGTATTATTAATATTAGACTATCCTGTATATAGATTGCGGGGAAATAACCCCAGTGTGACCCAGAGCTATTCGAGCGGATATAAATATTATCGTATCTTAGCCGTGTGCAATACCTTAAGATACTATAATATTTTATAGCAAGGCATCTTAACATAAAATATTATCGTATCTTCGCCGTATGTGACGCGCTTTAGTCGCACGTCGCATCTCTCGCGAATACTCGCTGGCCGCCGGTCGCTGGTCGCTGGCTGGAGTGACTCCAGTCGCCAGCCATCCGGCCGGGGCGGCCGCGCGGCCACCTGACGCGACGCCGCGACGGTCCTACGCTCTTGATTTACGACTTCAGGGCTGCCCCCCACCGTCCCACAATACTATGCACTACCAATTTACGATTACCTAAGTGACAATCTTTGTTTTTACAGGTCCTTCTGTCTCGTGCTTCAACTGTTTTAATGTAGGTTTATAGCAACACACGTAAATTGTAAAAGTGTATTTAATATAATACAATACGCAATATTTCATTCACAATAATATAAATTTTAATTTAAAATAAATACACTACTAGCTTTACTGAGGAACCCTTTCGTAAAACAAGTATTGTGACATTTGTGACTGTTTTAATTTATCGGCAATTAAACCGACTCTATGAATGAATCATTCGCATTCAATAATCATTTAAATTGATTCTTTCAATTGCTAATATTAAATTATGTCACTAGAACGAGATTTATGTTTACTAGATGACGTGACAGTTGTAGTTCTGCGGTTATTTATTTTAATATCATTTTCTATATCACGTATTCTAGATTCTATATTTATAACGGAGTTTCTATATCACTTATAGTTTGCCAAATCCCAAACCAACCAACCATTACCGTATTGGCACAGGAAACATAATAGTATTATACATAATTGATATTGGTAATATTGGTATGCGTTCATTCACAAATTTTCATTGAAATCATTTGGGCGGTTTCGGTGATAAGCCTGTACAGACTACGAACATAATTATGACACGGAAGATTTTATTTAAAAATTATGACATTTGTTTCGCTATTAATAAAGAATAAACCTTATTAATGGTAAGTGCGTTAAAATATCCAAAAGTATAAACGTCTTCAGTGATTTTAATATAAACCAATAATGTTTAAATAAATATAGATACGTTATGATCTTACAAATCAACCGAAAAATCTGTTCCGATGACAAGGCACGCTTTATTGCTTTATCGCACGTCTTTATCGCTCTCGCGTCAAAACTACATCGCTATCTCTTTCTTCACCTGAATAAGAGTTCCCAATTGGGAACTTTTTGAATCACACAACGCGCGCGTTATGACATATCTGCCTCTTTTTAATATATAATATCATTGATATAAACCATAACAATTTCCGAGCGACTACAATTCTTCGTATCGTTGAACCTCTAAGTCAACGCAACCGTTGCCTGTAGTAAGGTAATTGCAAAGCCGTTAGCCAGTGCGAGAGTGCTCTGAGCCGACATTCGGGGCTCGGGCGTCCCCGGCCCCTCCCCCGAGTCCCCGGTACTCCTGCACTCCGCGTAGTTACTGGGCGAGCTAGTTCCGGTCGGAAGGATGTAATGGCTACGTACCGAGCAGACGGCCGCCATTCAAACATGCTTCTCAACAGATAACACTATTGCAATTTGCCTAAAGTAAAATTACCCCATTTCCACCTGGAGTGAAACGGGATTTGTGCCGGGATTCCAACACGCTGCACCTAGGTTCTCATTCTAGACAACGCTCGAGGAACTTCAAATGATTTTCATGATTATTCGTGTGAAAGACATGGAAGTCACAAATAAGAAACATGGGTACAATGCAATTCTATCTGAAAACGGTCACAGATGCATTGTACCTACTGTGTTCTGTAGCATTATAATAGGATTTGTGAGAAGAATACGTCATGTCATGCATCTAATTGTCAGTTTGACAGTGAGCAACAGCGCCTTGTGGTCACCACTACGTTGAAATAACGGATATCCTACTTCGGATTCCTACTTCAAAGAAGCCGATTAAAAAATATACGTTTTTTGTTAGTTTTTGCACGGATAACAACCCTGAGTTGTTTTCGGTTGCGCACTCATTGAAACGCCGGACCGGTTTGCGATTATGCCCGCGAACGCAACGCGCCGCCCGCGCCCGCGCCCGCTCCCCGCCGCCGCCCGGCAGTATTAGCAATCAAACAGCAATATTTCCTTCACGCCGTCCCACGTCCTTACTAAAAAAATTAATCTTCGACCGGGTCTCGACGTTAATAATATGCAGAAACATTCTATACTCTACTTTCTCATTATCACCACGGTTAGCTACACTCACACTCAATAAAACCTCTCAAAAGTTGCCATTTACTACGATGCACTAACGGAACTCCTAGAATCCTAGATGTTCAATATTATGAATGTAAAAGAAGTGATTCGTCTTTCGTGTGTATTGGAATTTTTAAAGATTGACGTAGAATAGTTTCATTGATGCTGTCACTTAAGTCGCTTTCAATTACATAATTAGCTAATACCAAAACATACAATTGTAAATGGTAATATGGCCGAAAAAGCAATCGTACGACGACCGACGCGACGATTCATCTCGACTAACCGTATTTTAACTGTGAACTTACGACAAAGACATTTACACAGACTATTACACAGGACTTATACACGCCATTAATTAAACAGTTATGACATACAAAACTGCAAAATATAGATAGTACTGCAAATACATATAATATACTGGTTTTAAAAACGAATTTTGAACTTGGGGTGTTCGAAGAAATGTCTACTTTTCCACTGTCCTAATCACTAATCAGTGTCAATTGTTACTTTCTCAGCGGCACTCAGATCTCATGCTATGTAACTGATGCAATCAGCGGTACCAGCGGCATAATGCTATGAACGAAAAATGTCTTGAAGTGGGATTCAACACCACATAAGCTTCAGGCAACTCTATTCATTCGCTTCGCCTGTAAACCATGTCTTACACCGTGCTTACGGTACACACCACACACCCGGTCCTCATTATAAACGAACAATATACCTGTAATCTATACACAAGAAGCAATTACGGCCCCTGATCAAATTTCCAAATCTGAACAACAACATGGAAGATATACTGAATCAATGTTATATTAACGATCCACCTTCACGTCGACATTCTAAAGCTCAATGCTCGCGTATCAGTTAATTGCTTGCGACTATGCGAGCCGATTCATTATATTGTTTTAAAACCCCTCCATATAGTTGGGGATACAATCATACAACTCATACAGTGCGACACTGCGTCCGCTGAACTCCGGTGATCTGAAACGGGCGGCACCGACAACTCTCGGAGGGTCCATTATATCGACGCGTGCCGGGGACGACGCGACGCAGCGGTTGCCGATGAGGGGACGCCATTATGCCATTAACCAGTTGTTTGTATTCGATTCCCATTTTACAGAAAATGTGTCTGGACATGACCGTTCCATTGCCGTGGTATTCAGCGTTCGCGTAACGTTTATTGGCTGTTAATACTACCGTCCTAACTACATACTTAATATTTCCTAAACCGCATGCCGATAGCAATGGTTTAGGATGCTCCTTCGATCGTCGAGTCTAAGTCGACCTTTTCTTCTGCTCTTCTCCTCTTTAGGAACCTTTACGAAATGGTGGTAGATTCAAAAGTTTTGAGGTCCAGAAGTGTATTGAAGAATACCTACATGAAATAAGTGAGTTTGAGTTTCTGCACTGTACTAAACTCTACAAGAACGCAACGGCGATAGATCTCTCATGATATTGCTTACTGGACTTAGCAGCTTAGTCCCGACGTCACGCATGCAATTGCACGTTAGTTTGGGTTGTGTGGGTTTCACACCTGCTTGACTAGCACGCAAGTTATCACACTCCACGTAGAATGTGCAATGAAATGTCTCGGAGAGCCAGTTGACAAGGGGACTTTCCGCTTTCTTCTATGTTCAATAAACGCATCTGATGCCTTTTGTACGGATGTCCAAGAGGGACGGTAACTGCTAACCAATGGGCGGTCCGTAGATTCGTTTGCGCGGTATTGTTATAAAAACCTTTAGACGAGACTGTCATTACTATAATTGGATGCACGTGTCATGAGTTTTCATAATGCTAGGGTAGCAAACCCGCCCCAATCGAGGCCGGTCCGTTCAGATTTTATGCAGCGTTATTACAATAAGTATTTATGTCCATTCTGCCGTCCTGCGTACGGCTAATCCTTTCCCTGGTCGTCGGTGATAAGCCGCGAGTGCCTTGACACGGGATGTGACGCTCATCTCATCTCGCAGGCACACGCCTGGTGTCGGTCGCTACGGACGAGATTACAGAATGACATGAATTAGTCATAAAAAATTAAGTTCAGTTCTTCACTCATACATATTGACGCATTAGCTACTGCACATTTTTTGTATTCAATATTGAAGAATTATCTTGTGGTGACAAGTACAAAAATAATATAAACATAAGAGTGAATCATTAATAGATAAGTACTTAGGAAAATTTTCTGCTTGAGAGCTGAGCGTCATTGAAGAGATGACGATTGCTCCATTATCAATGCAGTTGGATCGTCAAGAAGCAGGCCATTCAACAAAAAACTAAATTAAAAAATTCACTCTTATCATTTTTCTCCATCGCGTCAAAAGAAGTATAACTTCAAAAAATAATAATGTCTCTGTTGTCTGAATCAAGTAGGTTTGCTATCCGTAATTCCGTGTACTGCATTAATGACAGACGTCAGTGCATTTGATTTGTTTTTTAAAGGTTCTGTCAAACACGACCGGGACACAGAGACACTGCTCGTCCAGTGTCTCACGATGGAGCCCACGCGGCCCACGTAGCTCGTCCGGCGTCCCCTAATGACTAATTCGCACTGGCAGTGACTACCATTGTTCTTGCCCCCTCCACTCTGACAACAGTGGCACCACAATCAAATCTCAGCTAATTGAAATGTCCTTAACGTGCACGCTAATCGTTTATTAAATTAAACGCGCATCAGTTTCATGAGTTAGTGCTGTAGACACGCGGGCGGCGAGACACAGTGCTCGCAACTGGCCCACTGGGACGTTTTATATATTGTATAATATCTTTATTATACAACCTAATTAATTATATTACACTTTAGAATGACAATGACTCAGCTCACCGATGTAAGCAGACGTCCGACATTCCGAATTATTCCCTTTCTTTGTAATATCGTAGTGATGAAGTTGCCGCAACCTAGTCAAGTTTGTCGCTGGCTCCCAGAGAGGAGACAGGAGACGCACAATCTCTAAGTTTCTTGGTACATGGACTTATGTGTCCACACAGCAGGTTACAATAAGCGATCATAGTATAATAATAATCTATTCTTTTGATTCATGCCCAATTTAAAGCGGTCCATGCATTCGTTGCTAACAATGCAAGCATACATAAAAACGGGTCATCTAGCATGTTTCTTCATAGCTTGGACCACGATCACCACAGGCACACCGGCTGACCATAATAATTAATAATAGAACCTCCAACACTCAGTCACAGTGCATATAGCTAGCTATTCATATATTCCCAGTAGCACAGATCCGGCGCCGACACCGGTAAACACTTTCTCAACTTCCTTTGGTTGTGCAACGGCTACGGAGTACGGACAATATATCGTTCTACCAGCTTTTAGTTGACAGGCACTGTATAGAGAATTCATTTTATTAAAAACCACAAGAAGATAACTTAAAAGACGCACTGCATCCCGAACAATTGCGTCAGATAAATAAATGTTTTCAACCGAATATGAATATTCTCCCGAATGTACCCAACATTACAAGAAATAATGTCCCGAACCGAACATTCGGCGCATCTTTAGTAGTGGCTCATAATAAAACACACAAATATTTTTTTACCACAAGCGATAACTCATTGAAATCCCGCCCACGTCCTGCCCCACTCGGTCCGTTACCTAACTCGGCGAGCTTAGGGTTACGAGCGCTTCGCGTCTAATTAATAAAACCCATTAGCCCAACTGGTGACATTACCTAGCGGCTAGCGGCTCGCGTTGCGTGAGATAAGTGAGTCGGCTCGGGAAAAACCGGTAGTTTCCGATAAAAATCCAAACAAGCGTGTTCGGGCGCGCTCGGGCGGGCTCGGGCGCGCTCGGCACTGGATCAGCGGCGAGTGTACCTACTGTACCAGTGTACCTAGCCGAGCCGATGCGATGTACAATACAATGTACATGTATGTGTATGTACACAGGTGGAAAATGGAAACGGCCTTCGCCGTAGGTGCTGTACACACTAGGCACGTGCACGTATAATTGGGTGTTGCTTTGCGGAAATCCACAGCGCCTTGCACAACGCACCTCCGCCACCGCCACGCCGCGGCGCCGAGTCGTGCCGCTTGAGGTCAAAAACGCGTCATTGCGAAGTTTCATTAATTACCAACTAGAAGTTAATTTTAGCACATAAATTGTGGTCTCTCTGAACCTGGATTAGGTGCTTTAGTGCGCTACGAATTACGTATACATTCCAAGAAAAATTTGTAAATAAACCTAAAATTAAGCGTTCATATTATATTAGGTACATATAATATTATGTTGCTCAAATTGCTTTTCCCAAGTGAGCAGACTGAAATCGAAGTGGAGGGTAAATGGAAGTAGAGTCAGACATGTTGACTGATATGAAGAATGTGCAGCGCCTCTAGTGGGCCGTTAAAGAAACGCATCCAGTGTGGTCAGTTTCAGTATGCAGTTCACTTCAGTCGCGACCGTCACGGGGCGGCTGAAGCTCTGTATTTATGAGTCTACATGTGACGACCCGTGCGGCGTAATGGTAACCATGCTGGTAACCTTACCAAGGGTCCTGGGTTCGATTCCCAGGGACGCGGATTTTGAACGATACGTTTTTTATGTTCTTGGTCTGGGCGTGTATGCTGTAGTCTTTGTGTTATCCACGACCTAGGGAATCCTGTTGGAGCTATGACTGAGTAGCATTATTTATTTATTTATATGTGTGCTCGTCGACGAGAGCTGGGGCCACTGGGGCCGACCGGTAGACGGTCAGGCCGCCGCCAGGGTCTCCGAGGCGAACGAACCTCGTCGTTCCGTGTCCTTTCCGCTGCGTCTCGGGTCGCGGACCGTTTCCGGTGCGGCCGCGGAATTGTTCGAGATAACCACTAATAATTTATTTGGGAGGGTCTTTTGAAACTTTTTGTTAGCATGTTTCCACTCAGAAAGATGGTAGATAAAGCTCGATACGTGCATTGATGCACCTACTAAATTAGTTAAATCGTTCGATGGCCAAGCATCGCTACCAAGATGACGCTATTCAAAATACATTGCAAATGGATCTGGGACTTAGGATATTATTTAACAATACCTATAGGTACTTCATGTATAGTACACTCTTTCCAGAGTAAATGACGTCACGTCACCCTGTCAAGTAACCGTGACCATGATCTGTTCAATATCGGACAATATCGGTGTATAATTTACAATATCGATAAACCCGCATTATAAATTGCATTTGTATAATTTGTAAAATAATAGAGTCATAGTTCTTTCGAGCTGTAAGAGCATTGCGTTTTGGTATCTCTTCTCACTTTCTATGAACAATAACCTTTATAAGCATGTTATTTATCATGTCAGTAACGTGGAATTGCATTATGTATAAAGAACGGCCCACAGAGTCGCCAATCCAAGCTGCAACTCATGCGGCTGCGTGTAGAGAGAGACTACAAGTAAACCGCAGAGGATATTCGGCGACGCCAACGCCACTGGCCACAATCCGCGGATGGTGTTGGACGGTAGCGATTTACTTTAGCCTGCGCCCGAGCGTGACCGAGCCATGCCGCGCCGCAACTGCCGCACGACGCACGGTCGATGCGACTCATGCGACACGGCGACGGTCGGCCGCGACTTAAGTTTTTTGGTATCGCCTCAAAGATTTTTTGTCGCTATTTAAGATTTTCTTTTTTGTCGCTATTTATGAGATTCGCGATTTAACACAAATCGGTTAGTTTTTTATCACGATTCCGTGGTTCTGCGAACGGAGCTTCACAATTTGGTAGGAAAAAACCACCGGCCCTGCGAAAGTTTGTGCGTTCGTAAGTTGGAATAGTGACTGGCGAAATTTATAAAAAAAAAAATCGCCTACCGATTTGTTACAACGCGTTAAAATCGTATTTTAAATCTATATTGTTTTTATTCTTAATGTAACAGATTATACTGATTGACATAATATTTCTATAATATTTTAAAATAAATAGACTGAATAGTAAAACCTACTAATATGTATAATTTACTTCTAGTTTTGGACTACAAGAGAGCCGCTTGGTATCAGCTGCCAGTTGGCACTACCACCCTGCACGGCCGGTGACCCCCCGGTCGGGGTGGACAGTTGGACACCCTCTATATAACATGTAGTTAGGGCGCAGTACACTGTCAGTGGCACAGTATACAATCGGCGGCGGCAAGCGGCAAGCGGCAAGGTCTCGCAATGGAAAGTGTTACCATACGAATACGACGCGACGCGACGTTATCGGTGGTCCGGGCGCGCGGGCGCTCCGTACTCCGTTAATAAGATCGTATCGCCGCCCTCGTTTACTGTGTCACTTCGGTCATTTTTATGCTACTCGACCTCGAAAATCGCGATCGCCGATTACTGCATTCTAATTAAATTGTTACCTATAATTAAGTGTAATAAAATAAATTTAATAAGTGGACAGTGTGGACACTTGCAGATCTGACAAATAAACTGATTCTTATAATGATGCTAAACAATAACAAGTTAAATCATAAAAATTACTGACAGTAATTCATAATGTATTAATGCAATATGTATAAATATAAATAAACGCTCACACGCTTACATCGCACTATGTCCATATCATAGACTAAAATATAAGTATAGAAATCAAACTTATTTAGCCCGCCAAGAATCGAATTCGGGACTCCTTGCTTCGTAGACAGGGTACTTCTACTTACCGAGAGGACTACTACAGGCGTTCTGCGTTCCAAATACATATTATTATTAATAATTATAATATTTAGATGAGTGTGAAGTTGGCGCGAGAACCGTTGTACGAAGGACACGACGCGGACGAAAAGCGGAGACAAACGATTAGTTACGGAACCCCACGCACTGCCCGACGCTAACTTGGCGTTTGGTGTCCGCGGGCAGACACTTGTGTCACGTGTCGCCATTGTGGACAGTTGGCTGTGTTGGACACCGTGGACACTGCAATTACTGGACGTATTGTCGCGATCACTTACTTGTTAATCTATCATTATAAAATTATCACGAATTGTGTCCGCGAGTTTTTATATCGAAGCCAGTTTAAATTACTCAGCTTATATTTAGGAATCTCTGGTAATCAAATTGTTACATAGGCGGTGTGGTTATTGCTAGAGCCATCAACTAACACTTTTTGAGCGAAGTTATTAGCCTTTGAATAGGATCCTGTCTGTGTCTTATACGTGGATGCAGATTGCAGATGCAGGTGCATACCATTACCATACCACCTTCGCAGACATAACACAGAAAATTTTTTAAAGATGTAAAGTATGTCTCGTCAATCATAGTTAGTACAGATTTCGTCCACGACCTGCCCGCTAAGCGAAAGGTCCCGGACGTCCCGGTGTCGTTTTTCAATGGTTTACTCCACAGAACATCTAATAATTAGTTAGAAAGGAATTGTGGGCAAGGTAGGCGCGCCAATACTGTGATCAAATGCGCACATCGCACAAAAACACGCGATTGCGCTGTTTAGTGACTCGCAAACTCCAACGGAGAAAAGTACTGCAAAATACTGCGACTTAATTACGTAAAAATGCCTTCATGTGCGGTAATTGGAAAAAACTTTGTTTCGGAGGCCATGATGAAATATGAGTCTGTCGACGGAGTAAGTAATTTCAATCAAAAAGTATAAAAGTATATAATGAATAAGTATACCTTGCGAAAATAAATACCGATAAAAATTTATCGACAATCAATCCCTAGCTACAGAGTCACGCCTACTTCATGCACACATAACAATCCTCGTGCGTATTTGTTCATTTTCGTTAGTAGTGGTTATTGAAACGGCGACAGCGGTTCCCATACAAATTACGTGCTATGCCCCTTCTAACTAATTATTAGATGTTCTGTGGTTTACTCACTGGGGCACAATATATTATATGGCACAAGTATTCTGTTGGTATGTCTATATTGTCCATGCCATCCGAATTCCAGTGGGTGAGGTGAGCATTTATTTTCATTCATTGATTGGGGCCCGGGGCCGCGGGGGCCTCACGGGAGTCACGGGGCAGGGGGGCCCCGCGCCCCTCACGCCCCTGCCTTCCTGGTATGTAATGGATGCCATTATCCCTCTACATGGAAACTGTATTGTACCTTTTAATTACTTTCTGTTTGTTCCCGATCAACGCTATATCAACACCAATAAAATTGTTCTTCATTGTACTCCGTTGCTCGAATCGGCCCGCCCGCGCCATGCGCCGACTGGTGGTCAAGGTTCGAATCCGAATCTAATTTATATTCATGTTTAGTTATTCATAGTTAATTTTACTAATGATGACCCGTCTCTAGCAATGGTTACCACTTACCATGCCGGACCACCGCGGCGACGCGCCGAGGGTTCTGGGTTCGATTCTTAGCGAAGCGGAAATTTGAATGATGAGTTTGAATTTCTGTTCTCGGTCTGGGTATGTTGTACCTACTTGTCTTTGTGTGTTGTCCATGGCACCCACGACACAGGGAATCCTAGTGTATGGCTATGAGTGTGCAGCGTTATTTATTTATTATATTTATTTAATTTATTTAATGAGTGCTCTCAACTCATTCAAGTTAAATAAACAGACATTTAAAAAAAAACTTCATACAAAATTCAGCCCTCGCCGCCGCGCCGCCAGCCCGCCGGACCTCGGCTTAGGTTATCGTTATATTCGTATTGTACTCACGGGTTTTCTTAACTTCGGTTTTTACGTTAGACGTATTGATTCCTTTATTTTATTGTAAACTCAACGAGTGAGTTTATCTGCTCGTTATCGATGTGGTCCGACAATACAATACTTGTTATGTTTATTTTACTTTCTGCCATTCATTACAACCTCGTTAAACCGACACCGCGACGGGCGAGAGAAGCCGCGCAGAACAATTAGTTTGATATTTATAAAAAAACTAAAGCGTCGCTTCAATTGCTTAAGCTTCTCATGAAATTCTAATCGATTGCAGAAATAATTGTTGTGTAAAAACTAAAACATTCCGACCATTCCGGCCGGAATACTTCGAGAGAAATACTCGACTCACGGTTTCTATTCTTTTTTATATCATGTCAATAAATAACTATTTCACAATGAGCGGCGTGCGGGTGGTACGGGGGGCGAAGTACGGGGGGCAGGGGTGTACATCCTTCGCTCGAGTGGTGTGTTAACAGAAACATGGTCATCAACAGCAACAGCAATACGATGTAGCGACGCGGTCGGGGCGTGCAGCCGGCGATAATCTCATCTGTTTACAACGACCTCGTCATACGCGTCGCGTCACCGGCATCATGCCTGGGGCCACAGATGTTCGTGTTCCGATGTAAAAATACAATCTAAACAAACACTGGCCATCGCTAATCAGTAATGGGCCAGGACGGACTGGAAGGCGCCGCGGCGCCGGCCACCTTCACACGTGGATGGAATTGATTCACCACGGCTACGGCTCCGGATTTCAATGTTTAGGCCCTTTTCACAACCATCGAACTAAATCTTACATCTTACGTCATAGTACATAATAATTATGTAACAATTCAAGTGGCAAGTGCCAGGTGACCTCAGAGTCAATTATCCCTACGTGAAAATGGTCAAAAATGTAAATAGAAGTGTAGAAATGTGTATCGTCACTTCAATGAATTTTGTGTAAAGGCTCAATTTGCAATCTCTCCTTCTTGGCCGGCAATGACCATTTACCATCAGTTGGATGGTCACCTCGCTTGTCGGCTAGTTACAAAAAATATCCTAATCGACCGTCAAGATCCTCAACAGTGCAACCGCAAATCATTATTGATTTTATGAGGGTGGTAGTCAGACCGACTGACAGGTAAAAACCCTTATCACCATGCAGTACCGTCAAAAAACCCAGTGGTCTACAACATAAGAAACATGATGTTAATCCTTGGCCACGATCCTTCAGCAGACTGCACAAGAAATGTTGGCTTCAACTCATGACGGATGGCGTCCGTTACACCTCGTATGCTCATTGTAAACTGGAGCTGGCAGAAAGTTACGCCACAAACTATAGTTAAGAGTAGGCATGTCGCGAGTTAGTACCGCACTGTTAATGGATGAGCTTTAAAATAAAGGCTCTGACACGGTTTATCTGTTGCAAGCAGTTCCGCGGCCGGTTCGCTAATGTATTGGCTACCTAGTACCACCATCAGTGCTCGTATGGCCGCGCTCACATCACGATAGCGACTTGATCCACTCCTTTACTAATATTATTTTTCAAACGCTGACGATAGATTAAAAAAAACTGGCGCCAAGCGTGCACAAAAAAAAAAAACACCTGTACTGTATTTAGTAGCACTTAGAGAAGCTAATCTTTCCCGAAATTCTGTTTCTAACGATAGGATCAATCAGGAATTGAGGAATTGAGCAATTCCCTCAATTTGGTGTGTTTCGAATATCGTTTTTTAAACCATTTTTGGTATTTCCGTTTTTTGCCATTTGGATACGGGACCCTAAACCGTATCCGAATGGCAAAAAACGGAACCTTTATAGATTCGTCACATCCGTATGTGACAGCCACTTTAATTAATACCTAATCATAAATCGCAAGCATATAATGCATATAATGCTTCTAGCATTAAGCCCACCTTTTGTACCATTTTGATTAAAGGTATAATAAAGTTATAAATAAATAAATAAATAAATAAATAATGATATACACATGGAGCATAAGACACCAGAGTTGCTTGTGAAAATACCCTTTATAGAGCCGGTGTGGACGTGACGTCACCGAACGACGCGGCGCGGGGGCCGCTCACGTGAGCCGCGGCCCTTACTCAAGATGAAGAGGCTTGAGAACGACTCGTGTTATCAATACGTATTTACAGATATATCGATCGATCACTCGATTCGTGGATTGTTCCACCTTCTGTTACGCTTCGATTGCGCTCAATTTAAAAATGTATTCTTGATTGCGAGCTACAATTCTAAAGCGCGAAATTCGGAAGCCGCACACGTGAGGATCGAATGGTGGAGCGCCCATTGAAATGATAACGGTCCGTTCCATTGACGGCCGCGCGGGCTGCTTCAACACACCGCCTCGCCGCCGCGCCGCGTGGTTCCCTTTCATAGCGCGGCTCCAATCGGGCGGTTCATTTTGGTTCGCGTTTATCGGATCCGTCCTCTCGATAATTAAACAAAAACGGATTTGTAGCTATTGTTAAAAACGATTGCGAGTACCGTCGCGTCGGTCCGCTTCAGCGATGTAATCGAAAAAAATTGCAAACATCATGGTGATGGCGAGTTTTTGCCGAACGGAAGTTTCTGTGCGAGCGAGTTAGGCTTCGATTAATCTTAACGTGGCGGAGAAATCGCCCAAAAGCTATGGAGCGTTAATGTCACGCGAATTAAGTTGCTAAAACTAGTCTTAGCCGATTCGTTCTAGACTGTAATTATTGCGCGCCAATTACGTGTAACCTTTTTTAGAGCATCGCCGACAATAGCGGATCTTTTGTTCCCGATCCCTTCTAACTAGACCAGAGTAAATCTAGCTCTCGAGTCTGCAGCAAAAAGTGTCACTTTCTAAATCCCAATATCTCGACTAAGCAATACAAGTTTGGCAATGTTGGACAACAACATGTTGCACAAATTTTGGCAGCTCCGCTAACACTTTTCCGATTAGCTCCGCGCCGCAATAACTCTTCCGAGCGCCGCCGCCGCGCCGTCCACTCTTGTGCAGTGTGCCACACACGCTGCGTTTTATTATTACTTCATCTTTGTAACGTAAACAATAACATAACTGTTTGTTCGGCAACTAACATTCGTTGTATTCAGAAAATGAATTTACAATAAGTTTACTATCGGCTTCTCTTTTAATAAAAACCCTGCCACAAATGTGTCTTCTTCATTTTACTTCAACCGATCCAAGCCTTCTGAATCCTTTTGATTTGCCCCATTCCGTTTCCATTCCGACATTCGTCCATACAGTCGGGTGGTGACCTAAGTTCCTTTTATCCAAGCGAGGCCATTCGTGGACCTATCTTCTCAAAGGTTATCGGCCATACGATCGATGTAGCTTGTTCAGTAGTACTAAAATCGGATAACCTATTTCTGTTCAATTCAAAGAGTACGTTTTCTATTTGCTCAAACATTATAATAATATTTAGCATCAAGATTCATCATTGAAGATGCAATTGTGTGTCACACATTGACCCGGTTTTCAAAAAACAAGCTTTATCGACAAATTCCTCTTAAAATACAAGCTAACTTGAGTGCACGTTAATCCTTTTCGAAGCACGTCAAGTCTCTCAGTCCCCGTCGTTATTGTTAGATAACGCTCGCTAAGCCTTGTCGGAGGCCACTGGGCGGACTGACTGCACTTAGGGATCCTTTACGGAGGCCACGGTAGCAGCTTATTCTATGAAATCTGTGAGAGTGTGATCTTTATGTAACGTAAACCATAATATTAAAGCTCCATTGATGGCCTCGAGTATCATGTCATAATTGAGAAGTCAGTCTACACACTGGCCAAGTGCGAGATAACAGATTCCACACACCCGATTTCTCTACATTAATTTTTACAAGGCTCTATCTTTAAAAATTGATGGTGCGTCAGGTTCGTCAGGATCAAAATCCTACGTCAACCCGTGCCTGGCCTATGTTAAAACTACTAGACTACCAATGGTTATAACTGCTAATGATTAGGTATTCTTATTTCGTTACTTTTGTGAATATGAAGCCACACATACAATTTACGGTCCAACTTGGACTATAAGCATCGTATGGCCACTCCACCCCATGGCTTCATCAGCTACGTATTCAACGTATTGAAATCCCTTTAAAGATAGCGGAGCTCAAAGCTCTGAACCAACTTTAGAGAACATTTATGGTAGGACGGATAGCACAAAGGGAGCCGCACTGGACACGGGCCGCACGCCGCATGCCACGGCCGCGCGCCGCACGCCCGGGCCGCAGCCGCAAGCCGCGCCCCAACACCGCCACGAGGGCGCACGCCACATAGCTATAGCGATGCTTGTGTTATACGTTCGAGAAAGATCGATAGTGTACTAGTTAGGCGAGCGCTGCCGAAACCGTACCACATGAGATAATGAGATTTGTACACCATGCAGCCACATCTCAGGCTGGGGTGAGTTTTCTCTTTATACTTTCAATAAAATATTTTGACTTTGACTATAATGAAATCAGCACTTGTCAAGTCAAAGGTATCCTAGTGTGGCGAATTACTTTTTTAAAATGATCAAATAATTAATGATTAATAATCTCCGGCAAAGTTACCAAAAAATAAATCCAGTACTAAGATTAAGAACGGCCTAAAGTATAAGCGGATGACAAGTCCCAACTATTTTTGGCAAGCTTATACCATGTTTGATTTGAAGGGTGTAATGGATAGGAAAACAAGCGAATCTTTCAAGATTGCCCTTGAAGCTGATAGCGTCACTGAATCAACCAACTAAGATGAATGACTCATTTTTGTTTTGTTTAACAAACTAACAATAACGTATATTAACCTGGTTTTGGAACTATGAAAGGAATTTCCACGTAAAGATTGCTGTAAGAAAAGTTTTAAGGGTTATTGCTGCAAAGCATCGCCACGAGTTAGGTAGTCTTTGGAAGCTCCAATCGATTCTAAGCCTTCTAAACCAGTCCCGGGCTGTAGTGAGCCTCGCGTCGTGTCGCGCTCCGCTACCCACACGAGCCCAGCACGATCAAACACTATCAATCAACTAAATCACTCGGGTTTTGTTATTCTTCTTCATATATCAACACATAAAACTCAATGTTCTTATTGACTGATTTACTTATTAACGGTCATTGATGTTGATGAGAAGTTTGTATAGAAGCATCTTTGAGCAGCACGTAATATTTGTAACCGAAACATAACAAAATAAAATAACGAAATTGGGAACTTCTCCCCAAACGACAAAAAAGGAGCAAGTCTTTTATATCGTTAATAAGTCTATCATGCTTGCTAATGCAACCAAGTACCGTTTCAAGAATCGAAGCGTAGAAGGAGAGTCACGGGTCATAAACACATTTTTCTTTCCTCCTTATTTCAGAACATACCATTAGTTTAAGGGACATGGCATGAAATGATAATGTAAGTCTAGGAGCACCCAGTTTTCTGTTCAAATGCGCCATAACCTGAGCTACATTGGTATACAGCGTCAAGTGCGCAGATAAGTGTGTTGGCCAGTAGCGGGACTGCGATAAGTGGTTTACTAAGATGCTCGAACCAGCTCGAACGCTCCATCTATCAAGATGTGTTATCAATGACATGACGCGTTGCGATCCAGCGGCCGAAGGTTGCACAGATAGAGCCTTGTCTCGTGTTGGACAACTCTTTGATTATGACAATGTACATACAGTTACAAGGTTCTAAATATAGGTAATTTATCTGTAACTTTGCGCGTTACTCTAATAACGCTGACTGGACTGAAATTTATACAGTACTCCAGCAGGATATAGAATGTTAAGGAGATAAGGATATCAGTGGATCAAAACAATCAGACCTACATTATTGTCAATTGACAACTATGTCCTAAGAAAGTATATCAGATTATACCTTCGTATCAGAGGCATCATCACTTCACGACGAAACATTCACTATCACTCAATAAAACATAAAAGAACCTAGCTTTACTTGATCCTTCAAACACCGAATATTTTCCACTTTTCCGCATACGATTACAACTCTGTAATCCTCTACATTCATTATTCTACAATCGCAATTAAATATACAGTCTATCGTTATTCAATCTTTTGTATATTTTGCTGTAGTTGCTTGGAAAGACAAGTCATTGGTTTTAAATAAGATTTTGCTACTATTTTTGACTCTAATGTAATTGCAATAGTTTGGTTCGTTAAAGAAATAATTAAGATTCATGAGCACACACAGACACTCACAGTAACATCAACCGTAAAACGTCAGTAGGTACTTGTCAAAGCCCGAATTTACAAAATAGCAGCGAATTCCGTTTTCAATCTTGTAAGCGGCAATTTAAAAAAAACCAATGCAAAGTGCACGGTTTTTGGTTTTACCGTCGTTGATCACGTGGGGCGCCTTCAAAAGGTGACCCACTTTACTGACCACAATCATCTTGCTGAATTCAATTCTAACGAGATTTTAAACGATTTTCAGTTGCCGCCGAGACTTCCAGTGGATCGCGGCGGTATTCAAAAGTAACGTTTTACAAAACGTGTGGTCACCGGTCGCCGTCCCCGTCTATGGTCAGTACCATCAGGTCAGCTCGGGTCCATTCACGAACAAGAACCGTCGGTACGTCGTCGTTGTTATAGAAAAGCTGACTAGAGATAGACACGCTCTGCGGTCTAAATTCGACCGTAATTCAATGTAGCAAAGGGTGACTTCACAATGTTCTTTTTTATAATTTTATTTATTTTATTGTGTTTTTAACATGTATTAAAAAATAGGCTTTCTGGATTTCTTCTGCGTGTAAACTTTAACTATACAAAACCTGAGATTCCTGCGTGCATGCATTTTGCTTAGAAAGGGGTACAAAGGTTTTCCCTTCACGTATTTACATTATAGATTTTATCCTTCACTCTCGAAGCCCACTTAGGTACGGTCGATTTCTATGTTTATTCAAGAAACAAACGCGGACTAAGAAAGAAGGAAAAGAGAAGAAGGGAAAAAAGAAAGACCTGGTTCTCAAGCTCCTAGACTCAAACCAGAGGTTAGTAAACAGCCAGGGAGGTTTACTGAAAGATACCCCAGTAATAGTAGCAGTATAGAACCGGTCGTTAGGAGGTACAATTCTACAGAGAAACGCACGTGTGTGCAGTTTCATTAACAGCCACCTGCGCTAGTTCGATCAATCGGCGCGGTCGTATACACGATCAAGTCGTAGGAAGCGGGGGCTTATCGCAACATCGGCTGCCAGTCGAGATGGCTTATCAGCATGAGCCGAGCCCCGAGACCGTCGGACAAAGAGCTCGTCTCGCAGCTCGTAGCGCGCACTGAGCGGCACAGTTTGGAGGACACTATATGCTTACAGTACAAATACCGCTCACTAATCACGAAAGCTGCGGAAGTGGAAAGGTTAGCGGTTTACTTGATATTGATGTAACGTCAAGAAAGATAATATGTAAAGGTTCCGCTTATCACGTCAACGCAGATAACATTTCAAAATAAGATAAGAACAGGTCTTAAAGTTCGCCTTTTTATGCTATGATAAATGAGCACATCAACCCTTGGATTTCCTTAACAGGAAAACGGAAGATACATTAAAACATTTTACGCTTAAAACTACATGGGAAGAAGCTAGCCATGGAAGAGGAATCGCATCCTAGCGAGTTCTAACCTGGCATCATCGCTTTAACTTGATTTGTCTTGAACTTAAGTAAGAATAAAAAATCGTACATCACTATTTATATGGAATTATTCAAATATTATTCTGCTCATATCGTTAATATCTGCATCAAAGTAGAAATCTCTACAATCTATAATAATATGTACCTATTTAAAATCGTATGTTTCAATTTAAGACGCTTTGTTTATAATTTTCTTACTTTGTTTCCAAAATTGCCACGTCTCCTGTTCACCAAGCCTGCATTAAAATCTGTTCAAAACGGTTTAGTGCCACTCTAACAGGCCAGGCTTCGCTCGAAGCATTTTCAGGGTGAAAATCGGCAGCGCTCGGCGAGATGGGATTATCCTGAACAAAGAACAGCGACCGGCAGGTGTCACGTGCAGCATGAGTAATGGCTGCTTGCGGAAAGAGATGCGCCGCCGACGCGGACCGGACGGTGGCACCGTCATAAAGTGACGAATGACGATGACGACGCACTCCGCACAGACACAAGGCAACACATTAAGAAACGCTATCGATACGAGGAGTCATTTTTTTGAAACATTTATCTATTGTTTTGAAACGATCTGACGCAATCGGTCGTGACAAGACGATCGTTTCCATTACTTTCACGATCACAACTTGAGAGTATAATTGTACAATCGCTTAATTGTACTGAAGTGCCACTTGTAAAGAATAACATTATCGGTGATCAGACCTGGTTCCGCTCGGGAGGCAGCTGGTAGGAGCGGCATACGCTTTGGAAAGTATCACAGCCTCGATAACTATATTGCAAAATATACGTGGCTTTGATTTTCGATGGCCGCATTAAAACCGCCGCCTCGACGCGACGCCCCAATAAAGTCTTTAAAGACAGGTGACTGAACGGATTTCAAATGGAGCCATGTTTTCTGTCTGCGATTGGCATAAATTCAATTTCGTGGTACACTAGCCTAGCTTTGACCGTTTCAAATGAGTACTGTTTTGTTAACTGGGTTGGAGCACAAAATAAACAAAAACAAAGGTTTCAAATCTCATCAAAATCCGTTTAGCAACTATCGAGGTTGTCGGATCTTTCCTTTGTGCCGCGTACAGATATTCGTTAAGATTGTGACGGAATTCGCGAGTACAAAAGATGAATGTGCATCTAAACAGCTCTAGATTCCTCAAGTTCCGGGAACAACGGGAATGTGCGATCCGGAGGAGGCTGGCCGTGCCCGGGGGCTCAGGGGCTCGGGGGCGGCGACGGCATATCAACTTTCCTTGTTCCTTCAGGACTTATGTAGGTATGTACTACATTACGCCGAACCACTCAACATTATATCTATTATAATGTATAGGGAAGATCTACTAAAGACGTAATGAATTAGCGTACCTACGGAGGTATAACGTCACCATTTTCCAAAGAAAGCCTTATGACTAATAATACTTTTTATAAATTATGGACCTCGATAATGTTTTACCCTGGGCGAGTAAGGACTACGATTTAATCATTCATACAGTCACAAAATAATTCAGTGTACAAAGCTAATCGAACTGCCAACATTTCAAGTCACGTAAATGTTGGACGTCGTTGAATTTGGACAAACTATAATGAATTTCATATGACTATTTGACGAGGATCCAATCGTCGTCAATACGAGTGCGGCGCGACCACAGCTCGCAGCATTCGACCTCGCACCAGGTGTCAGGTGCACCAGTGAGTAATGGCGCATTGTCAGTAACAAGACGATGACCCCTGTACTGCGGCTGGCGAGCGCACCGCACACCGCACCGCACCGCACCGCACGGCGTGACGCGTGACGCGCAGCAATTGGCCTGCTAATCACTCATTAGCGCGAAATTGGGTGCCGGTTCTATTGAATTGCAGCGCTGTACAGTCGGGTCAGAATATTCGTAATATCTGTAGTTATCTCTCTCTTTGAAGTTTATTTATCAGTATCATTGCCTTTACTCATATTATGTGTTCTATGAGACTTTGTGTAAATTCGATCCGGTCCTTTGTAAATGTGTTATGTGAGTATAAGAGCCTTGACCACTTAACTTCAAGCAAGGTCTTCTGTTACTTCAATTGGCATAAAAACACATTATGAGCATTAAAAGTTAATGTCGACTACAATGATAGATACCAATTTCCTTGACAGTGTTTTCCTTTACCAAATCCAGTAAGAATCACAAGTCCCTTACCCTAAGACTACCGATGACTAGGTATGAATACGAGACATGAGTCCTAAGTTTTAATTCCATTTGATAGGAAAGTTCAAGACAAAGGACTTGGACATCCTTGCTACTTATTGAATTCGACAATTGAGCTCAGCATTATCTTTATGGACTTGTTTAATTGGTCTCGAGTACTAACTAACCAGTGCGAGTGGTCTCGCGAGGTTGGAAACGAAAGTGGCGATTTGTATGCTTATGGGTCACAAGAAAATTGCAGAGTGCACGACAACTTGACGTCGGGTTACAGATGATCTGCGTCATCGCTGGAGGGACAAAAACGAGCCAGCTTCGAGAACGCAAGCAACGAGCCGTCCACACGCTACCAGTACCACTTATCTGGTACAGACAAGTAGACACGACAGTATTTTCCAATTAGAATTTGTCACTGAATTCTTTCTTACTATCCCACCATTATTATATTTATTAGAATATGGTTTGTCTGTGTGCAAAGATGTTATTCCTCCAGATCGTCAACCATTTTTCAATGTTGTGTCGATCGGGCGAACCTTTTGGCATAGCATACATATCTGCATGTTTTTCAAAGTAAATGAATGAGTACATAAATCAGTTGCAAAAAAATTTTTGAAGCGGCGCACCGATCCTCCAAAGCTAAATTAACTATCTTCAATCAAATTATTAGCTAAGCGGATCCTGATCAACCCTACAAGCACTAATTTTGAGATCGATAGTTGAGTGGTCCTTTTAAAAATTAGCGTAAAACTTCATGCTCAACACAACGATATAAAGCGTGTAGTCAAGGTTAGTGTCTGATTAAAAATCTCTATAGTGCCTCCCCTGAACCTAGAATTTTGTAATTTGACGAGCAAAAAGGTTTCATAGCACAAACGACGAATAATCTAAAATCTGTCAATTAATAACGGATGAGAAATATCACCAATACAATTTTGTTTCATTTGTAAGTTAGTCTCCTATTAGGGTAGCTCAATTTGTACTGCGTATTGATAAAATATAGCGAAGCAGCGACAGGTCTATTAAGTGGCAAGGAACCTCTGGGACGCAATTCCAACTCGTTTCTATAAAATCGACCCGTTAATGAGCAGTTTCCTAAAGACTCGAGTTAAACGGTATAGCGTGAGCGTGACACATTACATTGACCTTGGAAAAGTGAAATTTTAAGGACAATTACAGTGCAGGCGAAAGAATACTAATAGTGTGCACGCAGCCTGCACCTGCTGCAGGCACTAGTTACGCTACTTTCATCCTTCACGAATGCGCGTGTGCCGTGACGCCGTGTATAGGTACTATCGATGCCGTACTCTCTACACCTCCAGCACGAAATATTCTCGTTTTAAACATTGCACACTATTATCGGTGCTTTTAGCCATTTACGTAATCGGTCCATGTAGTCGCTTATATTATTTAACGGAGCCGGTGGTCATGTAATTTATTAATCGTGTAGCAGATCGACGTTTTTGTAGCTCCTCGTAACAATATCTGCCTCGGTGAAGGTTCTGCGGCAAATCTGACGACGTGTTTTAGATATCACGCTAAATGTTGGGTCTTTTATGTCAGCGACGGCGCGAGCGGGGCTCGGGGCGGGCGGGAGGACCGCTTCGAGTTACGTAAAAAGTTAGGTCCATAAGACAAACCGCGAACCGACACATTTGGACGTAATAGTTACTATGGTATCACTGGCTATTTTGGAAGCGGTGAAATTAAACCTAACAACGGTGGATAAATAAAAGAGTCTAGTCCCGTATTGTATCGTGTCGTGAGGCGTGCCGAAGTTGCGTAAGGTACAAATAAAAATTATAGCGGCCACTGCAGTCATCTAATCGGCTACTCGTTACCAGGCGTGATATTCTTTATCGAAATAGGTCTAGAATTTAGGTTCTAGCCAGTAAATAGCATAGAATTAGAAGAGCTGTACTTAAGTGTTAGTGTAAACCGTCTGAACGGGACCGGAATTTTTATTTCGGTCAATAAAAGCGGTCCTCACTCGTCGGCAACGTCAAAAAACTCCATTTCTAGAGGAATAGCAGCTCTGTTCGGTAAGGACGCACTTCAAACGCTATAGTTATGAAATGTCTCGTTGTTTCTGTCACTTCTTAAAGTTGAGGCAATTTTCAACGTGGCTGGGATCGGTTCACCAATCTTTGTGTCCGTTTTAAACGGCAAACATTTTCAGAGAAAACCGGTCGTGACGGACAAACGGACAGACATCGTGCAGATTATTGCTGTTCCGTTTTGCCTGTTGGTTAAGTTCGTTCGCACGCACAGTTTAAAAGACAGTTTTAGGTCGCTGTCGTCGTTCGTTTTCAACGTTGGTGCGAAGAACTTGTGGAAGGAGAGGCTTAATCTTTCGTCACATCGTGTAGAATTGCAGTCCTTCACTGCATGCTAACTTACTTGCGCTAATTTGTTACGAGCACAGGATCATAAAATGTTAAGACGAATTTCAAAACAATATAGCAAATCAATGTTGCTCTTAGGTGGCAGCGATCACTGTTAGATGATTTGGCTGCCTTTATGACAATGCGACGCCAAAAACTTATCAGAATAGATAACACATGTCCTACAAAAATAAGCATCTTCCGTTTCTTTTCGAAACACAGGTACGCGGAATTTCATGTTGACGGGTTATTGAAATAGAATGATTGCCTGAGGATTTATTTGTGAGATGCTAACTCAGGAAACTGGTCTTAAATGTTCCAGTGCCATATAAAAGTGAACACTGAATGGAATCGTAACCCTTGCTGGCAGTGATGATGCATGGCATTGACGTAACTCAGGAATGTTACGTGGTATCTGCCTGTGAGTAGTGAATGAGTACACAGAGAGCCGAGAGAGAGAGAGCCTTTTTTAAATTAAAACAGGTTCCTTTAAAGCAGGGGTGGCCAACTTGATTAGACATAAGATCTACTGTTTACTAACGAAACCCTATGCGATCTACCAGTTACATACTTCTTGAAATCTTAAATGAAACAGCATAGTTTAGTACACAATCATGTATGAGCGTCTGTCAAGCGAGAACAGTGTTTATTTTTTGTTTGTTTTAAGTAGGAAAATGCTGAATCACAAAAATATATTGAACCAAAACACGAATGAAGTTATTCAACACATTTCTTCAAATTTGGATATTTTTCCTTGGAAACCAATGCCCAGAAATCTTGACCTGAGGGTATCCTTGCTTTTAGAAATATGTCGCAGCGCAGAGTATTAATTTCGTTTTGTAACATCATGTGTTCCATTTGAAATGTATCTGCGAATTTTGTAGCCAATTCATAGATATCACTATGATCAATGGAATCATTAAACGGATAACTGAAAAATTGAACCAACTTCTCAATTTTTCTGAAATCACTAAAGCGAATTTCGAAGTCTGCTATCACTGCCGTAATTTCTGTCGTGTACTTCTCAGAAATGAAATTGTAAGTAGGATGTTTTTCCATATGATCCTTGATGTTTACAATTGTTCAAATTTTTTCTTCTCTATGTCAACTATCATAGACGCTGTTTGACTTTGAAATGCTGCAATAGAACTCATCAGTTTTGTTCATGTTTTATTCTTGCCTTGTAGATTCAGATTTAATGTACACTCAGTTTTCCAGTAAGATCGGCCAAGAAAACTAAATCACATTGCCAGTCTAAATCACGCAATTGCCGATAATCATCACCCCTTTCATCAAGAAAATTTTATTATTTCGTCCAATAGATCTCGAAATCTTTGCAAAAACTTGCTTCGACTCAACCACCTTACGTCAGTATGCGATACCAATTCTGGTTAGTTCTCATCTAATTGCTGTTTAAAAAGCCACCTTTGGAGGGATTTTCCCATATAAGGAATTTACAATTTTGAAAGAAATATCCATCACATATTTCGTGTTTAATTTCTTACTAGCCAGTACTTGTTGATGAATTATGCAGTGGTAGCTAATGAAGTCTGGAAAATCTTCGTCTTTATGACAAAGAGCAATAAAACCATTATGAATAACTGTCATTGCAGGAGCTCCATCAGTTGTCATTGATACGAATTTATACAAGGGTAGCTTAATCTGACAAATATATGCTTTGAATTCCGTTAATATATCAAAGCCACGAGTTTTTCCTTTTAAGGAAATCATACTTAGCAGTTCTTCTTTGGTCGAGAAATTTTCGAAGGCCATCCGAATAAAAATAAGTAATTGTGCAGTGTCAGTGATATCTGTTGACTCGTCAAATTGAAGCGAAAAAGCAACGCAGAGGACGATATCTTTTTGTTGTTGTTTCTATACGGCGCATCACAGTATTTCAAGACATCTGTAAACCATGAACAGTTTTTTTAATTTCCACGATCGACTGGACTAATAGTCGCGATCGACCGGTCGATCGCGATCGACCGGTTGGCCACCCCTGCTTTAAAGTATACACTGTCGAATTAATCTGAACTATCTTGCGACGCAAATGAAATCCGAATGAGAAACCGAGAGCTTTTTGACTGCTCACAGTTTCCGTCAAAAAAGCCGTGGATGCTATCCGTTCGCGTAGAGGTAAGGTCTTACTACGGCCTCCAAACTGTGGAGACGATGGATCGCTCCATTTGTGACTGTCGCCACATCTCAACATATCGGACAATTGACTGCAGTGGAAGCTGTGTGTAGGGTTCAGTTCCGTCATTCCGTGAGTCCGTGGTGTCGATGGGCCAGTGGTGCGCATGTGGGTCGCGGGTTAATTCGGGCGCGGGCGGTGGGTGCGGGTTGCGGGGGAGGGGGAGGGGGACAGCGGGCGGGGGGCGGTGACCCCGCGGTGCCCGGCGCCGGCGCACAACTCCCGCACGTGACGCCGCCACCACCTACACCGACCACGTTCTGTCGTCTGACGTTCTGTCGTCACTTGTCACGTTTCGCCATGGATTGTTATTTTGGTTGTATTTTTTGTACTGGCTTTTTTTCAAGCCTATTCGAAAAGAACTTCACGTGTAACTTTACTTTCGTGATAATTTTCCTCGTTTCCCGTCGCCCGCGTGTTTTATTGAGTCCCAAACTTTTTATTCAATAACAGGGTTGCCAGGTTTCTGCTAATTCTTATATCATTTCCTTAGTATTTTATTCGAATGTTCATTGGAGAATTACCTCATCAAATCATTAAGTTTCTGCTAAGTTTGTGAAAAAAACGGGACCTGAAGACCGTTCGTCAAACTCAAAACATAAAAAAGTGGTTTAACTCGAATGAAGTACTTTGTAACGAAGAGAAAGTATAATAAGGAAAACAAGCTGCCAACACTGCACTCGCACGGTTAAACGGTTCGGTTAGAGGAGATGTATTATAATTGAACGGTTCAGTGTGCGTTCTCTATGGTAGTGACTTACCCGTTCTCGTCCTTGATCTTCTTCTTGCGGCCGCGCTTCTTGGGCTGGTTGAGCATCATCTGCTGCGGGTGCATCTGCATGTGCGGATGCTGGTGGTGGTCCCGGTGGTCGAGGTGGTCGTGGTGCTGCATGTGCGGCGGCAGGCCGGGGTGCGGCTGGCCCAGCATGGCGCACATGGCCGCCTCGTCCTCCACGAACGAGTAGGGGTCGTCGCACTCGCGCTTGATGGTGTCGTACATGTCGTCGTCCCGCTTGGGCGGCGGGTAGTGCTGGTGGTGCGCGTGCTGCTGGTGGTGCGCGTGCTGCTGGTGCGGCAGCTGCTGGTGCGGCAGCGGGGGGTGGTGCTGGCTCATGTCGTACGGCGCGTCCGGCTCGCGCTTGAACGCGTACGGGTCCGGGGGGTACTTGGGGAAGGGGAAGTGCTGGTAGTCGGGCTCGAGCTGCGCGGGCGCGGGGTGTGCGGGGGGCGCGGGCGGCGGCGCGGGCGCGGGCGGCTGGGGCGCGGGCGCGGGCTGCTCGAAGTGTCGGTAGGGCGAGGGGAAGGGGCGCTGCAGCAGCGGCTCGTACGCGGGCTCGGGCGGCGGGGAGCGGGGCGGCGGGGGCGCGGGCGAGCCCTCGGCGCTGGACGGCTTGCGGCGCGCCGCCTCGCCGCTGTTGCTCGTCTCGTACCCGTCGTCCTGGCTCTCCGCCGCCTTCGGCTTGTCCTCGCCCTCCTCCCTGCGACACAGAACATTACACGGTTAACCACATCGCTGGACTTATAATATCTTGCACTTATTAACAAACCATGGCATATTTGATAAACTATTCTGGTTCATTGTTCATCCTACTTTAAAGAGTATTTTCACTTATTAACATATACTGAATGATCCCAAATCAAACCCTACCTTATGTCTTAGGCACGAATAACTTACATGGTGGTTTATGTATGATAAATATGAAGGATTTTAGTAGAGGATCTCAGAACAAATTTTAGTCGTTAGCAGCTGACGGCAAGGAGGCAATGAGATACCATGAGTTACTCCTACGTTTACATTTTCAGTACACCAGTTTAATCTAGGAACGTATACGCTTGCAGCAGTCTAGCGACAAGTAAGAATCAACTCGCGTTTACGAGAGCAACGCATGATCCTTACACGGTACACGGGTACGGCCGGGTATAAGAGAAACACATTTCATTGCAGTACAACAGTTTATTCGCAATCAACAAACGGTCAGTTGCAAGGTAACAACAAAAGCAAGGTGGACGCCGGCAGCCGACGGCCCAGCGGCAGTCGCAGTCCAATCAAAACCTCGTTCACGTGTCGGAGCCGGGGCCGGAGCGGTGTCTTTTTAGCCAATAAAATGGCCGCTCGGGGAACGTTACTAATTGACAGCACGTAGCCATTTTTTGTCCTCTTTTAATTGCTCCGTTGGAAAGTAGTTGCAGAATAGATATCAGCACCCGTATTTTTTATCGGCGACACATCGATACACCGACACACGGTGCGAGCGTGTGTGCATGTGTGCGTGTGTGTGTGTGTTACGTCACGTCACGCGCGCAGCGTGCAGGTGCAGTCGAGATATCGCCACTCGATGGAGTCGTCGACGTTGTACTCTGTCGACATTACACTCAGCTTCGGCATCAATGTCCATGTACTCTCCACTCTCCACTGCCTGTGGTCTCCGCGGGCCTCCGCGATGGAACTCGCAAGAAACAAGTTTATCTGTTCACGTGGAAAATCCAATCAAAACTAATATTAACGTGTCCGAATAATGGCAGATTATATTATAATACCTATAACAAGTTCGAGTGGGATGTCTCGCCCAAGGCATATGATCTACTTGGATCCTGTTAAATACACTCAAAATACAAATATAATTACAATTACAATACACAGGCTGCCACGGCTACAGTGACAACAACAATGGACATCTGACACCTATAATAAATGAGGTAGGTACCTGCTTACTTCACGGACTCTCTAAACCAATAGATAAAGTCACCAATCGATAAAAGGTCAAAATCTAAGGTAGAAACCTAGAAAAGAAAAGCTAGGTCGTTTTAATTTACTTAATTATTTTTGAACAAACAACAACAAATAGGTAGACCTTATTGTACATCTCATAATATGATGATAATACAGTGCAGTAACATAGTAACTGCAGGACTAGGAAGTCTTAGAGCATAGAACAATAACTATAGAGCAGGCGACTCGCACGGCCACGGCATGCGGCACCGGGGCACCGGGGCAACCGGGGCAAGCCGGCACACTCCCGCCCCACTTCTTCCACCCAATCCTTGTAGGATTTCCTGCGTTTCGTGACGTCACAATCGACTAAGATCGAGATCAATTATTTATCTTATAAATATTTCCTCGCGCCCCTGTCGCATGCCGACTGCAAACGTGGGACCTTTATTTTTTTAACTTTTACATGAGTTTTCTCATACGGCATGCATTGTCTGTCTTTTTTCCTACTAATATTTTAGGATTTTCTACACAGAACTTGTCACCTATGTGGATCAATCGATGACATAAAGTTAGAGAATATTTCCTTTCCGCAGGTTTGATAAGATGCTGAATCTTACTCGTTGTTTTATATTTATGTTTATGTCAATGGTGGCGTGGACGCGTTGAGCAACAATCGACAAAATGGCAATAGGAGATCACAAAAGTTATAGAATTTAATCGCGTTGCATAATATTGTTCAACAAAAATACTGCCACCACGTCAACGGCAGACAATACATGGAAATCTGAGACTGGAATTAGAAATTCACGCGTTCGTCTAGCGATAGGTAACAAAACCACGGGATAACTGATGATTATTACCTAATAACACGTTATTTTAGCGTGTTTTATTCAAATGACTACATAATAGGGATATTCAAGTCGTCGGACGTAAAAAAAAAACTGGTTCAGAATTCTTGTATTTTCTGTGGAAATGTACTGAATCACCAACTACTAAGTAACATTATAAGGAAGGCCACTTTTTGTGACAGATTCATCACCGCAGAGCCGAACCTGGCGATGCTAGAAATACAAAATTTGGACAATAGGTTCCTTTTATGGCCTTAATAAGCAAGCAATAAGAAAGGATTTTGGGAAATTCAATCTCTGAGGGTATCTAAAATAGAGCTTGAAAGTAAAAGAGGTAAAAGCTAGTTTAACGAAAAAATATCGTTCACTTGCTGGCACTTGCAAATTAGAGATACTTATGTAATATGAATAGTATTCATTGAATACAAAAAACCTACTTTTATTATGCAATACTCTGAGTAATTCGGAGGTGCCGCATGTGAGAGACGGGTTATAACTTATAACGCAAACCATGTCCTTATGACACCGTTTGAACATTGAAAATAAGGAACTTTTGAAAAATATTGACAGTAGGACAAGAAGCGCAGACCGCAGCATGGTTGTAATTAAGTCCAGCAGTAGGGCAGCGGCTCAACTAAACAGGTTAGCGAGCCGAGTGCGCAAGGCAGAGGTCAGAGCGGTGGTGGCTGGTGATGGCTGGTGGCGTATGACCGACCTCGGACAAGCGACGGCCGCCCGGCCGCTCGGGCAGACAATGCTGGTAGTTTCCTGTCAGTCGAGTACGACGCACATTCGCGGCATTCGCCCCACGTTCCGCGCTTCCTCCGCACTCCGCCACAGATAATGTTATGCGCACAGCGCACGACGCACAGACTAGACCACGTACAGTGCCTCCGTTTTATTTATGGAATCACATAAATTTAAGAAACTTTGTTACGAATGCAATGTACCTACCCATCATTTACATATAATACATAGGTACGATACGAGACGCGTTAGTAAAATAGTACTCACTAATCTTTTACATATAGGTATACGTATATTTGCCCATAATGTTGCGCGTATAATTTAGTAGTTCATAACAAAATTATAGGATACCCCACTTACCAATTGCTGCTAAGCACGAAATAAATATGTTTATTACACCAACTTATCTTAATTATGTATAATATATTAAGGTACCTATCATGTGTAACACTAAACACAAATTAGTTATTTGAATACCATCCCCCTTCCCGAACTAACATGCTTATTACTTGGCCATTTCATAAATTAACACCGGAGTTTTTCACAGGTAATAAAAATATACTAACAAAGCACGCAACCGTATATTAAAATTCTCCCTGTCGTAGGTGGTTATGATACGCGATATAGCACTTAAAGATACAATTATACTCTCTTTTTACCTATTATTAATATCTAATATCATTAGGGTTTTCTATGATAATTAGCCAGTGAAAATTGCCGCACCAAAGTGTAAAAAAATGTCCTATCTGTAAGTGGAACGATTTTTTTAGGTCAAGAGGTGGAGCGCCAGTTCATGTCAGTTCGGCCCTGGTGAAGTGATGGCAGACGGGAGAGGAACTACTGGAGATGATCGCAGTGGCACCGCCGCGCGGAGTGCACCGGTGACCCCGCGCGGCGCTCACTCGTCAAATCTCGCGGAGGTCGTGACGTACAGACGTACGTACCTACTCCCCCGGGCCTCCCGCTCCCAGCCCCCAGCCCGCGCCCTCCGCCGCACGGATTTCGCACTAACTCATTCTAGCATTTAGATGCTCATTTATTTTTGCATTTTAGGCTGCGGGCACGAGATTTGCGGCGGGCGGCGCGATGGCGGTTGCGGCGCGGCGCGATTTGAAGCGATGGAATCAACAGTATGGCGTACTATGGGACCGGGCACGAGACCCGCGATTTCGAGCGGCGCGATGCGCGATGCACGGGCGGTGCGGGGCGATGCGCGGCGGCGCGGAAGAGATGGGAACAAACTACATAGATTGATAGTACATAGAATTGTATTGAATTATAATTTTAAAATAATGGAAATTTATAATGAAGAACTTATTTCGTGTATTTCATCAAAAGTTGCTATATGGGACAGTGAAAACTTGCACCATATAAATATTCTCTAAATATATCCAAAATATAATCAAAATGTACTCATTCTCGTATAGTTTTAATATTTTTTGAATGAAAACTTAGTTATAAAGAGTAGAAAATTCTCCTAAATTACTTCTTCCTTTATTTATTGGATGAATACCATTTCTTGGAAATAATAATTCAGCTCTCATCAGGATACTAGGCTCCAATAATTCTCTTCAACGTAAACTCATATTTTTCACAACCGAATAGATGAAACATGTATCTTCATCTGTATGAAAACCAAGCGTCACTTTTTTCCGAAAGTCACTTTACGCCATCGCTTCAACAATAAAAGTATAAATAAACAGATTATAACATTATCATTCTTCACAACACTACTTTAGCGCGATTGAGCGACCGTTTTTTCGTGCCCCGCAAGACACCGCTGCTAATCGCCCCGCGCCGCGCCGCGCCGCAACCGCCATCGCGCCGCTCGTCGCAGATCTCGTGCCCGCAGCCTTAGACATGCTGAAAATTCCGAAGCATACTGCATACCTATCTCCAATATAAAAAATAAACTGACTTCACAGCATTTTTATGTATTATAATCTTAAATTAGAATTTATAAAACCACCGACAGTTTTATTTACACTAAACATAGCTAAGAACACGCTCGATTAAGTCACCTTTTATTTAAAAAAAAACTAGATCAAAATAGATTAATCCTTTTGGAAGCTACGATGCCACAGACAGACATACAGATCCACAGACACACAGATACATAAACACGTCAAATTTACTATAACACTCCTCTTTTTTCGTTAAAAACTAAAAATTCACGGGTCTGCTCGCACTAAAGAAAGCATTGGTAAATCAGACTCGTGTAATGATAGTTCACTATAAAATATTTACTACCGAATACCGATTTCATCTCTTAAAAACCCCGAACATCTGCAATATTGAAGCATGCTTTGAAAGAAAATAAGAAGACAACTACTGGACCGTCGTATGCTGCACGGAGCTGAGAGCTCAGGGCTCATCCAGCAGCAAAAGGATTCACTAGGGCCTAAGCCATTTGTAAGGAATTCTCATTCATTTACAATACCTTTCACACTTAGCGTTCAGAGCCGTAGAGGCGTAGATAGACGTGCCACTCGATATAAATTAGTCTCAAGGAAATATTGGGTGCCGTCGACTTTATTCACCTGAGTTAATTCACCCAGGTGTCTTAAGTCTACTTTTAGTGTACTTTGTTCACCTATGCACCCAGGTGATTTAAATCTACTGATCGAGGTGAATTGATGTAAGTAGACATAATGAAATTCTACTCTAAGCTGTCATTGATAAAAGTACACATTGATAACAGAGTATCGATTTCACCGTATTGGGGAAGCTTAAAATACTAATCACAATCCTATGCCTGCAGCAGGCATGGCAGGCTCTAGGGTGTCGTAAGAGGCGACAGAAGCCCGGCTCGCTTGGTGTTATGTTATATTAGAATTTTATTATGAACATTATTACTATTAAGTCTCATCACGAGAAGCCTACCGGGCTAGTCGCCCCCACCGCCTTGCTTGAGTCAGCCGCAAAACTTGTCTCAGTATTCCGGGCTTCCAGCTAGTGGCCTGGGACCCTTTTCTTACTTTCTTTCATTCCCTCACTTCTTTAGCAGCCAGCAACAATACCTCTATAAACAATATCTAAATGAAACATTTTACAGGTGTGTTGGCTTCAACCCATTTACGATCCACTACTGAGCACGGGTCAATACTCAATAGTAATCTATGTTTTCTAATCTTTCATTTGTACAGGAAAGTAAGCAACTTGAAGTTGAGTGTCATGATCATGATATCGTAAAAATGAACGAAACTAAAATTAACTTTCGTCAACTTGACCTTTTTTGCGTAACTCAAACATTAACGTTAAAATTGGCATCGTAATTAGTTGCGGTATGCTTGAGTGGCTTGAATCATAAATAAACATTTTACGGATGTTTTAAAATCATAATCTAGCAATGATATTATGTATTTTTTGTGTCATTTATAAGCTGACCACCGAGCTGCGCCAATCGTCGGTTACTGTTGCGCCGCGGAGCGTGTCGGAGCCACTAAAATATCATTTGCATACATGATATGCTAATGCGCTATGATGTGTAATCAGAAAAAAATAATTTGCATGTTAAGACCTCCGTTAAGTGCAAAACCTAACTCGAATCAAGTTAGGTATTCGCGGAGCTCGTTAACTGCTCCCCGGAAACATTTACATCAAATACTCATCAAATGTTTTTAATTTCAAACTTCAAACCGACAATATGATTATACTTTTCTCTCTGATTTTATTATTACACTAGCTGTGTCCGCGACGTCGAGGGAGTTTTTCCCGCGTAAATCCCAGAAATCGAATCGTAAATCCCAGTTGAAATTCCAGGATAAAATCCCACATAATATAACCTCCTCTATCTTCCGGTGAAAGTCCCATTAAAATCGGTTATAAAATCGGTTAAATACAACTATATTCTAGCCACAACAAAAACGATACAAATGGCGAGTTTCATACTCAGTACACTCCCACGGCTCACCACCACTCACCACTCTCCACTCGCCAGCTAACCATAACACCAAACAGTGTATTTACTTGTATAATTCACAAGAAATTTTGAACTCGAAGTTGGTTTTTGAAAAAACTTTTCATGGATAATAATTTTCACTACCTACATCATCTGTGTAGTTTCTTGCTGTCACTCCCTATGTAATTTTAGCAGCTAGAAGAGCTATAAATGAACAGGGATTTCCCGCTCAAACTACTATTTATAATAAAATATTATTATTTATTTATTATTTAAATATTACTGCCTATAAGCAATGCTTATTCATAACCACTCCTTTATGTCAACGATATTTACTTGTGTAAACTTCCAGATGATACATTATGGCCATGTAAATAAACCTGCCAAAAGGTGTGCCAGACGCATGTGGCCACGTGGCTGACGTGGCACAACATGGGGCTCTTATTACCCCCACACGCGGCCCACCCCACTATCACTTGCGCATAGCTTCGCGGGTACTTCTAAAAACTTATTGTTAGTAGGTTCAGTAGGTTAATGCAGCTGGCTACTAGACTGCCGAAGGGGACAGGGTTCAATTCCGTGCCATGTAAATATATTAAATATTTGTTATTAAATCACAAAACAATGTCAATGCCTATTTGTGCCATTTGCAAAAATGGCTCCTAGTGTCTGTGTGAGCATTAGTTTATTGTTGTAATTCATACTTATACATGACATAAATAATTGTAAAATTAGGGTCATAACATCATAATATCTTTCATTTCAATCTACTTATATACTTATCAATTTATAGAAGTCCACTATACACCAGGTGAATGGAAAACTGTCATTCAATATCAATAAAAAGACGCGACTATCTTTAAATCTGCGTAATCATCTCGGAGTCAAAGCGCCGGCACCGGCATGCGGCATCGCGGCGGACCGCGGCACCCAATATTAAACTTTCATATATTCCGTCGCGGCGAGCGCGGCTCTATATCATTTTTTTTTCGCAAAAATAAATCAACAAGTGAACTGAGCAATCGAAACTGAGTCAAGGTCGCATAAAAATATTCAATTGTATTGTTTTACGGCTCGCGTCTATCGTAACAAGTAACATTCGTAACAGGCACATGACGAACTGCTCGTAGTTCAACGGCTTGTGTCAGGAGTGTCACGACTCACGACAGCTCGACTGTCACGTATGACGTAATGATCGATAACGTCCACTGCGATTGACATTTGGATGGGAGGCCGATCCTGGCAAGAAATCATGAAGAAAAAGAATAGTAGGTACATTAAACCTCCTCTGATTCTTATATTTGGTTTCATTAACCCCTTCTTCATTGGTCTAGAATACTGGCTAAAAGAGGAACTTTCCATGTTTTATCAATCACCAAGAAAGGGTCTCCCTTTCGGACGGCCTTTTTTGGGTTGGACAAACACTAAAACCAACATCGTTGCTAAAAGAGATAACGTTGAGAGCGGTCAGAAACAGCATAGATGACCGCTTAATTGGCGACTCCGGTCTGCCACTCACAACGCAACATGCACTTTGTGACCTAAAGAGGATTTATATTAGCTGCCACAAATGTTTTGGACCTTCCTAATGTGGTGGTGTTACTACTAAGTCACAATGGCCAACAAAATAATTTTATCGCAATTATGAGTTATCAATCTGTAAACAATCTCACGCCGCTTGCTAATTTCGACCTTGTACCTTGTACTGAAGGTCGCATGTCGAATGAAATTGCAGGCGGCGTTCAAGTCTACATCTCGTTTTTAACTGACAAGGAAGATGTTATCTGTACCTCGTGTATATTTTCTTGGACTTGAATCTTGATCTTTGACAGGTAGGTATTCCTAGTGTGTTCTATTCTGTACAAGAGCATGTAACATGTACGTACATACATAAGTACTAAGTAGAATAAGTCAAATGTGGGTCCACCAAGTTCATCGATTCATTCGGATGTCAGAAGGATGTAGGAACTTTTGGACCGATCGCCGAAGGACTTGGAATGGAGTAATGAATTACTGGAGGACTTCAGTGACGAAAATAAAAAACGTAAAAAAGTTTCCTATGACCAACATGGAGCACAGTCCCATACCGCTACTGTGGAACGGTAATTTACGAATTGGTATATAAATAAAGGATTTCAGAATTTGAAGAAATGCCGTAGAGTTGTTGTCAAGTGAACTGGTGGGAAAGATTTTATTTAATAAACATGTAGAACACTTGTCGATCAAAGACATTCCAAAAATATGCTTCTCCGACAGAATGATAAAAAGGCAAGAAACCCTACGCTACGCATTGCATGAATCAAATCAAACACTTCATCGTATTTAACAATGAGTGAACCACGCTTGGTACTGCGAAGCTGTTCAACGCGTCATTGATATTATTAACAGCTCTGAGTATATGTATTTTCTGACATTTGTGTTTAATAACCAATATTAACGGGGAAATCGAGATGCATCCATATGACATAAGCTTTCGAGCTGCGATCTATTTCGGGATTCTATTTACAAATCCATTTAGGCATCTATTTCAGGAAACGAAGCCACCACGTCGCTTCCCAGATTGGGTTCCTGAAATTCTAAAACTTGCCTTTCGGCTCTCTTCATATTGCATCTCCTCATACACCGGGATCAATTTTAGATCGTGACAAATGCTACGAGTTCGCTAATGTTTGAGAGCAGAATTGTTTCCATTACGAACATCTATTGGGTCCTTGGTACTTTGTTCATTCAAATCATCCAAATGGACACATTACTTACATACAGTTGAATAAATTTTATCGAGGTTATCGAGAATACGTAGCACAAACCTTAACACTTATTCTTTTAATTTTTCTCTGACATTTTTAATACATAATTTCATCAATTATTATTATTATTGATGTTACTCACACATGTTGTATTTAAATTTGATGTCATTATGGTACTGGATGCGGAGGTATTTCTAAATTATTACATTCCAGTGTATTACTTTTTTTATCTGTACAGGCTAAACAGGATAGAACCAATCGCTATGTACTGCTTAAAACAGCACAGAAACCTTGGTCACTTGCCCCGTCCGCGTGAAACTATAAAGGCCGTTAGGACCAACAGCAACTATCCATTTGAGAAAAAAAAACGGAGCACTCCGGGAGTGCCGACAGAAGTGAAAACTTGAACAATTACGTGTATATTTTTTATCGTCAGGAAATATTTTATTGTGTAGGAAATACAAGTAACTATAGTTCAGTACTTCTCTCAGAAATGGCGCCTCAGGTAGGTGTCGTTTAAAACGATGACGGTGTCGCGAGCTGATTGGTTTTATCCCACCTCAAAAATGCCTGAACGCACCTAAAGAAGTTTACACTTCAAAAAAATTGGCCACTTGACAGCAATTGGTCACCCTAGTTTGCGATGTAAGCGAGACCAACACTAAATATGACTTATCCCAAACTGTGAAATTGACCTTTCTCAGTCTTACTATCCACATAACGCACGAGTGTGGAAGTAGCGTTAAACTTAAGATTGATTCTGACATTTCAATTATGCATATTGAAATGATTGCCATAGCGGAAGCTCTGGCTTATATAGATTCGATTAATTTTGACCGGTTCGTAATTTTTATTGATTCCAAAAGTGCTTTACAACACCTGGCTCGTTGTACCTCTTCTGTAAGAGGAATACCGATTGCCTATCGTATATTAGAATCAATCTTAAGATTAAAAACTTGTAATAAAATAGTAGTACTTCAGTGGATCCCGTCCCATATCCAGCTTAAAGAAAATGAAGATGTTGACTTGTTGGCTAAACAAGCTGCTACTAATGGTATTCCTATATCCGTATTACCTCTTTACTCCGACTATGTAAAAATTGTTAAAAAACAATGTAATGATGCATGGCAAGAATATTTCGACAGGAGATCTTGTGAGAAGGGGATTTGGTATCGAACCATCCAGCCTAATATATTACAATATCCCTGGGTAGATAACGTGAAATTTAATCGAAGTGTCTTAAAAACTGCTTTACGACTGCGTTCAGGACACATTCCATCAAATAGGTTCGCTTTTCTGATGAATAAAGTCCACTCACCCAATTGCGACGAGTGTGGAATAGTAGAAGATGTGACACATGTTCTGATGGAATGTGTCCGGAACGAACCATTCAGAAACAGACATTTAGGTACAAGATCGTTAGATATTGGATATTTGAATAGCATTCTGGCTTTTCCGATGTCGGAGGAGGCCAGAGTGCTACTTAGATTAGCAGAACTAGCTTTAAGTAAGTAACCATTGTAATAATTTATATTGTTGTGTTGTATTGTGTGAGGTTTTTATGGGACGATGTGGTCGCTCTGCGACAAAGTCCTTATTAATAAATTAAAAAAAAAAAAAAAAAAACGCACGAGTGGGCGAAGAAAGAGCGTACAAAATCACTATGTCGCTCATCTAGTCTGGTAAGCGTCTATAATAGAGATTATAGGATGCTACGGTACAGAGTACACACATTGTCCCATGTAAACTGGTCCTTCGTAATACTCGTACTGTAGTAAATTAGTTTGTATATGAAGTAAAAATAGAACATAACAATAAGAATCACGGTATTACGCAGCTCAAAACAAGCCATTAGGTTAACCTTGGTATGTTGACATGGAAGCCAAATAAACATTTGTTTTGTACAGTTTTGACGTTAACAATTCTGTAGCGAGAACTTCTCAGGACTCTACAATTGGATACGGTAGAGTAGAAGTAGACGAACAATATTGTATTGATTAGAAAGATTTGGTAAACATATCGAAGCGATCTGGCTAAAGTTTCCACCTTCGGTGAGTGTTGCGGTGAGACGGTGAGAAGTAGACTGGGGTATTGATCGTGTTCGGTGTTCCCACGCGGCGCACCGCCCGCCGGTTCGGCGGCGGTGTACGTGCCACGATGCCAGCGTGGAGGTTGGTACGCCGGTCCTCGCCAGTCTTCCGCCATCTCGAGGCATGCTAGCTAGGAACCGTTCCTTACTCGACAACGATTTTGTTAGCCGGAACAAATTGCAAAAAATATTGGTATGGGATCTGTTGTTTTAACAAATACCCCTAGTAATAGTTGTTGGATTAATATAATACAAAAAAATTAATACTCCTAACGAGGAGTCTTCGTTCTTCATTGTAACCCATAGGTTTCAAGTTTCAACTGTTTATTTAACTCTTCACATACCACGTCACGGGATCTTGTAAGACAGATGTATACTTGCTTCTGTCTTACAAGATCCCGCTATATACAAAATTTATTAAATATTTTATTTTATATTAGTATTTAATATTTATCATCAAAGACAATATTTTATTTCCACCCAAACCTCATATAGGCCCAGTATAAAACAGTGTAAAAACAAAGTGTAAATTAGTGTTAATTAGTGCAATAAAGTGACAATACATTACATATTTTAGTGACTAATGAAAACTGTGAAAAATGGAAAAAGGCAAACAGAACATTAAGACCTTTGATGGTGAGAAATATAGTGTATGGAAATTCCGAGTTCGTACATTACTAACAGAATTGAACTTAATCAGAATAATCAGTGTTATCGATGATGACATTCCCGCAACGCGATCCACTGAGTTGGAAAAGAACGACAGGGCTGCCAAAAGTGTTTTAGTCGAGTATTTAACCGATTCATATCTAAGTTTCATTGATGAAAAGAGTACTGCCCAAGCTATTTTCGAGCATTTTGATTCAATATATGAAAGAAAGAGTACAGCAACTCAGGTTGCTTTGAGAAAACACCTATTAGGGTTGAAACTAAAAGTAGATGTGCCAGTATTAAAACATTTCTCTATATTTGACGATTTACTGACAGAACTATCATGTGCTGGAGCCAAATTAGATGAAACAGATAAAGTTGCTCATTTGCTATTTACTCTCCCAAAAACGTACAACGGTATTGTAACCGCAATTGAAGATAATTTAGCGTTTATGAAGACAAGGCTGTTAGACCATGAAGTGAAACTGAAAAACGAAAGCAGTGATACAATTTTGAAAGTATCTCATGTCGAAGGAAAATATAAAAACAAGAGATATGAACAGTCAAAACAAAGCCAAAACCACTTACAACAGAACTACCACAAAATAAAAATAATACTTACACGATCAAATAAATCAAAACGCATAAAGTGTCATCACTGTGGTCGTAACGGACATAAAAAACAGGATTGCTTTTATTTTAAAAGAACGAATCAATACATTGTATCTGAAACAACAAGACAAGTACAAACTATTGCTTTGCAGGAGGCATCGACTTCAAATCTTTCAGATTTTTCAGGATTTGCATTTATAACTGGCAAATACCAGTTGAATAACGATGACTCAACGACATTTTTGTTAGACTCTGGAGCATCAGATCATCTCATTAATAAAGATGATATGTTCACCTCATACGAGGACTTAAATCCGCCCCTAAAAATTTCTATTGCTAAAAATAATAATTTTATTTCAGCAACTAAAAGAGGAACTGTACATGTTATCAGTAATACAGGAGTTCAAGGAGTACTGAGCAAAGTTTTATTTTGTAAGGAAGTGCCATATAATCTCCTATCTGTATCAAAGATGCAACAAGCTGGGTTAACGGTAACTTTCGATGAAAAAGGCACTCACATTTCAAAGAAAGGTAAAATAATCATGGAAGGTAAGCGATTGAATAATTTGTTTATTATAGATTTTAAAATACCAACAATAAAAGGCGAGTCAATTTCCCAAACATGTCATATTAATACAAATAACTCTGAATTACGGCATCAACGCTTAGGACATATAAGTAAAGCTAAATTCCTAGAATTAAATAGCCATAAAACGATTGATGACATTAATGAAATAATTACAGTATCTCCAAATGATAAATTGTGTGAAACATGTATTAATGGGAAGCAGACTCGCCTGCCTTTTGATAAAGTAAAGGACAAGAGTTATATAAAGCGCCCTCTTTTTATAGTGCATTCAGATGTATGTGGCCCTATATCCCCTGCAACTGTCGACAACAGAAACTATTTTGTTTTATTTATTGATGATTTTACACATTATTGTGTTGTGTATCTGTTAACTTACAAATCAGACGTGTTCTCAGCATTCAATGACTATGTCGCTAAAAGTGAAGCAAAGTTCAATTTGAAAATAGTTAACCTTTACGCCGATAACGGTGGTGAATATTTATCTACCGAAATGAAAAACTATTGTAAAGAAAAAGGAATAAGCTATCACTTAACGGTACCTAGAACCCCACAGTTAAATGGTGTAGCTGAACGTATGGTTCGAACGATAACACAAAAGGCTCGTCCTATGTTAAATGGTACAAAAATGGACAAATGTCTCTGGGGAAATGCAGTTTTAACTGCAGTTAATTTAATAAATATTACGCCAACAAGAGCTTTAGGTCAACTAAAAACACCATACGAAATGTGGCATGATAGGAAACCGAGTGTTAAAAATCTCAAGAATTCGTTGAACTGTGTATGTTCACGAAGCCTCCTCCAGACTCATGGCGAAAAGCCCCGAGAAGCGTGAATGTGATTAATTTCTCGCGTTCTCGTTCTCGGGCTCGCCTGTTGCTCGGCTGCTGAAGGGGCTCTTCAACTAGTCTCGCCCCCCCCCCCCCCCCCCCCGTGAAGGGTCAAAGGCCTGTGTACCGGACACGATACCGGAATTAACCGGTCTACTCCCGATGACTGTGTGTCTAAGTCCAAACTGTAAAATCTTAGCGCGGGGAGGGGGACGGGGGGGACACTGTGGAGTTCCTCGAGCGAGAAAGAGAACACTATCACATTCTTGTTCGGTGTCAGTATGAAATGAGAACTGAAGAATCCTGGACGTGTGTGGCGTTAATAATCTCCCTCACAGTACAAAAAGCTGTAACTTTTAGGTATTCAAAATTAAATAAAATTATTATACTTTTACTAAATGTTTATTTACATAGCTATCATATACCTAATTGTCACAAACATACAAAAATCTTAAAAAAAAATAGAAATTTCAAAAATTTTATTGATGAGACTAATTTCAACGAATCCAGGTCCACACAAAGACCTGAAGGGAGTAATATTAAATAGTCCCAAGACAAAACTGATAGTGACTTAGTAATGAAATTAGTGTCTAATAAGTCTCATAGTATTATACAAGTCCAAAATCAGATAACTTAAATCTGAAGAAGAATGCAGTAGTAGAATCGGTAATAATGAAATGCCGAATTAATCTGAAATTAAATCCGAGAATAGTTTGAACAAAAATCAGGATAAACCTGATGAATCTACGAGTGACGAATTTACGAAGGAGTAACAGACTAAAACTCGTACACCAGTATCATGTCATGAAAATAATCTTGATATCTATACCGCTATATTAAGCACAAATACCATACCTAAATCATTAAATGAAATAAAAACTTTAAATGATAGGGATCAATGGGAAAAGGCAGTAAGAGATGAACTTAGTTCTCTTGAAAAGAATAATACTTGAACTTTATTACCAAAACCAAGTAATAAAAATATTGTTGACTGTAAATGGATATTTATAGTTAAAATTGACGGTTTTGGTAAACCTTCAAGATATAAAGCTCATCTCGTTGCTAGAGGTTATAGTGAGGAATATCTTACAGATTATAATGAAACTTTTGTACCAGTTGCTAGAATAGCAAGCTGTCGAATAATAAAATTAATTTTGTAAATCAATATGATTTATTGATTCATCATAATGGACGTAACAATAACATTTTTAAATTGTACACTGAAAGAATAAATCGATATGAAAATTCTTGAAGGTATACAAAGTAAAAATAATTACGTATGTAAACTAAATAAAGCTCTATACGGTTTGAAACAAGCTACAAGATGTTGGTACGAGATATTTGAACAAACTTAAACAAATTGGTTTTCAGAACTCCCCAGTTGATAGGATATTAAATAAGGGAGATGTTACGAAAAATATTTACGTCATTCTGTACGTTGATGATTTAGTAATAGCGTGTACAAACTTACAAATTATAAATACATAATTTTAAAAATTATTTAATTTTGAAATGACGGACTTCAAAGACATTAAATTGTTCTTAGGTATTAGAGTAAACAGGTACAAAGATATAATTACTTTAGACCAGAGTTCTTACATTAAAACAATTTTGAATAAATTTCATATGAGCGAGTGCAACCCTATTCGCACTTCGATCGAATTAAACTTAAACTATGAAGCTTTGAACTCTGATAAGACATACATACGCACCATGCCGAAACCTCATAGGTTGTTTGATGTATGTTATGCTTTATACGCGTCAGGATTTAAGTACCTGAATCCGGACTAAGAATAACAAAGATTTGTGGTTTTGTTTAAAACGGGTTCTAAGATATATAATATTAAAGGCACAGATGATTTGAAGTTAATATATACGAAAAAATTACAGTAATATTCTATGTGGATAATTATGTAGATTCCGATTGGGGTGTCATGATTATAACAACAGGAAAAGCACAACTGGGTATGTGTTTAACTATTTGACCAATGTACCATAACATGCTGTACAAAGAGACAGGCGCCAGTAGCTGCGTCATCTACTGAAGCTGAGTATGAAGGCTTTGTGTTAAGGAAGCATTATGGCTTCTCTGGCTGAAAGTATTAACTTAAAATTATAATAACAAAGCCCATGGTTATATCAATGAAGATAATAACGGCTGCTTTAGTATTGCTAATAATCCAACAAGTCATAAAAGATCAAAACACATTGATACAAAATATGATTTCTCAAGAGAGCAGGTTGAGAAAAATGTAATAAAATTAAACTCTATGTCCACAGGTGACCAGTTGGCAGATTTGTTGACAAAGTCGTTACCACCGGTGACTTTTCTACAGCTAAGAAAAGAATTGGGCTTAGAATAAGGTTTAGTTTTAAGTACAATTTCATTAAGATATAATGAAATGGTCTGATTAGGTTTTTCTGGGTTTTCCCTAATCCACATAGCAACAAATGTTGGACCATTATTGTACAGTTTTCCCAGACCACACTTGGAAGCAATATATGGTCTGTCATTTTCATAAGTTGATTCTTAATTTATTGTGTTAAACTGTAAACTAGGTATCGAATTGTACACCAACGATTAGTTAGAAGTTAGGGATTAATTTTTGAGGAGGTGTATTGGATTTATATAATATAATACAAAAATGAATATCCCTAGTCTTTAGTCCTAGTCTTTGCTCTCCATTGTAACACATAGGTTTGAACTGTTTATGTAACTCTACACTCTACAGACCGTGTCATGGGATCTTGTAAGACAGACGTATAATTGCTTCCAAGTGAATGATATATTAAATATATTTAATATTTATCATCAAAGACAATATTTTATTTCCACCCAAACCTATGTATAATAGTTCTTCTCGAATATCTTCCACGTACAGATATCAATCAGTTACAGTTTTATGATATGAAATTATTATAGGGTTCATCTCCCTTTGTTTTTAATTTTGATTGAAACAAGGAACTTAATTCAAAATTAAAAGTTTCACAAAATAATCTCACACCGTAAAAAAATATAGTTCGGTCCTCTACAACGTCGACGGTCACAAACGTATTGCCACGGTAAATGATGAATCGCTAATAGGAGCGAGAATCCGTCATTGGTGAGTATCAGTGACCCCAACACCCTTCAAATAGCGACTCAATGACCAAGGTTGCTTCACGTCCGCCGTGGCACACTCGGGCTGCTCCAGGTTAAATTAACTACGGTTAAACGTGCAATTCTCATTACTTACTACTGCAGAGAGAAGTCTCGATTTTCTCATCTTAATCATTAGAGATAGTTATGTGTGTATGAGTGCGTCTCGTGTAACAACGACACAGTAAACCGCAGTGTGCGATTTTAGTATTTATTCAGTTTAAATACTTTATAATAACCGAAACGGCATTCCATCTCGGATGTCGGGTCAGCAAAGCGTTAACAACGGACTGCAAATAGGACGGCAGTCCAATTTGACGACAGTTATTAATATCCAGAAGCTGCAGTGTTCAATTAATTCAAGGCGGACTGGCTGCCCGTTGGCTATTTCAAATTCAATAAAAAACATATCATCGCGAACGATAATTATCTAAACGGTTCATTAAAATATCATTCGTTGAAATAAAATCGCACTCCAATAATTATAAGCGAAGCAAACGTGTCGGTTTCCACGAGAACAAAACAAATACCCAAGTTCATTCATCCTTATCTCGATCTCAAGTCCGGCTCGAAGGACCGAAAATAAATATTAATACGTACAACTGTAGCGTATTAATTAAAGCAAACAATACGCCGATACTATCGATAGGTTAGCTAATGAAGCCCTAACTAAACCCAACCATATTTGAAATTCAAATGATATCTAATAATCTATCGCGACGGTAAAAAATGTCGGTAAGTGGTAATAGCGCTGCCGTAATTGGTTTAATAGGTACATTAGTGAGCGGTGCCTGGCCTACTGGTTACAAACTCCGCCTCCCATACCGCGTTTTTCTATCCACGTGGTAATGCCACAGCGCTACAAGCTTTGGGGATCCCGATGTCTACGGTAATAGCATTTAGTTTAATGTAATGATAATACTACTCGAATGACTCAAAGTCTAGACATCAAAGATGATGGGCCACCGGGCATCGACCACCGTATTATGCGCGGTAATATATCGAACACTTCATTACCCTATCAATCACGCGCCTGCCTCGACGTCGATCAACGACTACAAACAATACAAGCAAAACATTTAAGAATGTCATTCAAACGATCATAATAGTTGTTACGGTTCGTTCGGTGCGGGTGGTACTAACACACATTACCCACTACCGTAGGATAGTACAGTACATGAACGACACGTCTACGTGCGATCGTTAACATGCGCGTCTCGCGCCGCGCCGATAAATGTCCCCTCATCAAAAAACAATAGCCCCGTCGAACTAGAATCCCAAATGAACATTGACAACAGCTGATCGCCGCGCCGCGCCACGCTCACGCCCCGCCACGCCACGCCACGCCACGCCGTAACTCGGCCATTGTGCATTGGGACGAACCAGGAACGGAATATCGTTTTAATTTCTCCACCTTTGCGAATTTTTTATGACGGATTTCGTGTCGGATCGTTTTTTGTTCAGTGTTGTTTGGTTTGTCTGCTAGGGCGGTTTATATTTAGTAGAAAATAAAAATGAAATAAGATATATAAAAAATTATATTAAAGTACAGCATGTGAGATCAATGAGAACTAAGTAGGAATGACGAAGTTCTGCAGTACCAAAAAAAAAACGGAATTGGGAATTGACTTCTCATTTTTATGGTTTCGAAATAAAATCGGAACCCTTATAGTTTCGTCATGTCCGTCCGTCCCAAAGTATGTTTTTGACCCTCAAAATCAGACATCCACTTTTTATTTCATTTTTTGATACCTACTTAACTATTTGAAATACAAGAGTCCTCCTTACAGGTAACGTGAGGATACATTTTTTCCTCCTTACAGGTAACGTGAGGATTTTAAAAAAGATATCGTTGAAAAGGTCTTCCAAAAAAATTATGGATCTTCTGAGACCATTTTTGGAATTAGAGGTCTGTTTACGAAATATTTAGATTTAAAGTGTTAATTTTGGTTAGAGTCAAATGTTCCCCCTTCTGCCGGCAAAACGGTAAAAATACGAACCCTACATTACGCGTGACCTGACACGCACTTGCCCGATTGTTTTCAAAGTTGTTAAAAAGGAATTTATTAGAAACCATGATCTGCATTCAGAAAGCTATTCTGCAGCCAAGTGCGGGTTCCGTAGCTGTAGATAGTTGTAGTTCATACACTGTTAGGTACCCATTAGTTATTTCAGCTAACTTAGCTGTGATCGTTTTATTATTTAGCTGTCATGGGGGACATTTGACTGTAACCAGAATTAGCACTTTTAAGCGGAATATTTCGCAAACGGACTCCTGAATTCAAAAATGGTCTTTGCAGACCTGCAATATTTTTGAATCACCTGTTTAATGATACGAGGTACACACTGTGGAACAGACGAGAGAAAAAATCATCCCTAATTTACCTGTAGGGGAGTTAATTTTTGTTTAATTAGATTTAATTCTATTTACTATTTACTTTTTTAATGCGCCAAAAATTGCAGCATTTTAGCACTGAGTCTCTGCGCTATGCGGACGGGTGGACGGACAGTCTGACACGGCGAAACTATACGGGTATGTATTGTCTACGGAACCCTAAAAATCTCGCAAAATCTGTACAACGGACAAATATTTGCAACGACAAAAAAAACCATCAAAATTTTTTTTTTAAATTATAATATAACAATGCCAACGAAATGGAAAGTGACGAGCCCAAAAGTACGACAGCGACATACCTAATGTGATTTGAAATGAATAAATCGTCCTCGCGTCTCATTTATAGAAGTCCGATTGGAGTATGAGGCGGAGGCGAGGCGGGCGCGCGGCGCGGCGGCGACGGGATGTAATATTCGCAATAAACATAAACGAATCTCGCTTCATTCACAACGCGGCTCACTTGAATTATAGCGGCGCGGCGCGGCCCGTGCCCCGTGCCCCAGCCGCGTAGTAAACAAACGTAGTGCACTGTTATTGTTACACTTAATAGTGTAATTTATATTGTAGTGGCTTAACTCCGACGACTTTGACCTTCCTTTTGAGAGCGATCAATTTGTTTTGTTGATCTGATACGTTTATTATACAAATCGCGGCGCGGCCGGCCACGATCATGCACGTTTTTCTATACAAGTTATTGAATTATTCGCGGCGTATTTTCCTTTGCAGTTAATTGAACCACTCGTATTCACATTTTTATTGCTAAAGCGGCCTTGCGTACGTCTCTCAATCTAGTGATGCTGTAGCTTATAGCTCCTTCAGGCTTCAACAGGGATCACAATATAATTCATAGTTGGCCACATACTAAAGACGTCATACTTTAATGAGCTGGTATGTTCATCGAGTCTAGACCGACATAAAGTAAGAGCCATCTATCTGATGATATATGGTCACCGACGATCCATCGCATTGATGTCAGTGACGCTAAAGTCATCAGTCTCCAGTGTCATCACCGTTGCATTATAATTTATGATAGGTACTATTCTAAGTAGGTAGGTACTACTAAAATCTGACTTGATCAAAACATTTTCATCTAAAGAATGTGGAATTACTATTGTACAAAACATTGCACTATGAGTAATGGTGTTAAAAATATCGTTAACATAACAAAGCTCACACGCGTCTTTGCGTCTTATAAGTACCAGGGTATCATGAATGAATGGAGCAGTACGATAACAAGGGCGCTGTATGTTAAAATGTTTCACCGGCGACCCGCGACTTGCGACTGGACGCGAAGTCGCTGTGCACACACACTGCACGGGACACACGGATATGGAGCATAAACGGATCCAGCTCGTTCATAAGTGTCCACTTGACGCCGCCACGCGCCATGCACCATAGTAAACAAACGTAACAATTGTCGTTTAAACAAACTATGCGATCGACGCACGTGCACGCCGCGCCTCGACGCCGCGACGTCTCCCATTGCTCTTTTATTGATGCGAGTGGAACTTGCTAACGTCTTTTATGCTCAAACATATCAAGTGGAAGGTGAAGGATGGAACGAGCTCCTTGCATCTTTGAACCACTGTTCGTAGTGAAGATGGTATATGCGAGCCACGGACTGATTAATTATGTTTTCCGTATTAGCATCGTCCTGCAGATGACTAACACATCACCTGTATGTAGATGTAGTGGTAGCGTTAAAAGTATAGGTACCTACATAAATCAATCAAAATCAAGGAACGTTATACCTAATTAAATTAGTTCATTACGTAGATACCAGAACTAGAAAAGGATATTGCAATTTCCACCCCCAAGACTATTGAATGGTGAACGACGTACCCATAGCTTAATTTGTGTGATTGTGGGTAACGAACGAGCCTTTCGCCCTATCCTCACCTCACCGCAATATGAGAAAAAATGTCATTAAAATGTCTAGAAACAATTTACAGTTGCTTGAGAGTCGAGACCGCTGGGGGCAGATTTTTTGCTGCAATAATTTGAGGCTCGTGTCGTCAGGTCTCGAGCTCTCGGGAAGCACTTTATTTACAAACACATGATTGTTTCAAACTGGCTCCAAGAGATTTATGATTCTTTAACAGGTTAAAGTCGCTTGATAGGTAATAGTCATTGACGTGGATTTTAAAAATCGTATAGTAATCTTATAATAGTGGTAGTACTTAGTATAAAATTGACTTCCCCTATATATACTATTGTTAGAGTGTCAGGTTAAATGATACCCAGTCTTCTAAATATTACTATACTTTAATCTGTTGAATGTTTACAGTCTTTTAAATCACGTTAGACCTAACGTTCAAGTGCATAATGGTCGCCGGTTCTGCTCTCTGAATCCATCTGTCAAAAGTAATCGCATTCAATAGTGGGCAGACTTGCAAAATATTCTTATAATGTGGGTAGAAGTACCTTCATTTAAATGATTAATAATTTTATTGTAGTTATCGCTAACAGACGGCCATTCTGCAATAGGAATGTCCCCATTCCTAAATTTAGCTCGGCCATTCTATTGTACAGGGTATGGCCTCATACCAAAACAAAATAACGTCATCATCATATCTACTGAAATTTACTTACAAAGTATAATCAAGTATTCGACTTTTACATTGAACATACATACATGATGCTATTAATTATAAATTTGCCATTACATTTAAATTATGACTTCTAGAATTAAATGAAAATTTATTAAATCATTACAACAAGACATTTCTCATCACTACATCATTGTATATAATATATACATATATATTTGCAAACTTCATCAATCAAATAGAATTATTTCTGTAATCAGGTTAAATCTTATGCGCATGTACAGGTGAATTAATTTAAGTCATAATGAAATACATATACTATTCACTACGAATCCGATAGTGTTCATTGTTACCTAAAGGCCACCCGAGAGCCTATTTTAGTCCATATCACACCACAGGAACAGCACACTATACGAAGCTCTCGTTTAGCCATCCGAAAGCCACGATCTGCTTCATCACTATTTTGGCAACCCGAGTGCCGTTGCTTGAAATTTCTCAAACATCAATTCATCATCTGCCGTTTAGCCACCCGAGAGCCACGGTCTGTCAAAACTTGAATATATCAGCTCTGTCTCGAACAGCCCGAAATTAGCCGACGTCCCGGTGTCGACTCTGATCTAGACTGTAAATGACATGGATATTGGGTCTAGGGCTACCGGCCACTATAAACATAATAGGACATTTATACGTACAAAACAACATAAATAGTGCATTATGCTTCGCTGCTCAATTCTCGCGATTAATATTTACATGTAGTACTATTTCCAGTCCACGGCCTTTAACACGATAAGTTTAAAGAAAAACAAAAATATTATCAATCTGAAACATAAAATAGTTGTTAATCTGGCTTATTTCCTCGTTCACTCAATGTTGTTTAACACTCAAGCTTCCTTCCGGTCATCACTCTTCTTCACCGCTCGGTTGCCATTTTTGCTTCATTATCTATTTTCGTGTCGCGGCCTCAACACGTCTCGACTGTCCTTAGACTCATTACTAGAGATTCCCTAACGGACAGTCTATGTTAACGAAACGGTGTGAAGAAAAGAAGAAAATTTTAAAATAACTATAATATTTGGAGGAAATACAGGATAAAAGTGTTATTCAGATGTGAATCAACCAATTTTTACGTATAATATCAGTGGATCAAAGGATACCTTTACCAGTAAGTGTTTTACGATTTATTATTATCTTCAATTCTATTTTTAGGAAGATACCCACATTATTTATAAAATTCAAGTGGCAGCTACTTTTTATTGGCATGATAAAAACAATTATGATACGAGCGTCAGAATATTCACCAAAATAATTATGTGAACAAAGAATTTAATATTTTGATTCTTTTAATGTGCATTCACATTTGTGATGCGAGTAGTACGATGGGACTGCTACCTTCACATACTACCCTTTGCGTTTCAACTGTTGATGTTACACAGAGTGATTCCAATATTCGCCGAGGATGAACCTCGACCACCTTCACTGTGTTGAAATATAACTAAATAATTGAGACAATTATCGATGGCATAATTAAAGCAATGACGCAAACGTTTATATGTGTTTTAGTTTAATTACCTGAAGAGATAATTTGATATCCTGGTTCTTTTAATGTAAATCAACGTTAGTGATGCGAGCACTACAATGGGACTGCTACCTTCACAGAACGACC